>JAODJX010000065.1:7484833-7497243 GCA_026776945.1 Isichthys henryi | reverse complement strand
CCCCCCCCCCCCCCCCCCCCCCCCCCCCCCCCCCCCCCCCCCCCCCCCCCCGGGGCGGCGGGGGGGGGGGGGGGGGCCCCCCTCAGTGGCCATGATATCGCATCAGGGTACATTGCGAATGACACATGCCACCAGTGACTCAAAGAAAGCCTGTACGGGAGCGGATGGCGGGGGGGGTGCGGGGGGCAAAAGACTGGAATTTTAATATCTCTGAGAACATGAATATTTTATAATCTTCTTTATGAATCTTTATGGAGGGGGGGTGTGCTCCCAACTTTCTCCTGAGCAGGAGAGAGATGGATGGCTGGATGGATGTAAACAGATAACACACAGGAAAAAAACAAAAAACGCCAGTAATTAAAGAGGGGCAGGAGACGCGCTCCCCCTCGTCTGCCCCTCCCCTCGTCGCCCCCCCACCCCCGGCACAGCTCACGTCACGGCAGATGGAGGGACAGCATCCCAGCTCGGGCTCACACACGTCTCACGGAGGAGAGATGCTCAGACCTTAGAGAAACGACAAGATGCTCGCGGTGGGTGCAGCGTCCTCCTTGTCGGAGAACAGATGGAGATGAAACAAGCCTGAGAGAGCAGAATAAAAGCAGGGAAACGGGGGGAGGAAGAGAAAAACAATATGCCAGCACCGACTCGGAGTTTGCAAACTTTTAGCTGCTCTCTCTGGAAGCGTATAAAATATGGATTTTACTCTGGGTGTCTGTCGCTGGCGGGATTCGGGGGTAGAGTGCTGTTGTTGTTTGCGTGCAACTGGGCAGCCAAGCACCTGTTCAGATCTCACCCCACAGGGCCTCAGAGTCCCCCCCAGCTAAAGGGATCCTTCCCCAGTGGTTGTTGTTTTGTTTTTTTTGCTGTTTTTATGACTGCAACTGGTCCTCGGAGATCTGGAATGTGAGTATGGTCACATGATCACCCCGTGTGACTATGGTCACATGATTACCCTATGTGACTATTGTCACATTACGCATCATGATCATCAGCATGTGCAGCAAGTACACATATGGTCAGACATCTACGCTAGGGGCGAATTATGATGTGGGAATAAGAGGGACCATAATTCATACAGAGTAGCCAATGATATTTTTTGAGTCGGTGAGTGACAGGAGAGCGGCACTCCGGGGGCCAATCAGCTTTCAGCGTGGGCCAGTGCTCCTGTGACTCCACCCCTTTATACACCCCTAAAGTACAGAAAAATACTGAATGAGTTTCTGCTTTTATAGATTGTACGTGTTAAAAAGCTGTGTCTGCATGCTTCTCTACACCTATAAATGGTGTTATGGGTCCAAATTTGTCTTTTAACTGGCTGCTTAAGGCATTTTTTAGCCCCAGATTATCATCCCCCCTTGGAAATAACCCTTAATTATAGATTTACACAAGGTCACATGTCACCATGTCTAAGCACAGGGCTTGTGACCCATGAGTCCCGTGGAGTTCCCAGGTACTAGCTGAAGACAGACTGTGAGATGTCACACACGCAGTGCAAACTTTCACAGTAACTGTGAAAACAAGCCGCCTCGTGGCTGATCCTGGTGGCCCGTTTTTACGTTTAGTGCATGTGGCCTGATAGTAATTGGTGAATCACATCCATCCATCTTCCATAAGTGCTGATCTAGTAGCGGATCTTGGCGAGCCGGGAGCGTATGCCGGGAAGAGTGGGGCACGAGGCTGGAGACGGCCCTGGGGGAGGTGCCTCTTCGTCACAGGGTGAGCATCCAGGCTCACTCGTACACAGTCACAGCCTAAGGGCGGTTCTGAGACACTAATTCACCTCGCGGAGTGTTTCTGGAAAGTGGAGCACCCAGAGGAAGCCTGTGCAAAGGAAGTATGTGGAGCTCAGGTGGGACACAATGTTTTTGCGCCTTCTGTTGCAACTTTCTGTCAAGACTATCTGCGAAAAATCATGGATCTTACTTATCAGCACCTGCTGCAGACGAGAGTTTTTAGCAAGTTCAGGAGACAGGAAGTCGACAGCGACTTCGTATTGCTGAATTGATGCCTGACCAGTCTGAGGAACAGAATTCCACACTTAACCGTGCTGGACCCCTTTGTTTGGTATAAAAGGTGTAATGTTTCTCTCTCTGTGTTTTAGGTACCTTATAAAAACTGTGAAACCGAAACCTATTCGGAAAAAAAGAACTTGTGTTATTTTTGTAAATGACCTTGGGATTTTTGAAAATAAACATATCCATTTATCCATCCATTCATCTATCCGTTTATCTCTTTGTATGTTTGTCCGGTACAGGGTCACACTATTTATGAAGTTTACTTTCTGTGGGCTGCAGCATTCCATGCCTTAACTTCAATGCAGTGAGAGGTAGTGTGCAGTCATGTATGAATCCATGTGTTTGTCACTTCCAATCAACAGTTCCTTGAGCTTGCCTGACTCAGAGTGTCCCCTTGTTGGGGGGGGGGGGATTGTAGTCTCCCTCTTGCATTTATACCCCTCCCTTTTTCCTTTCTCCAAGGAAAAAGAGAACAACGGGGCTACCCCTCATCCCCCCGCCCCCCAGGGGGAAAGATTATAGGCAGACGGGAAGTCTCACATCTCACCTCCCAGCCAAATCTCCTTTGCACTCTGTCCTCTTTCATGTATCTCTGCTCTTCTGTCTGTTTTCTGTGTGTATGTGTGCATGTGTGTTATTTTGCGACCTGGCGTGTCAGTGCGTGTGCACATCCCTGTATGCGCATGTACACACGCGCCTTCCTCCGTAAAAAGATGTTCTTCCGTTCGCAAGGTTAGGTGTCCAGAAGGCCCACCTACTCACATGTCAGTTATTAGTGCAGCAAAGAAGGGGACACCTCCGGGGCCCTGTCACCGATCGCGGCACGGCAACACGCCGCGCGGCAAATGTCTTCACCGAAAATCAGACCGAGGGCCATGGCAGATAACTAGACAAGACGGCGCGTGTAAAAATACTCTCGTGGTCATATGCTTGTGGGAGGAGTGGACTCGGGGCACACGCACCTTCGCTCCCGTGCCGATAATCACTAGATAATTGTGTAACGTTTGTCTGGTGCTCGAGGCAGCCAGATTGGGGAAAATGGTCCAGCTATTAGGGATTTACCTGCAACTCATGTAAGGTAGAGCAGCACCGACGGTATGTTTGCATCTATCTCTGTCCTTGAAAGTGCTCGATGACTCCCCAACATAACCCCTTCCAGAAATGCCTCTTCACCACCCTCACTGAGAAGCTTTTTATATCTAATTTCAATGTTAGGGCAAAAAAAGAAAGTGTTCATTCACTTTGACAGGCATGGATGGACCAGGCACACTATTGGCACAATCTGTCAATCTTCACTGAAGTCACATTCGAGACCGATGGTTGGCGGATGCAGGGAAGGGAATCACTTAGATACCAACTTTACTTTAGCTCCCCGGACATCAACGGGGGCCAAATCTCATCGTGCATCCCCCCAACACAAGGCTTTGGAGGTGGACCACTGGGGGGGGGGTTAACGCTCTAGATCCATGGAATTATTGTGACAAGATAGAAGATAATCAGCAGCTGGGAACTCGGTCATTACTGCTGTCGCTGTTCTGCTTTTCATCACAAATCAACTTCCTAGTTAGTCCCTGATGGCTTATTTTTCATTTTTCTTTTTTAACTGCAAGTGAAATTACTATAAGTTGACATTTTGACACAGCAAATAGAAATGTCTGCAGTGTCAAAACGTCGAAATATTGAAATGTAATCAAGGAGGGATGACATCACTGGTGTTTGCCTTTACGGTTCAGCGAAGTGAGGGGGGCCTGGGGAGGGGGGAGGTGTCTTGCTTTTTTAAATTCCCAGAGAAGCTCATTTTTACAGAAACCCTGTAAGCGAAGAGCAAATTTCTAAAATGTACTCAGTCCATTTTTTGTCGTTTCTGAGATCAGATCACCAATGACCTACAGTCAGACGTCTTCATCGTATGATACAGAACCATAACTCACTCAGACCTCACGTAATCCAACAAAGAACTTTAATTAAACTTCTAAAACACACTAAGTTCAAAAAAGTTTTCTTAAACATTATGAGGCTGAGTGAGTTTTGCAAATTTGCTCTGCAATTTTCAGCAGGTGCTGGGACACTGTTGACAAAATGGACGTTTTGGACATGGGACGTTTTCATCCTGCGGAGTCCACCCTCAGAGGCCCAAAAGGACGACAGGCTTTGCCTGCATGTGGCTGGGGCTCGGAGTGGGTGGAGCCAAGGACCCTGCACCAGGCTGAAGGATGTAACCTTTGCCCCAGTTTCCTCAGGGGCATGCAGGAACGATGCCACTCCAGTTACTTTGAAGTATATAAACAGCCCTCATCGAATCCTCTCGCCGTAGAACACAGACTCGCACACTCACCATTACGCGTATGCAAAGCGAAGTGGAACGAGATATAAAACACGAACCAAGAAAGGCTTGTTGCTGCTATGAATAATTAGCAAGAAGAGGCACAAAAAAATCAATCGGCGCCGTATCTAAATCTCAGAACACAGGAAAGGCCTGGAGGGGGAATTCCTGCTTGCGAACGGGTTATTTAAGAAAACATCGAAGCCACGCGTGTTTGATCCGGCGTGGGGCATAACAAGAAATCAATCCATTACACAGCCCCAGAAGTGAGGGGGAGGGGAACGATGCCGGCCCGCCTTCCCCGCCCCCGCTCATGCCTCGGCGATTGGACCTGCTTCACAACGACACGCCCAGAGGGGTGTGTCTGCACAGCAGCCGCAATAAGGTGGAGTACTAGGCGATGACGGCATGAGAAGCTGAGGATGGGGGGGTCAGAAGGGGGGGGGGGGATGGAGCACCCAGCACTGCAGCGACTGACAGTTGTCATCTCTCCCTAGGTCTGGCATATGCCACCTGGAGTGCGTCATCTTTGCACGCTCCGCGAGGTGTGTAATGTCACCTTGCCACCTACACACTCTCCCCATTCAGAGGAAGGCCAGTGAGCAGCTGGAGTGTCGTGTGTTGTGTGAGTGTGTGGGTTAGATTTATATTGCATTGTGGGGACCAAATGCCCCTTACAATTTAATAAAAACCTGTTGTTTTGATGATTTTGACAAAGATCGGTGAATGCAATCAAAAAAGTAAAAATGCCAAAAGTCTCATATTTTGTTTGGTTACTTAGGGTTGGGTTAGGGGTTAAGATTATCATAGTTAGCATTAGCATTTTTCCAATAGAAGTGAATGCGCGATCTCCATAAGCAAATGTGCGCGTGTGTGTGTGTGTGTGTCTGCCTGTCTGTGTGTATTTGTTTTTTGGATATTATAAAGACCTACAGAAACAGACACAGAACACAAAAAAGTGCTTTTATAAAATAGTTTTAGAGTAGTGCTTTCCAACTTTCATCTTGTGTGCTTGTGTACGTGTTGTTTTCATCTCCCAGAATGCACTGGGCTGCCCCATGTCCATCTTTCCATTCATCTGCCACATATAACATTTCTCAGATCATAACCGCAGCTACTAATTAGCACATCATCCTGTTTGTTGTTTATGCTGAGCATTTTTATAGGATTTAACAAGGGTTTTTATAGGCCAGCTCTGTTTGAACATGGTTAAACGACTCCTTTATTTTTCGAGATTACAGGCTAAGCGCTAAGATGCTATTAGCGCACCTGCTACAGAATAATGATCCAGGGCGTCGCGCTCGCTAATGTGTACTTTTTAAGAGGTGACGATTTTCCTCTGCCAACGCCTTAGCGGGGGACTGGCTGGGTTCCTGGTGCGATTATGTGTCCGGTCATGCTATGGCCTGTGTCCTCCAGCCCAAATGCCTTGATTCTGTTACAGCCAGGGAACCTAATGATCAGGAATGCTAATTGTTTAAAGCTCTTCTCTATCACACCATAATTGATTAATTGATTATGCACTTTTCGGACCTCAGCGGAGCCATGCTTTAATCGCTCGTAATACTTTCTCCCTCTGAGATGGCTTCAAACTCAGCCAATTAGAATAGTAATGGGTTTAAAAGGGTCTAATTAACAAATGATGATTTTTAATAAAAAACAGCCCATGGTGATGAATTTGGTATCTTGGATACTCATATTTATTAAGATGGTCTTCTTTTGGGGGGGGGGTCTTTTTTTCTCTTTCAAAACATGGGTCTGTGGAGCTGAAATCCGGACTGGAGGGGACATGGTGAACCCACTCTGCTTGGGACATAGAGAGATGTGAAAGTACAGCTCATTTGTCCGAGTCGGGATAAGGAGTCAGCGGAAGTCTGAATATGAATCACAGGCGTGATACAGGCTGCCTCCTCAGGAGGCACTAGTGAGCTTAACACTCTTCCGGATGGGCTGGTGACTCACCTGAAACCCGACGGCCGTGCCGAATATGGTGACCCACACCACACTGGCGAAATAATGCGGAGCTTTAATAGACATGAACGGAGCTTCACGTGGGATGAGTATCTTTATAGACGGCATCAGAAAGTCGCGGGGGGGATTTTTGGCGGGGTTTCGGAAGTAAAGGTGACGTTTGCTCGCTGCGTCCGAGAGGGGCAGGTCTCGCGGAGTGAGGGGGTCGCGGGTTTGACTTTTATGGCGCGGACTATTTACAGCAGAGAGCACGTCACCGACGCAGGTGGAAAGAGAACAAAGAGGATGCCGGGCAGCGGCGCATCAACGCGGGAGGGACACAAAGGCGCCAGGTTGCCTTCGCGGACCGGTGGCCATATGGTAGCCTGGGGCTAAGAAGCCTGTTTGTCTGGTCGCCTTAGCTGGGGTCACATCCGTCCCACAGAAACTCACCTGATTAATCGGAGCGATGTTCGCGCAGAGCCTTACGCTCATCCTTTAGAAAAGCATTATTCCCAAAGTTTGCAGCACCCTCAGCTGTACTGCGGTTCTTTTTTTACGGGTCAGAGGAGCCCCCCCGTCCTTTCGCACGACCTTTATGCCCCTTCCTGTTCCACCGCTCCCTTTCAAGCCAACGGCTTAACATCGTAACATCAATTCGCATCAGTCATCTCGCCCTCCCCGGGGGTGAAAAATCCTTTGGCAACGGGCTCCGCCTGGCCGCCACCCCCCCCCCCCCCAGCTTTCCATAGAGGCCGTGTGCCAGCCGGCCGTGAAGTAGCCCCTGGCCGCTATGGCGTGGCAGCTGGCACTAGCTGAGTGCAATCATCCGCTGCCTTTGTGCGACAGTGAGGACGTCTCATTCCACCCGTGTGATAAAGTAAGGTGTCCGTACAGACATGTCGCCACCCCCCCGTCAGGAACGTCGGTTTGTCTCGGCACCACTGAAAGCCGAACAGCGCCAAAGTGCTTTCGGAGGTGATCATGTGTTCAGTCAAAGATCCGCCTCACCTATACTTTCGTATTCCCTCCGGTACCTTTTCTATATATGGGAACGTAGCAGAGCACTTGGAACCCATGCTCAGCAAACCCAGCTTAACGTAGCCTAACGCTACCTAATTAAGCTTGGCACACCTGAGTAACACCCTTGCAGAGCCTGCCTCGTCCCAACAGTGGCCCAGTGTCGCCCGCCGTAGCCAAACGTCATCTCCTGCTCTCCGCAAACCTGTTTCCTGGTGTGCGCCGTTGCCATGGGGGGGGCGGAAGGGTGATGGGGAGGTCTCTCTCGCAAGCGGCAACAGGTGTTTTACATGAGACACTGGCAGCCTGCCAGCGCCGCCCTCCTGGCCGCCCGCTCCACTCCACCGCCACCTCGTAATCGGTGGCCCTAATCAGCCCTAATTGATTCTCCCGGCATCGAGCGCGGCCTGTCGTTTCTCCGCCTTCGATTTGGCCCTCACCATATTTACTTGTGCGTTTCGGTTATTTATTTGCTTGTTTGTTCGTGGCCATTTGTTTGCAGGGAGTCGCCCGTCGTTTGCTGAGTTGATTAGATTCGGATCGGCTGGCCCAGAATGTTGCCCTGAATGAGGTCCGGGGGAGGGGGTGGGGGGGGACTTCGAGGGTACGTGTCCCTTTAACGGCAAAGCCTCCGGCGCTGGGGTCTCTGCTGTTTGGAATGCAAAGCCTCACACCACGGCAGTGCATATAGTCACAGGGGCCATCTCATCTATGTCCAATCTGCTGCAGGCCCGCTTTTCATTATCTGCATCTGGAGACGAGGAGTCATATTTTACAGCGTGGCCGGGCAGACACGTCACTCCCGCAACCGCGAATCTGGGTCAGAACTAAAGGCGGCAGAGGCCTGGGGGTGGGGGCCAGGCAGCGAATATTACCAGGCATCGTTGTTGCCAGGAGAGCGGGCGGCTAGCTCTGGTCAGCCTCTTTGTTATAGACCCAGGACTCATAACTTTGGAGGGTTGTTGTGGCATCGTCCCCCCCAGATGATTGGGCAGGTCCGCCCCCACCCTCTCCACAGTGGTGGTGTTGCCGTTCTGTCCCGCTCGCTGTCACACGGGCAGGTGGGCTGCAGGCAGGGTGACCCACTCTGAATGCACACAGAACCAAGACAGCAGGCTGGACCTACGAAGCTCATTAGCATGAAGCTGTTTTCGTTACATCCAGAAGACTGGTAGCTGGATGGGGGGGGTGACATTGGAGAAAACAGTGGATAGACCTCAGTACACAGACAGGAACTCCGTGTTCCCAGTGCTATGGACGGGAATGTGCAGTGGAGATGTTAAAATATTTAGGATATGTTACTTTGTGCTAGTAAATCTAACAGCCTGTTAGAATGGTATTATATAGTATATAATGCTATAAACACTCAACAATGGACTTTTATATAACAATAACAGATGCTGATCATAATCTTTGCCATTGATTTTGTGTCAGTTATATATAGTTTACTGCTTTGTTTTTTATTTTTTGTAATACTACCCCCCTGCACATCTGCTTGTGTTGGTACAGTCCATGTTGCCATATGGTACAGTTTGCTCAGTACTGTCCAGGATCCCTGATCCTGCTCCGATTGCTTTTACATCCACAGGATCAGGATGCTGGGTCGCTGACACTGCTCTGGACTCGCTGTTTGTTAAAAGAGGGAGTGATTTTATTTTAAGCTGAGGAGGCGGGGGGGGTGTTGTATGATGGTACGAGCCATGCTTTCCACGTGAGGTCAAGTTAAATGGCAGTAGCTTGTTTACTGGCAAGGCTCGCAAGCCCTTTCTCTGAGGATGAGGATCTGGTGAAGTAAACTTTTGCATGCGGGGGGTGGGGGAGGGGGGGGGTCACTGTCCGTGCGTATTCCCTTCCCGCTGCAGGATTGCTGAATTATTCATGGCCCGTACCCACACACTGTGCCGTAACACGGCTCACACTCCCTCGCTGGCGGTTAGAGAGGACTTCGCTGCTTGTTCCCTGCCTGTTTAACTGGCCCTAACTCGTCCCCCCCCCCCGCCTCCTGACACGAATGCACGAACCCACATGCACGCCTGAAACACGCATTCGCCAGCTGAAACCAATGGGACCTGCTGCTTTTTCCCTTCCGCAAGAGCAATAATTAGGTTCCTGAGAGCGGTGCCTTCCTCTCCTTAAGCCGTGCGGCCGTGCGGGTGCACGACCGGCCAGGATGACAGTTTCCTGTGTCCATATTCGTACATGTGACGTAGAGGTGAAAGCATCTTCGCCGATGATCACATGACCCCTTTCCGCCCCACCTCCCATACATCGGCATATATTCTCCGCTTTGTCCTCTCTCCCACTCTACCTCCATTCGTCTCCCTCTTTTTCCTCCCCTTCCATCTCGCTCTCCGTTGCTTCTGTGTCCCACACTCCACAGGCCTAGTCAACATCAGCACCAGAGAGCCTGATTGAGGCTGACGGCCTCCTGTTCCACAGAACCTGCCAGAAGCAGACGTTGGATGGGCATGGCCACCATTCAGACCTTCCTTCGACACCCTTTCTTCTCCCTCCTCCCTCGCTGGCCCCCGGCACTGCTCCTCCACCCTCGCTCCCCCCACCCTGTCCCAACATCCCTTCGCCTGTCATCAATCTTACCAGAATGACAGCCGACAGATGTTACCCTTTGCAGAGATCAAATCGGTGGCTTCAGGGCGGCTTGCTGCAGAGACAATGGTCACAGCATGCCCCCCCCCCCTCCTCGTCACCATCTACCACCACCTCCACCCTTCACCCAACGCTGGCACAATCATACCCACTGCCAGTTTTCAACACAGTGACGCTGTCAGGCAAGGCAGGGGGGGGTGGGGCTTGGAAACACAGCCGCGATTGGCTAGCGGGTGGCCAGCTGGTTATTTGAACATGTTCCATGGATCTGTTTTGGTGTATTTGTTTGTTTCTTCTTTCGTTTGTTTTAATAGTTCTCTTACCCTACCTTTGGGAGAGGTGCCATTCTCCTTTGTTTGGCCTACAGACTTGCAGTCCTTTACTGCTGCCTGCCTGCCCCCCACCCCATCATAGTTGATGTCACGGGGCCAGACAGCCACAGTCTTTGTACCGCATAATCACTGGAGTGTACAGCCACACGCAAATTAGAGGACCCCCCAGTGTTCCGTGGAACTGCATTTTAATCTCGCCTTGATTTTTGCCTGATTGCGGTCCGTGTCATTTCTCTGTTTATTTATGTATTCCCCCCCCCCCCCAGCCCAAAAAAATTTACCGTAAAATGGGAAAAATCTGTGAGGGGTGCTTTTACAGATAACATCGTCATAGAAATGCACCGCCCCAAATGACATCCAGCCGATTGATCGATCGGTTCCATCGTCTCTTTCGATCGGCTGGTTTCCGGCTCCCTTGCTGTGTATCGCACTGCGCCGGCTACCCTTACGCCGGCTACCCTTACGCCACCTTCCCTTACGCCACCTTCCCTTACGCCGGCTACCCTTACGCCACCTTCCCTTACGCCGGCTACCCTTACGCCACCTTCCCTTACGCCGGCTACCCTTACGCCAGCCGATTGGTAAAATGCCTCTTTGATCGATTCTCTATTTCCACCCTGCACATTAGTGCCAAAAAAAACGTTCTGACCGTGTGCGTGAGAATTATATCTTTGATATATTCGCTTCTCATTCCTTAACAGGTGGCTGGCTTTTTCGTGACATGCCGGCCGGCTCCAGAAAGATTGTGAGATTGGCCCCTCAAGAACCTGGGCCATGACGTCACCACCAGGTTATAAGGGAAGAGGCTGGGGTGCATTTAACATGCAGGCAAATCCCACTACAGCCAGAATACACATCATCTTCACAGATTAAAGGCCATATATTTCCGATTCTCCACACCCCAAAGAAATAGTTTTAAATGTTGAAAATTAAATATGTGGTAAACCTCTAGTGCTCTCTCTTAGCAAAACAACCCCTGATCTCTGTCACTCTCCGCCTTGCGAGTGTCTGTTTCTCGATCTGCCGTGTTGCTAAAACTCTGTGATTTCAACAAAAAAATTAAAAAAGGCGCAAAAGTCAGATTTCTCACCTGTGGTATTTACTTATACTGGGAAAAGCTGTGGAAATTGAGGAGGTTTTTTTTTTTTTTCTCTTCTCTAAGGCGCGGGAGATTAAAAAGCGGCGGATGGCATGTCAGTCTTAGGGCCGATTCGCAGTGGAGATCCTGTTCCTGGAAGGAACTGGCCGACTTTGAGTTTGAGGAGAAAAGTGTTTCGGGACAGTTACGGTAGGGTGGACGTGGGGGGGTGGGGTGCACAACATCATGAGCTCTGGCTGGGGGATGAAGATGGTCGCCCCCCCCCCACTGGGTACTGACCCCATAATACCCTCTGTTTGCTTAGTAACTCACCTGCGATGGGAAGGAAGTGAGTACACCTCCAAAAAAACATGTAAACACATTTGGCTGCATGTTGCATCATCTTGTGTCATTTTGCTATAGTTTCATATTAGTTTCATAAGCTTTTCTTATATCTATATTGTTATTTTGCTTGTAACTGTTTCCTAGAGCTCGCCGGCCTCATTTTCATTATTGCATTTATTTTCGTGCTTTGGTTGGACTGGCTCCCCGTCGGGGGTGTCGCCCCGCCTTGTGTCCTTTGCCTGGGATGGTTTCCAGGCTCCCCAGTGACCCTGCACTGGGTGAGCATTTGGAAGATGGATGGATGAATGGATTTTCATTTTTAAATATTTTTCTCGTGGATTGTAAACGTGTGCTCTCGCAGTAGGTAACTGCAGTTAAAAGGGGTTGAACAGAAGAGGAAGGCAAATCGCACAGACAGAGGACAGGTAGAAGAATAACCTGCTAACGAACGTGTGAACTCACAAACGAGCCCATTAGAGGCGTCCGCCATTCCCATGTGTTATCTGCATTTTCAGAGTGTTGCGTGAGATTGAGTTTCCCAGAAGTAGCGTGGAGCCGACGTCCGGGGCCTTGTGGGTGTATTTGGCGTGAGGCTGCCTCAGTTTGAGTGGGGAGAGGCCTGGGCTGATGTCACACACACACACACGCACACACAGGGCACACGCAGAGCTCCTACTTCTGCGCTCCGCTGCTATGTTATCAAGTCTCATCAGGAGAGCCGCGACTGAAACCAGAATGCC
>JAODJX010000065.1:7386211-7410351 GCA_026776945.1 Isichthys henryi | reverse complement strand
GGTTTTTTTTTTTTTTTTTCTTATATTTCTGTCCGCTCTTCCCCTAACCAATCGCTGGCCTGCCGCATCGCGCCACCCCCGCTGCTGGACAGTCCGCTGGTCAGTGAGGTGCCTCAGCAGAAAGCTGAGCAAGGAATGTCCATCCCTGTCATCGGCTCAAGTGAGTAGCTCTCCGCCATCCTCACACTTCCCGAGAACTGCAGCACGTGAGCTCCGCCGACACCATGTTCTCTCCTTCCTCCAGAGCCTGTGGCTCCCCCTACTGGGAGCACCATACCCACAGTGGTAGGCAGGAGTGTGGTGACTTGTCCCGGCCATCCCACTGCCGCCCAGGCTGACCCACACAATGGGGTCTGTGTGCCGACTTCCAATGGCCCCACGCTAAAACGACCGCACTCCCCCTCCCTAGAGGAGTCCCCGAAGAAACTAAAGGATGTGGAGAAGGTATTTGCAGAAGCTGAGTTTACCTAATTACTCGTAGGGGCTGATACTCTGTTACAAATAAATTAATCATCAGCTGAATGTTGTAAAAATGGCTGGTCCCAGGCAATCCTGTTGGTGTTGTAAGTTTTATGTGGGATGTGTAAATGTGTCATCTTGAAAGGGGCATTCTTGTGCATCATGTTCTGCACCCATTCTGTTCCCGCACAGTTACAGTTTCCAGAAGGTTCTGCATTTAAGGAGCCAATCCGGCCGCCGAGCAAAGGGCAGGACCATGTCGATGGACAGGTTGGTGGCCGGCGTTCGGGTCGACCAGCCGGCCCATCTGCAGACTCTCAGTTCATTAAAAGACGCGTTTCTTCCTCTTTCGACAGGAAACCCTGGGTGGGACTATAGCCATGCCGATCCCGACCATTGACATGGCCCGATCTCATGTAGGTCCGGTTAGAAACGCGAAAAGCTAAAAATTGGACCTGTTTAAGAAACGTGATTTCTAAGTGCATATATATATATTTTTTTTTTTCTTAAAATCCACATGCATCGGTGCCAACGCTGATCTAGAGGCTGCCCAGTAAGGAGTTACCGGACCCCTCCTCACCCCTCCCCGCCAACAACATCCGTGTGAAGAAGAACTCCATACGACTCACGCTAAACCGGTAGTGCGACCGGAATACCCGCTTGGTCCCCTCCCCAGGCCCGTCGGCACAGCTGGCTCCTGCTTCATGACCCGGCCAAGCTTCCAGGACCATGAGCTGGCTGAGGGCCCCAGAGTATGGCTGCTGCAGGAAACAAGCCAAGTACCTATTAAATGTTTCCCCAGCTCGTCCTATTGGCCTCAGGGGTTTCCGGGTCACTCCTGGGGATCACATGACCTCCTCTGACAGAAGGTTATCGGTTAGTTTGTCTTTTGCTTGCAATTTTCTTTATTTCCTCTCCAGTTTCAGTAAGGTTTCAGCCTGTTGGGGGGTGGGGGGGATAATAATCAGGCAAAGTACATGTAGTTGATGAACTTGATTGTCTTTAAATGCGTTCGTCTTTCTGAATCGTAACTTTTAACTAAAACCTTTAAAAAAAAAAAAAAAAAAAATGTAAAAGTCTATATGTGAGGTTGTCTGCTGCTGTAGAGCACGTCTCCCTGGGCCCCCCAGTATAATTTCTGACCCTGGGCAATCTGGATGACTGAACTACCCCCAAATTGACATGCTGGGGGGCCCCAGTTTTTCCCCCAAGTTAACCAACAGGTGCTGGAATTTGCCCTTTTCCAAAGTTTTTCATTTTATTTTTTTGGGTTTGCGGGTTTTTTTTTTTTTTTCTTCCCCTCTCTCTCTTGCTTCTCTTCCTCCCTCTCCTTGGTGTGTAATGTTGTCGCCACGGTTACTGTGGGGCACCCAGCCAGTTCGCCTCCCATGGAGGCTGTTAGCCAGCGCAGACCGTGCCGTCTCTGAGCGGTGACCTCACCTCCCGTCATGCTCAGCTCAGCTGCACACAGAACAGCCCTGTATTTAAAGTTCATCCTCTTTGAGGTTCTTATAATTTTATTCACATTTTGCCTGTTTGTACAGGGTACTTTTTATACTCATCAGAACCTTCGCCATTTTCAGTTTCCTGGTCCCAGCCCCCCACTGCCCAAACACCCCACACAGGGCGGCCAGATGACTGGCATCCATTCTGCGCAGTTTGTCAGGGAGGGGGGTATCGGTAAAGAGTTCTTTTGTAGGGCAGTTTAATTGTATTTCAAATGTATTTTTGTATGTCATGTATAATATTTCTGCCTTTAAAATATGACCATAAAACAAGTAAAACCCCAAACGGATGTCATTTTTTTTTACATTTTTCCACTTATCCATGTTGTCGTCTGGAAGCCACCCAGGACGCAGGAATCCAGTACCTTGGGAGCGCAAATGTTTTTATGTCTAAAGCTTTGACATTGTGCATGTGTTTAGGACCACAGGGTTTTCATTTTATCTCGCAATGCTGCGACTTCAGCAATGTCCTGTAGATGCCTGCTTGTCCTTTGAAGTTCAAATTTTATTTTATTTTGGTGGTGCAGAAAATCCCTAAAAAGACAAAAAAACACGTTTTTAATTTTAATTATTTAATTTTTGGGGGGGGGGGGCGTTTGCAGTATTTTGCCAACTGTCCACATGCCTCCAGTTGACTGCTGGTTTCTGTAAAAAAAAAAAAACTGGCTCTGTGGGAGTGGGTTAGTAAACTGGCCGAGGTTGATTTGTATGCGATATGCGTTAACTTTCAGGCTTGAGACGTCAAACAGCTTTATGCGGTAGCCTGCTGCAGCGGTGATAGGTTAAAGATTGACGCGGGCGTGGTGATGGTGACGCCCTTTTCCAAAACAGAGGTTTCGCTTCGCCCCGGTTGGGGTACACACGGTTCTCCCCCTCAGCACGCGACGCCTACGCTTACTTGGAGGGTAGCTCTTGCGTCGGGTCCCACCGACGCATGAGCCGTTAACCTCCCACCTCGTTCTTGTTCTGCAGGCTTCGTCCATCGCCCCGACGGTGGCCCCATTCGCTCCCTTCCACCCACGGCTAACGCGGGATTGGCTGTCGACTGCTATGATAGTCACCCTAGCCCACTCAGAACACCCAGTTAGTGGTTTGTCTTTGCTAGTTCTTTTTCGCGTGGACCGTTAAGATACCAGTTTGATTAGACATGCTGAATCACCCGTGTAGAGTTGTCCTTATGAACCGCTAATCCCAAAATATTAAACTGGTCACATAAACTGAGAGTGCATCCCCAGTTCGAGTTTCATGTAGTTTGACATACGCCGATTCATCATATGGTAATACAACAGAACTTTAGGAGGCAAGGTTACCGTCCATATGAGTTGCAGCTGGAGGGTCCCGCTAGGGCAAAAGCTCAGTGTCTTCGGTATAACTGCAGTGGGCTGCGTCGATGCATGGGATGCGGCGTATATCTATGAGTCGGAGATGGCAATCGCAACGATGCAGTTAACATATGATACTTTCTTAATACTTAAAGAAACATCCATCAGTCTTTTAAATCCCAATAGATTAAAGGGCGTTATTTAGCCTGTATGAATTCAACGTTTTTACCTGTTTCTTCTCTGATTATGCAGGAGAGAATCTCATAACTTTAACTCGGAGTACCTGAAGGAAATGACCGTGGTGCAAAATTTATTAATCCTACAGATTCCTGTCGTTTCTGGGTTTTTTTCTGGAAATTCAAGTAATATCATAGACAGAAAATAACTGCACTCACGTATCGTTGTAACTTGGATTTAAAACGCTAAAATGACGATACTTAAATAAGTCTATCCATCCGTTTTCTGTAGCTACTTGTCCTAAGCACGGTCGCACTGACCGTAGGAAGTGAATATATTGAATTTATGAAAATAAAATGTATATTAATCTGACGTTTTGCTGATTGCAAACATATAGCACTGACAGGTGTTCGCTTTTTCTTTTAAGAGAAACAGTTTGTTCTCCTGAGTTACGGGAGATTCCCAACCTGCGCCTCTATAGGCGGCTAAATTCTCATATGGGGATTACCCAGAAAAATAAGGACGTAAGCATGTAAACAAAACAAGTATTTTACATGATGGTACTTGATGGTACTTATATGGAGATGTTTAGGTTGTCATTGTGAGACATTTTTGTATATTTAGAGTTAATCAAAACTCATACGAACTTAGGTAAATAATGATAAATCATGAATCCGAAAAGTCTTTAACGGAAACATTACTTAAATTGACTTGCATTTGTGTCATTAATCGGGAGTTATGTTTACGTGCCTACATGTAAGACATTAATAGCTTCGGTATTTCTCTTGCGTGACATATTTGCGATGGACGTTATTGGACTAAATAATTATTTGGTATACTCGTATATACGACTTCATAAACAGTTGCGTTACATAATATGCCTATATTTGTGCAATAAACAAGAATTTTTATTTTATAGATTCTTATTTTGTTGGTTTTTAAATGCACAATGTTTAAATGGTGCAATAGCCTATTTCACAATCCTGCACAAAAAGTAAGCCATATAGACTAGAGATTGTGACCTCATGAAGTTCTCCTCCCTCTGATATAAACGTAAAACGTGCAAAAATTTTCAATACGTTTTTGGGGCATATATTTATTAATTATTATTATTATTATTATTATTATTATTATTATATTTTTATTATTATTATTATTATTATTATGTATTACTTTGCAGATATGCCTATAAAATATCGCGTCTTTTCGTCTTTTAGATCTTTTGAACGTGTGTAAGTCTCCAGATAAGTGTGCGTTTAGCCTGCTAGTAATTCGATATAAATAAAATTAAGATGACATAAAAAATGCAAAGTAATTACTGAAACTTGAGAAACTCGTAGCACCTTCCCTGAAAGTTTATCGGGCGTCATCTTGAACGTGACAAACTGAAAAAAAATGCTCTAAGGTGAGAATTCGCTAAATTATTTTTTTATTCATCTGCTCAATATTTGAAGTTACCGCAAATATGACGTTGTTGCCGAAACGTTGTAACAAGTATGCGTGTCGTCACTATATCACGCCTAGAAGGCAGGAGTAAGCGGGGAATTCCCAAGCGGTGTCAATGCCCCCCCCTCCCCCAGTTAAATAAATAGCCTACATTAGTGTTCTAGTTTCCTTTAATAAACTCTCATTCTAATAGCAACCGTTGATCAGGATGTATCACAATATGGATGGTAGGTAACATCCTCTTAAAACTTTTGCATTTTGGTCTTTAGAATTTAAACGAATGCACTTTTGAAGTTTTTTTTTTAAAGTCTTTTAAAACTGTGCTTGTATTTTGACGTTTATCTCTCGTGCATACAGAATGAATAATACATGGATATATGATTAGTTGACTGCTATGTTAACAATCTGCGTTTGCGTTGAGCTGTAATAAGACGTCTACTGTAATCATTGCTTTCCGAGTTCTCAAAAACATTCATCATTATTTATAGATATGCACTATACTTTCTGTTCCATACTGTAATTTCGTGCACTTTAATTACTATTGTAAAACAAAATAAAAAAATCGGCGTGTGTGTTGTTCGTTTAAGTTTTTATGTTGACATGTGTTACATTTTTGTATAGTACACTGGTTACGTGTTGAATTTATGGTTTCGTGAATTTGTCGTATTTAATGACCATCTATTCTCACATGTACAGCAAAAACGATAGACTGAAGGCGGAAGGAAAAATTTGTAGGCAAACTGTGGGTGTTTTCGATATTTTATTACGAACCCCCTTTCAGTTTTCAGTGACGTATTATGTATTTCTGTTCTCATTGATAGATTAACTGATATCTAAATTAATACAGTGGTTAAAACGCTAAAGAAAGTTACTAGCTAGTAGAACAATTACTGTCAAAATACCAAGCACTCACAAGTGGTTGTTCACTAAGAGTTTGATGAAGGATTTCTAATTAGATTAATTTACAATATGCTTTCGCCCGATATTTTAGATATTTTACGGTACGATTAGTCATTCGTATGTTGGCTTATTTGAATTCATATTACGAGACTCCCTGCTTCAGCTGATCAGGGTCCCCCATTTTTTAGGTAGGCAAAACAGGACGAAGCCTAACCTTTGCAAAGGGGTGTGTTTTGGAGCGAATTTTGAAGTCAGATCTAGTTTCTGAAGCATTAGTACCTTACAGACACATAGACAAACTAATGAGGAGCCTGTTACTACGCCCAGTATTGACCTATTACACACCTTCTCCAGCATAAAATGTGACGTCATGCGCGGTCATCTGGGTAACTGCAGTCTTAAATTTAACGTAACTTTATGTGGCATCGTGACAAATTTTTACAGAAGTATGTATATAATTCACACCAGTCAGTTGATATGGTAACGCCTGTGTCAGGGTAGATTCCGGCATCCTGACTGGTTCTCTGCATTTCACCTGGCAGTGGGGGAGCCTCATGTTCAAATCTTTGAGGAGCCCAAACAGAGGGGAATGCGCTTCAGGTACAAGTGTGAGGGCCGTTCAGCTGGGAGCATTCCTGGAGAGAGGAGCACCGACAGCAACAGAACCTACCCCAGCATACAGGTGAGTGGGAGGCACTCTTCCTACCCACTGTGGGTCTCATGTGATAGGCAGTTATTTGAGCTTGTTGAGATGAGGTGATTTAGCTGTTAAGGAAGTGGACTTATCTAGGTTTTTGTCTGAAGAAGGTCACTAGTGAAGTATTACTTCAATTATTGCCTCTTACAAAATATGAAACAGTTTACAAAATATAAAATAATGACATAATGTACAGTTTCAACTTATCATAAGTGTAAGTGGTTTGGATAAAAGGTCCCCTTCCGTAGATTGGCATCCAGTCCATAGTGAACCATCCTCCTTCTGTCTGCTACAAGCTCCAGGCCCTATGTGAGTGTGTAGGATTGGCGATTGGAAGATGGATGGATAAAGTGTTACACTAGTGGCCAAAATTGGAAACACCCAGCATTTTTTTGGCATTACGCTTTAAACAATAATGTTTATAAACAATCAAAGAATGTTACAAATATCATACATTGGACGATCAAATAAGTAACTGGAGAAACTGGAATAAAGTTCTGCAATCTCTAAAAATGGGAAGTGTTTCCACAGTTTTGGCCACTAGTGTAGATACAGAGGGGCAAATTAAGTTGAAATGAAAATAAGAAAGTTTAATTAAAAAATAAGCACAATGCCTGTATTGCTGGCTTGAGTTTCTCATATGGGTTGGTAACAGTTTTTTTTTTTTTTTTTTCGGTTCTCACCACTGTGAAAAAATTCTCATGCAGTATGCCGCACCTTGTGGTCACGTTTCACAGAAGCCCCCAATGGGGGGGGGGGCTATCGGGGACGCTAGCTTGACCACACCAGGTGTGAGTCTCCGGGGGGGGAGGGTTTAGGTCCTGTTTACAGGGGCCAACCTGCAGGAAACCACCACACCATCATCTCTGGTTTTTGACACAGACCCAAACTGAATGTCTCTACTTCAGTGTGCATGACTGTTTATTGGGGTCAGTTGTCCCAGGTCGCTACTCATTTCACGTTAAATGAAGCAATGAGCCCCTCTTCCTTTCACAGCCTCTATGAATGGCTCCACTCAGTAGAAGAGACTTCCACACATTTTTCTCTGTTGTTTCACTTTCAAGATCCTCGACTACTGTGGAAAAGGCAAGGTGAGGGTGTCACTGGTCACAAAGAATGAGCCCTACAAGCCACACCCCCATGACTTGGTTGGCAAAGACTGCAGGGATGGATACTACGAAACAGAGTTTGGTCCCGACCGCAAGGTTATTGCGTAAGTTCTCCTCTCCCATGCCCACATGCTGCAGCCCCTTCTTTTGCTTGACATCTGAACATAGAGAAGAAATGGTCCAAAAATGGTGGTGAAGTGTAGCAAAGTGTTATATTGATTTACCTTGTTTTTGGGTATAGGCTTTGCAATATACAATGGGGGTTAACAAGTATGACATTATGGACGTTAAATCAGTTATAAACTTTAGACATTATAAACAGTTACAAACAGTAGACGTTACCAAGGCAAGATAGCTGTCAGGTCGGTGTGGACCTTCAGTTCCATGTTTTTGCTCCCTGCCAGCTCCCAGCAGGACAGAAATGTGGATTGTCTGGGGGTCCTCAAGGACCGGGTTGGGAAACACTGCCTTAAGGGGTCCGTAAACTTTGCGTTGAGCAGCTGTGTATGATGTCTTGTATGCTGTGATGCCACGACTCTCCCCAACCACTCACCTCCAGTCTCAGTCCCTACGATACTTTCATGTGTTTGAGAAAGAGGGGTTTCCCCTTCGCAAAGATCAGGGCAGCTCACGAAGCTTCCAGAGCACATGAGCCAGAGCAGTGTGGTGGCGGAGGAGTTACCACAGCCGAGCTTGCTGCCCCCATGAGCCATCCCCACACAGCTGCCAGCCTCTTGGTTAGCTTCATAGCTGTCTGTGGATCACATTCTAGGTCATGTTTGCAGTTCGTGTGAACTGAGTGGTTGGAAACAGTGAGGCCTGACTATGGTTCTGTTCCAGGTTCCAGAATCTGGGGATCCAGTGTGTGCGGAGGAGAGAGGTCAAGGACGCCATCATGCAGAGAGTGAACCGCTGTATCAACCCGTTTGAGGGTGAGATTGTGGCCCTTTGTCCATTTCCCCTTTTTAGATGCTAGTCGTTTCCAGGTGCTGGACTGAAGCTCTCCCTCGTCACTGAATAACCACTGGGATTTAGTCCTTTTGATTTAAGCCTCTGGCCAATGGGCATGTACACAAGTTTTCCCTAATTCCGCTTAGTCAGTCCAGACTGTTCTTCACAGATCCACCATCTCTGGAGGACAACTGAGCAAATTGTCCTTGGAGGGGGGGGAAACCACCACACCATCATCTCTGGTGTTTGACACAGACCTGGTTGAAGGTCCAGGTATAAGGGGTTGCTCATCGTGGGACCCAGTAGTAGTAATTCTGTCCCGGGGCAAAGAATGATGTGCAGTGGACCTGGTTCTTCATCCTTCATCTTGTTGAAATCCTTCATCGCTGACCGTTTTCTTATTGACATGCCATAGTTCTCTAGCTCACTGGTAGCAGGACGGTACTTTGCTCGGCACATCCCAAAGCTAGGTGAATAGAAAACAACGGACATCGTTTAGCAGGTTTTGATGTTTTACTGGTTAATGTGAATGACAAAGGTGGAAACAATGCTTGAAAGAATGCTGCTAAACACTGCTGAGTAATACAGCATTAGCGAAAGCGTTGACCTGAATTTCTCTCGGCCTGTTACCATAACGACCCAATAGCCAATGGCCAATCAGCTGTGTCGTATGACTTATATGTCTGCCCCAAGTACAGCACTGGTATAATTGACTACTTTCTTAGTTTAGATCTCCCTGTAGCTGTGGGAGTGAGGCTTAGAAGATATTCTAAATACTACCGCAGTCAATTGCGGACATTGCAGCTAGCCAAGATGGTATCCTGAAAGACGACCCAAAAAGTTAGCTAACAGTTAGCTTACTTATGTTTTACTGAGATATCCATGTGATTTTGGAAGAACGGTTTAACTATGTAAGTTTTACAAAGTTTCCCTAAGGGGAGAACTTGGGAACAGTCATTGAATAAACGTGGTCAGGGTCATGAATTGTTATGGTGTCCAACTGAAGACCTACCCGTATGACCACCCTTGGATTTCTTCTTGAGAGGCCTTGTTGTCCCATGATCCATTGCAGTGCCTGTCACGGGGTGAGGAAAGATTGTGTCTCACTTCTGCAGTGAAACCCAGCTGCTTCCGGCATCATTTATGCCACAAGTCCAACTTCCCGAAACTGGAGTGCGTGAGTCTGATTGCTAGGGACGTCTCCAAGTTACATTAGTTGCACTCAGTGTTGATAAACAGTCATTTCACAACCAGCACGCTTATTGCAAGGGTTTTTTTTTGTCTTTCTGAATGAATTCTGAAAAAGAAGATATTGCTGGCTTGCCAGTAATAATAATAGTTGTTGTTGTTGTTATAGTTTTAACTACAGATGTTAATAATGGTGGTTTTTGTGAAACTCGAAACTCTTAGATTGAGAGGACGACGTCTCACATTTTCAAGATTGGTTAAATTTAATTTTCTCGCCGTTTGGCTAAGTGCGGTTGCCATTTTCGCAAACCAGGATTGTTATGGTATCTTAAAAGTGGTAGGTTTTATAAAAGACGTCTATAGAGACTGTAGGTACAGAATTAAAATACAGACCGGATATTATAATTCTTTATCTCCTATCCCACCTTTCAGTCAAAGGGGCAAAATTCTCAGTCCCAGAGAGGTCCCTGCACTGACCTTAAGCGTAGTCGTTCAAAATGAAGATTCTGTTCTTAGCTTTTTTTTTTTTTTTTGGTAAGTGTTGATTTGCATCTCAGAGTCATTCAGTTGGGGACGTGTGTCATTGTAGTTGTGTTGAGAGACTCCGAAGAGAGCCGAGCTTGTAGGGTGTCGATTGGTGCCTGGTGATCATGACACGTGTCGCGCACCATCCCAGGACTGGGATTCTCGAGCGATCAGCGGTCTGGGTTCACTGAGAGGTTGCTGCGTCTAACCATTTCTGGCCATCTGAAAGGTTATCGGGCCCAAGTGTGTAAGGTTCATCATTTTAAGCTACTAACGTCATCCCCTGATTTGAAAACCAGAGCAAAATGAGAAAGATAGGACAACATGACAGGGCCAATAAAGGCCATGAAATGAGCCATGAGTCACCAATGAGGGGGATGGTGTGACAAGTGCCGTACCCCAAACCACGGAACAATCACACTCTTCCCCCATCGTCCGCCCTCTGCTCCATCCTCAATGCACACCATACCGCTGTCACTTCACCACCTGCACTCGCTTTTTTGCAGTTTTCTTCCCCCCCCCCCACACACCTGTGGTAACACGCTATAACCCGCTCTCTCTCTCTCACTCTCTCTCTTTTCTCTCTCTCTCTCTCCAGCACACGCCTCTCTCGTCATGGTTCTTTTCGCTGGTTGGTATGCTGGCTAGAGTCTGGGGGCAGTAGGTTACGTCAGAGCCTGTCTCATTGCATTCCACCCCAGTTAGCCCCCCCGCCCCCCACAGTTAGCCCTCCCATGGAGGCATCAGCGAGAGGCAAGATACATCATCAGAACGCCATCAGTAGGCGAGCTGGGCTGTCGGCTGATGTGGGCGAGCGAGGACCCACAGGGACATACGTGTGCACATACATGCGTGTGCCGGCGTGTGTGTGTCTCTCTGGTGATATCAGGCGCAATCCCACAGGCTGTGTCAGTCACAGCCTTGAGCTCTTAAATTGTTTCACTTCTTCTTAGACGAATCTCTGCACATCTTCCTTCCTGAAGCCACCCTGACACTTTAACGCCATCTCAGCCCCATCAGACACCCCCGTCCGCCCACTGCTGTCAAATGAAACATGGCGAGGCTGCTTGTGGGCTGCTGGACCCTATATAGCAGATGCCATTTGTTTTCTGTTCTCCTTTTCTTGAGTTGTGTACAAGCCCTAAGAGTAGAATGTTGGGTTGTCTACGGCTGTTAACAGTTGCGCCTTGTCCCTCCAGTGTACAGCTGTTAACTGTCGCTCACTGTCCCTCCAGTGTACTGCTGTTAACTGTCGCTCCCTGTCCCTCCAGTGTACAGCTGTTAAATGTTGCACCATGTCCCTCCAGTGTCCAGTTGTTAACTGTCGCTCCCTGTCCCTCCAGTGTACGGCTGTTAAATGTCGCACCCTGTCCCTCCAGTGTACGGCTGTTAAATGTCGCACACTGTCCTGCCAGTGTATGGCTGTTAAATGTTGCGCCCTATCCCTCCAGTGTACAGCTGTTAAATGTCGCTCCCTGTCCCTCCAGTGTACGGCTGTTAAATGTCTTACCCTGTCCCTCCAGTGTCCAGCTGTTAACTGTCGCTCCCTGTCCCTCCAGTGTACGGCTGTTAAATGTCTTACCCTGTCCCGCCAGTGTACGGCTGTTAAATGTTGTGCCCTGTCCCTCCAGTGTCCAGCTGTTAACTGTCGCGCCCTGTCCCTCCAGTGTACGGCTGTTAAATGTTGCACCCTGTCCCTCCAGTGTACAGCTGTTAACTGTCGCACCCTGACCTGCAGTATCCCGGGAGCAGCTGTTGCAGACAGAGGACTATGATCTCAACGTGGTGCGCCTCTGTTTCCAAGTCATTCTGCAGGACCAGGCAGGACAGTACACACGATGGCTTTCCCCCATTGTCTCCAACCCCATCTATGATAACCGTGAGTAGCTAACACCAGCCCGGAAACCAAAATAAGTGAAAAAAAAATCAGAAAGCACATATGCTCTTTCCTCAACAAAGAAAAGTCGCGTACTAGAAGCCGTGCAGGAACGTAGACCCTCCCCAAGTAGAGTTGGTGGGGCTTGGGCATGCTCTGTGCAAGGCATGAGCAAACGGTTGGAGCTGTGAATGTTACTTCAGAAAAAAAACGGCTAGGTTTCCAGTTGGGGTGTACTGCTCCGCACACTCTGACGGCTACCCACCGAGCTGCATTCAGTCACCACACTTGTTCCGCCTCTCGCTCATAGCAAAAAAGGAAGTTGCACTAGTTCCTTTTTTTATAAATCTCTCAACAGTAAACATGCATTATCACTTCCTCTAATGACAATCTGCTCTCTAATTGAGATCCTGCATCCACAGCACTGTTTAACACTTGAACACTTGTGTTGTTTGTAATTGCCTTGTGTTGGCTGGATTTACTTAAACTACTGCAACCTGTCCAGATGGGTGTGTTAAGTAGTCAGCATTTGGGATAATATTATCTATACAATGCACTTCAGTGAAATTATCATATGATAACAAAGCACCCACCATGCATCAAATATTTCTTTCAACTGCCCTGATAAGTACACTATGAAGTCGCATAATTTGAATAGAGCAACTCCTTTCTGCGTGACATGATTTAACCTATTAAATAACACACACACAAAAACGGGAAATCATGAACATAACTCAGATCAGTGCGGTAATGCCGTCTGTATGTTCCCTCCCGGCGTGACCTTTGATCTCTGTTCATGGCCAATCAGGGGCCCCCAACACGGCAGAGCTGCGAATCTGTCGCGTCAACAAGAACAGCGGCAGTGTGCTGGGCGGGGAGGAGATCTTCTTGCTCTGCGATAAGGTGCAGAAAGGTAAGGTCATGGCTGCTCCCTGCAGATTTTTTAAATATCAAAGACAGGTGTCTGTATAGTGGAGAAGGAAGTAGGATTACTTCCCCAAATTCTACTTTGCCCTTTACATAAGCATATATTTTTATGAAATATAAACCACACCGAATGAAAGAATCTGCAATTATGACAATAATAATTTTCGGATTTATTTTTGTCATTCATTCATTCATTCATTCATTCATCCATTAATCTGTTCACAAAAGAATTCTCTTCCTCATATCCTTCCATTTTCCGCCATGTGTTCCCTTGCTGCCCGTCACCGCAGACGACATCGAGGTCCGCTTCTTCATGCAGAGCTGGGAGGCCAAAGGCTCCTTCTCCCAGGCCGACGTGCACCGGCAGGTGGCGATCGTCTTCAAAACCCCCTCGTATTTTGACACCTCCATCACATCCCCCGTCACCGTGCACATGCAGCTCCGCCGGCCCACTGACCAGGAGGTCAGTGAGCCCATGGAGTTCCGCTACCTGCCCGACGACAAAGGTGAGCTATGGGCGGGGCCTGTCTGGGGGGTAGTCTGAGAACCGATTCGATAGATTCTCGATTAACGTGTCAATTGCCGAAAAGATATATGGGAAAATATAGTTGATCGAAGGGCCTTAAATCCTGAGATAACACCGCCTGTGATCACAGTGAATGGAGACTCACTGTCTGTCTGTCTGTGGATGCATGTGCTTTCATCGCAGACCCCTATGGCTGCCAGGAGAAGAAGAGGAGAAGGGAAGACCTGATGAAGTCCTTTCCCAGCCTCCCTGGTAAGGCGTGATAACCGTGCCACAGGCGAGACGGCATGTGTCGTTTAGACGGGAGCCCTGCTCTGAGACAAACGTGTCTGTCTTTTAATTCCCAAGCAGTTATGAGTATGGCAAACAGACCCAAGATGTCTGGACGGATTCTCCATGCCGTCAAAAAAGGTAGGAAACCCAAAGCTATTGTCTGTACACAATCTGTTCCGTTCACAATATCGTTGCTGTCTCATGAAAAGCACTTATCTCCAAAAATCCATTATTTCAGGAACTACTTCACAAAATAAATGTAAAACTGCATTAAGTGCCGCCCTTAGCACCACAGATAGAAACCAGTGAACGGATGAATGTTTTAATGGGACTGACGTGGATTAATGTCAGCGAGGCTAATATATCAGTATCAACAAGATACAAACTTATCTAGCTTTAAATTCACAATTTACAATGATGTCTATTAGCTAGCTATCTAGCTATCAATGTTAAGTTGTTCAAATGAGCGATATAAAGCGTTCCATAGAAAACAATCATTATGGATGCAAATGTTAATTAATATAAATACTAGTTTAAATAAATAACTTCATAAGGCATCTTTTCATCGGTCAATTAGATGTCAGACGCTATTGGTAGATAGAGGAGAATGAGCGTATTCCATCTACAGTAAACCGAGGATGTATTTGGTTTTCATTGGATGTTATGTGTATCTGTCGAGTAGCTTGACGTCACATTCATTCACTGCCCGGTTTGTGTCCCTCAGAGCCACACAACTCGTACATGAAGCCAGCGTTGTCTAGCCGCATGCTTCAGACCCCTGGATTGTATGACGGCTCTGTGTACCAGCCTAGCCAACAGCCCCCAATGATGCCCTCACAGGCTTCCCTCCAGCGCACAGTGCCCATGAGCAGCCCGTGGTCCCATGGCAACCCTGCACTCTCCCTGGACACCATCCGCATCCAGTCGAGTCGCGACAGCACCGTCGGCAGCCTGCAGCCCAGCATGACATTACCTGCCCCGGGGGACAGCGGTGCAGCCGGTCTGCCACGGCTGACAGAGCGAGACCTGCAGTGCCTGATGACGGAGGCCCAGATGTCCGAGGCCCAGACCTGGAGGTCGCCTCCCCAGCAGCACCAGCACCAGCAGCAGCTGGCCCATCACGGGACCCACAGGAAGGAGGCCACCACAGAGGCGTCCAACATGCAGTCTGCCTGGCCCAGTTACAACATCCCGCCCGGTGCCGCCGGCTCGATGAATGGAGACAGCTGTCTGCCACTGACCACGCCCTTCAACTACATGGATGTCATGGAAAATGAAGACATTCTGCAGAGCTTCACTGACCAGCCGGGCTTCCAGCTCAAGCAGGAAACCGGCGCCATGGGACAGGAAGTGCCTACCAATATGCCCTCCTCCAGCTGCACCTACACCGCACTGATGCCTCCCCACCAGGTAAACAACAGGAGCTCCATGGAAGCCCTAAGGCAGGTTATGGGAGAGTCCTCCAGCAGTCCCGGCCCCACCCTACAGAACAACTTTGCAGTCAACGGCATCAGTGGCGAAGACACCCTAAGCTGGCAACAGTTCTATGCTGAGTGAAGACAAGACCTCCACCATCCTCTGGGATGTAAACCCACAACCAGCCGAGACGACCTGCCACCTCGCAGATGGCTGGTGCGCGACCCGCGTGATCTGAATGGGCTTGTCTGGCATCTTCTGCCAGTAGCACCAGGATTTGAATGTATCGCGCTCTTGGTGGTGACCGCCAGCCGAACGTGGGCACCCCACTGGGGCACGAGAGATTGAGGCAGCGCGTCTTTCAAAGTTTCTCGAAAGCGAAGTTTCAACGTGAAGTATATTCCTCCATCTTCCATTTCTGAAGAGGAAGTGAGAGGGAAGCTATATTCCAGTACAATGGCTATGCCATTTTTAAACCCTTCACTACCCAAAAATCCTCAGTGTCCCATGGAATTAATCCTTCTCCGGGGTTGGGTTGTGTAAAAGGGCTTCACCAACAGCTTTTTTTGTTTCAAAGTACAATGGTGTACATCATGACGATGTGTTTCTTTGCTCTTTAAATCTACTGGTCCTTTTTTCTGACTTACGACACTTCAATTAAAATGAAAATATCAGTGCTTTTTAATAGGTGCTTATTTGATTTATTTTTAAATATGAGTTTTATATGTACTGTGTTACCTGACAATGTTTGTATTAAGTATGCAATATTTAATTTGCAACTACCAGACCATTTTTATGGGCAAAATATTTCTTTTTTTTCCCTCTTTATCAAATAAAATTCTGGTATATTGTACTTACAACCAAGAGAGCCTTATAAATTGGATCCAGTCTACTAGTGAGAGTTCATTTCAGATGCAGGTATCCAGAGTAATGTCCTTTAGATGCGGTCTTTATGTTATGTGATGGATTTATACCATCACCACCTCTCTGAATCCATACAAACTAGCTGTCACAGCCCTGTCAGTCTCTAGTATAACTGACATTAACCTGTCAGTTTAAATCTGTTCTCTTTTGTGTTGTTCTTTTACGTGTTGTTACAGGCTTAGCATTATTAAAAGTAACTAAGTAATTGCGCTGGACTGTTGTTCTGACGGCCGCTATTATTGAGGTACGTTAGACGGAAGCACGTTTTTTCCCGTGTCCGGTTCGGTTGCTAACGCGTCCTGCTTTGTTTACTTGTCATCCAAGGATAAAGAAATAGAAGGTTAAGATAAAGGTTCAGTTCCTTTCCTTAAGTAGCCAACGAGGTATGTGTATTTTGGTAATTTTAGTATAGTTTTGTTTAAGTTGTATTTAGCCACGTAAATGCTAACTATGAGATTCGCGGTAGCTTAGCGAATTCATATACACTGTATTCAATAAATGCTAATGTAAATAAGATGTACAAGCAAACAGTTTTATTTACTGTCATTTTATGTTTATATGTCATTTGAATTTCGGTATTTTGTTGGTTAATATCGCGAGTAAATTCGCATGGATTTGTGTTTCTTATAAATGAATGTAATAAGCGGACCAGAGGCTCAAGGTTAATTTAGATTGACATGTATAGCTTTGTATAGCCCAAATGTTAAGTAGCAAGTTTAAACAAGGAACAAAACGGATGTAGTTTTATGTTTTATTTATCTATATTTAGTTCTCACGTATGCAATTGATGGTGATGCTGCCCAAGGTGATCCTGCTGAATAAACCATCAATCAGTTAAAACCAAAGAATTCTTGTGCTCGTGTCTTACTGGAGGGAGCTACGGTGAGAACTCGACTGCTCGTCGTGAGTGGAAGACCGCAGCCAGTGGTTACTCAGCTGCAAGTGGTCTGCAGGTTTCACTAGACGCTGTCATCTGCTGAAATTTTTGTGCCTCTATAAGATATACTGGTATTATGTACTTACCTTTTCTGTGTCCAGTTTGTTGCTGGTGTGGTATAGGTATTACCAAGAAATGCGAAGAGTGAGCTTTAAGCAGGTTTCATTATAGTAGCAGTAGTCTACCTAAGTGATTATTCTTTAAGGGTGCCTTTTGAATTTTACTTTAAGAATTAATGTGTTTCATTTAAGTTCGTACAGTAGGTTATTTATTAATCAAACAAATTTATTAAGTTAAACCAAACCAAAATTTCAAATATGGGTTAGTTTCCTGACAATGCCAAAGAGAACATAGGTTTTAGAACCACAGCCAGCAGGATGCTGCATCAAGAAGGGCCACGAAGAAGCCAATGGATCCACAAGCTAACTGAAAGGGCACAAGAACTGCACAATGAAGGATTGGAAGGTCTTGAACATCGCTTCAAAGTTATGAAAGGTGGAAGGCTCTTGTTAAGCATGCTCGACGACTGATTACTGAACACTGTTCAGTGACCTGCTGCAAGGAGTAGTAGTAAAGGTTAGTAAGGCCTCGGCAGATCTAAATCAGCTTTATAAAGAAATACGTCAAATAGAGGTTCCTGACCAAACCGTATGCCGCAGAGTAGACGCTTGCGAATCAGTTACAAGGGCAGTTGTAGAAACTGCACAGAGTTGTCTTAAGGGAGATAGACAGAGGGAGCAGAGAGAAGAACTAGATGGAAAGAAAACTGAATCCATGTCGCTATCAATGCTGTCACATGAGTTAAGCTTCAGTTGGAAGCAATCAAGGCCAAGCCAAGATTGCTTTCAACCCTGTGACATCCGTTTAGGCTTTGAAGCCAAGCAATGGTGAGAAAGTTAAGAGACCAAGGAATAGAGGCCCTGGAGCTAAGACACTTGCAACTAGCTCTGAGAAAACTTCTACAAGTTGTGTGCCCTTTGTGATAGAGCAGGCCACACTTTCCATATGTGTCATAAGTTTATGGCAAGGAATGTTGCTAAATGAATTTGTTCAAGATAAGGCACTGTGCTTTGGCTGCTTGAAGTCTGGTCACCGCTCAAAGGATTGTGAGAACAGGAATGTCTGTGACACATGTCAGAAGAAACATCCAACCTGTCGCCATGAAGATCATCCTAGTGGAGAAAGGAAGATATCAAAGTCTAAACAACTGAAGGAAGGTGAGAAGTCTAAAGAAAAGGAAGACGGAGTCCACACAAGATAAAGGGACAAAAGTACAAAGCGAAGCAACATCTAATAGAGTTTCAAGGGATACCAACAATACTTACTCCTCTACACTCTTACCAGTACGGGTGTCAACCACAAGTGAACTGGATCATGAAGTCCTCATGTATGCTGTTCTTGATACTCAGAGCGACACGACTTTAATTTTTAAAGAGGCAGCAGAAGCTCAAGTGCATTGAAAGAAATCTTAAGAGGAACAAGCAATACTACAAGGACTACACAGCCTTCATGGATGAGACCATAACCCATGGAGATGTTGAAAGGGTCCCAGACACAGAAAGTGACAGGTATCCAGTATGGTATATCCCTCACCCGGGGGAAAGCCTGGGAAAATACGCATTGACTGTTCTGCCAAATATCAAGACACATCTTTGAATGATCATCTCCTCAGGGGCCCAGAGATGACAAACTCCTTGCTGGACGTCCTGTGTCATTTTCGGAACTATCCAGTAGCAATTATGTGCGACATAGTGTGCATGTTCCACCAGTAGAAGACCAAGACAATCTGAGATTCCTGTGATGGGAAAATGGAGATCTAGAATCTCAACCCTCATTTTACAAGATGAAGGTTCACCTGTTGAAGCTTCATTGCCAGGTTTTGCCAACTATGGACTCAAACATCTTGCTGCTGATGGAAAGGGACGCTTCAGTGAGGATTAAGCGACGGTAAACTAAACGTCAAATGTTAGGTGGTAAATTTAAACAAAGAACAAATCAGATGTATAGTTTTATGTTTTATTTATCTCCATTTATTTCTCATGTGTGCCGTTGATGGGGATGATGATGAAGGTGATTCTGCTTCAGAATAAACCATCAATCAGTTAAAACCAAAGAACTCTTGTACTTGTCTCTTACTGGAGGGAGTTACATCTAGAGTGTGATGCTTTATGGCCCTTAGGCTAACATTTTGGGTATATAGGAAGACAGGGCTCTGGAAGTTAACCAGATGATACTAATCTCTGAAATATCACTCATTCTTTTAAATGGTTGTTTTTGCCTAATATATTTAGCAGTGAATCAAACTCCATCTAATAATGGTGAAAGTTCCAACTGAAATATGAAGAAATTTACTGGTCTAAATTATCACTTACAAGTAGATCACACATACCTGTCAGTTCAATCGAGGTACTGTGTGTGACCCGACCAGTTCAGCGATCCTCAGTGTTTCGTGTAGTCTTGCCACACCTGTAAAGTTGTCCATGTCCATGTGCCTGTGATTTGATGCTGATGATTTAATTAATCTTCTACAACCATCTACCTAGAACAGGGTCATTCTTAGTTTGGGGGTCCTTGCCCGAAAACACCAGATGTGAGTCAGAGGAACACCCGGGGTCGGAGGCACATACGCCGACAAGCACAAAACCTCACTTGCTATGGACAACTTACAGGAGAGATTAAACAAGTAACAGGTGTGGCTCAATAGAGCTACACAATGGAGAGAAGGAGGAGAAAAGGAATGCAGGGCATGACACCAGTCTTGTGCCCGTAAACGGTAACCGACAGCTAATGCTCTCATTCTTTTCCTGCAGCAAGTGGTTGATACAGTCATCTTGCTGAGAAAATTTCTGCTGCTCATGTCAAGCGCCATGTGACTCCAGGCACGGATATCCTCTCTCTATCTCTTCAAAAGCCGTCGCCACAGCCAAACCAGCTAGGATTGAATACAGAGATAAACGAGTGAGATGCGTGGGATGTGAGATCAAGAGGATAAAGAGAAAGTAAAGAAAAAATAGGGCTGACACGTAGAAGGATGTGACCTCACAGGCTCACGTCAAAGCTGGCCGGCATGGCCTTGATTTGCTGGAACTTGTAAATATTTTTTTCTACGGTGGAACCATGCTGTAGAATTTGTCGTCATAGAAGCGTATCAGTAGCAATGAACTGAGTCTTCAGGGTTCAGTCCCTACCAGATCGGTGCGGTTTGTGAAGCGCTGATACTTGCTGCGAATCGCCTATCTTTTCAGTCACGTCTACAGTATCAAATCAGATTTAAGTGGTAGACTTTTCTGCAGCTGGTATCAGGGATTGTACTACGCCAGTACCATGGTACTTCTGTCTCTTTCTCTGAAGGCGGACACATGAGTTGTTTGTTTGCTGTACAGAGCAGAACCAACCAGGCTGAGTTGAAACCCTTGAATCTGCAATTTTTGAGGATTTTCCTACAACTGCAGTTTGTGGTGTGGAAATGTTTTCCTTAGCACTTTGATAAACTGAATGAGTAACTCTTATTTCTGGGCAACTCGATGAGTTGAATGTGATCTCATTGTGACCGTTAATCTCCAGTCCTGATGTCTGTTTTTGTTGTGCAAGCTTCCTCTGGGTTCTCCAGTTTCCTCCTGCTGTATGAAGGTGCAGATCTCTCTTAGTGTATATGTGCTTGCAGTGGTGGAACCTGGTAAAGCCAAGCTGGGCAAAGCCCCCCGGGGCAACACCTTCTGGGGGGGGGCACTGACGTAGCAAACCGCACGGGCCAGACACCTCCCCCTCTGTCCTCGTCCCACAACTTTAACCATTGTCACTTGCCCTCCCAGTCAACAGCTCTTACCGACAGCTTGCAGATGGGGGGGAGCTGGCGGGTAAAGCGGTGAATGTGTGCCCGTTGATGAAATGACAGGAACGCTGCTAGAGAAATCACACATTCACACACATTTTTTGGGGCCCCTGTCACTTTGAAGCCCTTGGAATCATCCTAACCTTCCCCATCTTTACAGCGTCCTGCAGACTGGCATCCTTTCCATTCCTGTTTGGGCCTATGTTCCAACCTGCCACAGAAAAGCAAGTCTCATACTGGACATTACACACACATGGTCCCGCAGCAGTAGAACAAGCTTTCCAATAACAACTATTCTGCACAGTCCCTCACGACCTTCAACAAACACATTAAGACCCATGTGTTATGGAAAGACGTCGTTCGCCCCACAAACTAATCTCACCCCCAACCACTGACCCTCAACCTCCTTCATGTCTGTGATTCACTTCTTCCATTGAAGTGGTTTGCGTAGCACTGGGAGTGACTCAGCAGGTTTGGTATCAGCATCTGTGATCAGAAGGTTCGTTTGAATCTTGTGTCTGGTGGAATAATCACATTGTCATTGGAACCTTGAGCAAGGGCCTTAACCCCTCCTGGAAAACGCTCTAGGGGAGCTTGATCAATGACTGACCCAGTGCCCTGTCCCCAAGCTTTGTTTACACCTACATTATAAGGACAAAAGTATTGGGTCCCACCGTTTATTCATTGAATTCAAGTGTTTCCTTCAGACCAATTGCCATAGGTGTATCAAGCACCTAGAGATGCAGTCAGGTTTACAAACATGAAGAGTTCAGTGAATTAAAGCGTGGTACTGTCAATAAGTCAGTTTCTTCACTGCTAGATATTCCACGGTCAACTACAAGTGGTATTATTGCAAAGTGGAAGCATTTAGGAGCAACAGAAATTCAGCAACAAAGTGGCAGACCATGTAAAGTAAGAGGGGTCAAGTCACTAATGACACAATAACTGCAGAGTTCCAAACTTCCTCTGGCACGAACCCCAGTACAAAAGACTCTGTGCTGAGGGCTTCATGGAATGGGTTTCCATGGCCAAGCAGCTGCATGCAAGCCTCACATCACTAAGCGCAATGTCAAGTGTCGGATGGAGTGGTGTAAAGTACGCTGTCACTGGACTCTGGAGCAGTGGAAATGTATTCTGTAAAATGATGAATCACACTTCTGTGTCAGACAGTCTAATGGACGAGTCTGGGTTTGGCAGATGCCAGGAGAATGTTACCTGTCTGACTGCATTATGCCAACTATAGAGTTTAGTGGAGGAGGGTTAATAGTATGGGGTTGTTTTTCAAGGGTTGAGTTTGGCCCCTTAATTCCAGTGAAGGAAACTCTTAATGTTTCAGCATTCCGGGACATTTTGGAAAATTCTGTTTCCAACTTTGTGGAAACCGTTTGGGGAAGGAAGGCCCTTCTCTGTTCCAACATGACAGTGTTCCAGTACACAAAGCAAGGTCCATAAAGACATGGTTGGCTGAGTTTGGTGTGGAAGAACTTGACTGGCCCACACAGAGCCCTGACCTCAACACCTTTGGGATGAACTTGAATGGAGATTGCAAGCCAGACCTTCATGTCCAACATCAGTACCTGACCTCACAAGTGTTGTTCTGGATGAATGGGTGAAAATTCCCACAGACACACACTAAAACTTTGTTCTTGTGTACTGCTGTCTTAGAGACTTTGAGCCTGGAAGCAGCCTGCCTCCCAGTGTAGCCTTCGGCCTATGGAGAAAATATGGAGTGGTCTCTTAATTTTTTCCACAGCTATATATGTGTGTGTATGTCTCTAAGGAGAGCAAGATTACATATCTGAAAACTATGGAGTTCCTATCCACTCAGGGGCATATCTATAATCTAACAACATGTCATGTTAAGGTCCTCATCCAATCTTAAATATACAAGGGCCTCTGTCAAATGCTGGGCCCCCCAAATCTACCAAGGTACACAGTCCCCTCCAATACACCTATATGCATCTGTGTGAATGACTAATGAAGCTTGTCAGTTTGGGTATGTTGCACTTAAGACTTTGCTCTTATTAAATTCTCTCTTGGGTGATACTGGTTTACGTTGCATGTGTTAAGTAAGGTTCTAGCAGTGTTTGTATAGCTCTACCTCCCAGATGTATGATATCATGAGTAGAGGGGCAACTCATCTTCATGCCATATACCAGGGCAATTCAGATCATGGTCCTCAAGATACTGATTTTCCAGCCTTCACCTGTGAGGCAGGTGTGAAGCCTCTGGCCAATCAGAATGAGTAATCACTAAACAAACTACCTGGGAAAGTTCAATACAAGGCCTAGATTTGGAATCGAGGTTCAGATTTGAAGAACTCTGTCTTGCACCATACTATGCCTAATATTTAACTCACATGACTCTTGTGAAGTCACATGCAGAAAAGCCTCATAAAAATCTAGCTTTCTCTTATCAAACAGCTAATGCCAGGGTACTCATCAGCCACAGCCAAGCTGAACAGATCTGACTTCCATGTGTCTTTCATGTGATTTTACGCTGTCACCAGTACAAGTTTCACTTTATTAAAGACACTAGAGATTTCAGGTGCTTAACCAGTTCTGCATTTTCCAAAGCCCTGTCTTTTGCATATATCTTTATAAGTTACACTTCAATTTCTGAGTATCATAAACATGGGGGAAAATGCATGACGTTTCCCCATTGCATTCTTTCATATGTACAGCAGAACTCTGTATTTCGCTATTCAGAGGTCCGAAATGGTCAGCAGTGATTAAGGTCAGCGCAGTGAATGTGTCACATTGTTTTCCTGCATGAGGTCCTGAGCTGCACCCGGTGCCCCAATGCATTCCTTTACATGCGCTTTCGGCTGCATGAGCTGACAGCACCTTGGAGTGTCAGGGCTGCAGTACTGCCATTAGTCACACAAAAAACGAAAGTGGCTTATGGTTTCGATTAGTAGGGAAGGTTTTAATGACAAGTCCCCTAATGTTTGGTGGGGTTGTTCACTTTCGATAATTTTTTCCTTATTTTACTTAGATGGAAATTGGTTTCTGGGGCAGCATGGTGGTGCAGTGGTTAGCAGTGTTGCCTCACACCTCTGGGACCCGAGTTCGAGTCTCCGCCTGGGTCACATGTGTGTGGAGTTTGCATGTTCTCCCCATGTCATCGTGGGGTTTCCTCCAGGTACTC
>JAODJX010000065.1:7338750-7348754 GCA_026776945.1 Isichthys henryi | reverse complement strand
CGTCCACATGATGTAACAGAAAACGTGGCTCATCAGACCAGGCCACCTTCTTCCATTGCTCCATGGTCCAGTTCTGATGCTCACATGCCCATTGTAGGTGCTTTTGGCAGTAGGCAGGAATCGGCATGGGCACTCTGATTGGTCTGCGGCTACGCAGCTATGACGCACTGTGTGTTCTGACACATTTCTATCATAGACAGCATTAACTTTTTCTCCAATTTATGCTACAGTAAGTCTTCTGTGCAATCAGCCCAGACCAGCTAGCCTATCCTCCCCTTGTGCATCAATCACCCATCACTGGTTCACTGGTTGGCCTTCCTTGGACCATTTTTGGTAGGTACTGACCATTGCATACCTGGAACACCTCACAAGATCTTCAGGTTTGGAGATGCACTGTCAAAGTCATCTAGTCATTGCAATTTGACCCTTGTCGGAGTTACTCAGATCCTCAGGGTAATGATATAGAGGGCAAATTTTTGTGCAACGTTGCCAGGCAACACTGCTCAGAAATGCTGTTTGAGCATTTGCCCATTAATATTAGGCAACATTTTTCTGCTTGAAAACCTTCTGATTGGCCGTAGGCTAATTTTTGCAACCATCCAGATCTAAAGAAGTCCTTTGTCTCACCTGAATGGCAGTTGCCTGGCAACATTGCTCAGGAAGTGGCCCTGTGCATTATCACCTGTACCTTTGCTGATTTTTCCTACTTCCAACACATCAACTTGAAGAAGTGACTGTTCACTTGCCTAGTATATAACGGCACCCTTGACAGGGGCCAATGTAACGAGATAATCAATGTCACTCACTACACCTGTCAGTGGTTTTAATGTCATGGTGGATTAGTGCATATTCTTAGTATAATCAGGGCAGTAGGCTTTCGGTTACTGTACATAAGTGAAATGAGAGATATTTACGACACACGGAGGACAGCGAACCTCAAATTGTTTTTCTTTATTCATAAGGTTTTTTACCAGGGCGAGTGAATATTTTAGTAGTTTATTACAGTCTAGTACTGACAGGAAATATTTACACTGCTGCCAATGGAAATTCCGTGTTTAACTGATACAAGTATTACTTAGTACAGGGGTGTCCCACTCCAGTCTTGGGGGGTCCTTGTGCTAATTACCACCTTGTTCAGGTCCTTGTGCTAATTACCACACAGCTCTTGAGCTGAATCATTTATGGTGGAACAGATAAAGAACTAAGCTACACAGGGCTACAATGGGCACCCCTGACTTAGAGCATCTCCATTGTAGGGTGGTGCTTAATAATTGCCAGTGTCAGAAACATCTTCCGGTGGGAGGGGAGGGCAGTGCTCGGGTCACCCTAACCCTTGGTTAATAACGGAGGCAGAAAAGAACCTTTTTCGGACTCGCAAGCTGTTTTCTAAACTCATCTACAGTCATTTTAGTACGATACGGTAATGCAATTCGTTTATTTATACATTGTATATTTGTTATTGAGTATTTAGTCAGACTAGAAATTATGGAAATTATCAAAATCCAGTGTTTAGAGAATGTGCGGCTGGTGTGACCGCGGTCTCAGCTTTCGTGCAGTAAGGAGCTTGCACAGGACATCTCGATGTAAAAACGGGACTTTCCTGGGGATTCTGTAAATCATTCTCAATTAGACTGTTATCATAACGTTACCAAACGTAATTAGCACCTCCTTTCATTTCTCTTTCCAGTGGACACACTAATTTTCAGGATTGTGACTTCCCAGCGCTCGAAACAGCGGCATGGTAGCATTTGAGTTGAGTGAATTTTTTTTACTTACTTTCTTAACGGGATCGCAAAAAGTTGGAGCGTAGCTGTTTTTAAAATATTATGCTTTTATTTTTTCGGATATATGTGTTTCGAGTTTAGTTTATAAAATGCATGCATGCAAATAAATTGGAACCCTTTGGTGATAACATTATTTAGGGATTTTTATGATGTGTGCATGGCAGATTTATAGGGTTATTGGTGTTTTAGGTAGTTTGGTCTAGGTTTATCCGCGATTAAGGTGTTTCTCTCCCTTATTTCTTGCAGTGAGGTCACCAAGCCCCGAGGTGGCACCGTCGAGGAGTGGGGCAAGAATCCGAACAAGAGCTTCCGAGTGTTTATCCGACTGTGTCCCGAAGAGCAGCGGGACCCCCCGACAGGTGTGTTCATCACCATATTGTATATACGTGTTTATAAACCGTGAGAGTTGCATTCTTCTTGAGCTATTGACAAAGTTTGTTTCTGTAGAATAGCAAGCTTTGCAGCAAAATGATCTGTTTTTTAATGCAAAATAATTTTTAATGCCTTGCAACTATATAATGTTGTTTGGTATGTATACATCTTTATTCTTTATACCACCTACATACAAAGTGCTGGTTTTGAATAGACTGAGACATTGGAGAATTGGTGCTCATTTACTGGGAGTGTTAATTCTTATTAGTAAATATGAACACATAAGATATGCATGTGGTGGTTAGCATATTTGCCTCAGACTTTTGAGACAGGGGTTTGAGTCTCTACCCTGAACAGGACAGGAATGTCCAGAAGATGGATGGAAGACATTATGTTTAATCTAAGAAATTGTAATAAACGTTAACTATTACTTATTTTCTTTAATAACCATTAGTATAGGATCCAAACATTCTATTAGAGTGTGGCAAACTTATATTTTGTAATATACTGGTTACAGGTTTGAATGTCATTTGAAAACATTTCATTTTCTCATAGATGAAGCAAGGGGCTTTATAAAGGTGAAGAGACCCAATCAGGTGGTTGTTGATACAGGAAGGGTGAGTGAACATGAGGCCGGTGTTTCAATGTGACTATTGGGTAGGTGACTTTGAATTTGGATGAGTGACAGATTGAGCAGCCAATCAGTAATGAGGAAAAGACCGGGCCTGAATGGGCCGAATGAGAGATGTAGCGACTATGAATCTGTCCATTGAACAGGGTGAAGTGCTGTTACTTCGTTTTGAGCAGACCGGTCATTTAGACGTGCATCTACGGCAGCATGGTCAAGTAGGGATCATTAGCAGTGTTTCTCAAACCATGCTCCGGGGACCCCCCCAGACAGTCCAGATTTTAAAGGAAGTTGGGAGGGAGCAAAAACATGGACTGTTTGGCAGGGAGCTGGGATGGAGCAAAAATGTGGACCTTCTGGAGGTCCTCATGGACCAGGTTGAGAGAGATTGATTTATAGAATGTCCCTTTTACAGCACGATTTATAGTCATATTCTTAGGCACCCACAAGAGTGCTTTTCGTCATCAGTGACCTTACGTCTTAAATCCAGGGCCACCAGTCCCAGACTCTGAAGTTTAATGCCGTTTGGGACGAGACGGCCACCCAGAAGGAGGTCTACGAATCAGCAGCCAAGGTAATCCGCGCTTCCTGCTTCCGGGGGTCATGAGGTGCCCTGCATTCACAAGCTTAGAGTGTGTGCTTGTGTTCATTGGAAGTGCGTCGTTTTTGTGAATCCCATTCATTTGCACGAGCTTCACTATAGTATATAGGGCACAGCTGGTGCCAAAGGCAACAATTTGTAACTCAGCTTTATTTATTACATTTGTAATGCTAATATTTTGAATATTCACATTTTAATTAATTAATTGGTTGATTTTTATTCATTCAGTGGGGTATTGCTGCTGCAGGTTAGATGAGATGTTCCACTAAATGTTTTCTTCACAAAAGTGAAGACGGAATTAATTGATAGATTTTCCCATTAATAGATTGATAGAATAGTTGCTTACGGAGGTAAAGGTCATGGATCTGATGAATCTGAAGCTCCAGGTGATGTGGTGACACATGGAGTTCCAGTACATCAGTCACCTGATTGACGTCTCCTTGGACTAAGAGGGTCAAATTTAAGAGGCAAATTTCACAATTCTGCATTTTCCCCCAGTCATATAGAAAGACGTTTAAGTAAAGTGTGATTATAAGGTGAATCTCCAGGGTCATCAGCAGCGATGCCTGACTGCAAACATCCTGACTGCAAATGCTTAACTGAGGCTCACCGTCGCCCCCCCCCCCTATGATTCTACCGGCGCTGGCACACCCGGCCCCCAGCCCTTGGTGGAGTCTCTGCTGCACGGCCACAATGGCTGCGTTATCACCTACAGCTCACCGGCCAGCGGGAGGTCGTCACACAACCTGCTGGGAGATGGCGGCATTGCCGGCGCCCAGCGGGGCATCGTCAGCAGGGCCGCTGAGGACATTTTCAGCTGTATCCCTACTTCCTTTCCGTGTCCTGGGTAGGAGGGTGGGGCTTCTCATGACAGTAAAAGCATGGGAACCGAGGTATAATTAATAATTTGTAAGGCGGGTCATTTTCATAATGGAGGGAAATCTATGTTTCAGTATTACAGTAATTTTTCATTGCAGGTTAGATTGTGGAGCAAGTGCTGTAAGGCTGTTGTTTTTGAAAGAGCCTAACCCACTTGGATGACAGACATGCCGTTTTTAATGTCCTTCACAATGCCCCCCCTGTAGGAATAGTGTTCAGACTGCAGCCCTGTTTATAAAGGAGAGTTTGACCCTTGACTTTCTTAAAGCCCCAGAAGCCCTGAACTGCAAGATCAGAGTCTCCTTCATTCAGGTTTCCAATGAGAAGATATATGATCTTCTGGTTAGAACTCACCTCTACTCAAAAAATAATTCTCAGCCAATTTTTTTCTTGCTTTCCTCATGGAAGGGTGTGCTTGTGAGGCCAGTTTGCTTCCCTTACAGGAGAGCCAGTCTACGGAAGTGTGCCGCATCCGTGAGGGACGGGGTGCCGTGCTGCTGGAGGGGCTGACGGAGGTGGAGGTGGGGTCTCCCCAGGGGGTGCTGCAGCTGTACCGGCGTGGAGCTGGAAACCGTCAGTCAGGTGTGTGATTCGTACTGATGGATTCTCTCGAGGTTACAATGAAAAGTGGAAGTGGGCTATTCAGAAAGAGGCGCACCTTTTAAGGCAGGCCTAAGGTTATCCGGCTCGGGGGTTAGACAGGCCATCTGGCCTACCAGTCACTTTCCCGGTGGGCCTTTGGGTGCGGGAGTCAGCAAGGATTATTATTGAGGGAACACATTATATTGTTGGGACCTCCCCCCCCCCCCACCGCTTGGCAAAATTTCCCATGGTGCCCAGCGGGGCCCTAAAGTCCAGGGCCAATTTTTAACACCAGTCCAGCCCTGTGGGCCATTCAATAGAAAGGTGCTGCTTCATAGCCCGCACATATGTTGAATAGGCCAGCATAAATACAGTTAGCAATTCTTCCATTGTGTGGCATCCAACCCTGACATATTTGCGCTACATCGTCATCATTGTGTTTCCCTCATTCATAGGTGCTTCCAGGGGTGAATTTGCCGGCAAAAGCCATATCATTTTTAACATCACCGTAGCCATGCAAATGCCCAAGGCTAAGAGCGGTAAGGCAGATGGCAACTTTGCTATGGTTAGCTATAATCGGGTTACATGAACCGTGTTTAATATTGCATGTGTGGTACCTTGTTTTATTTTTGGCATGGTGGGTATATTACGGTGTGTGGAATAGGAATTAAACTTCTGCTGTGTATTTATTTTAGGTCAGGAGGGACTTTTGACTACTTGCAAGCTAACACTGGTGAGCCTTTTAGTCAGATATATTTTTAAAAAATTAATAGTGATTATTGTCCTTCACAATTAGGGCAGGTGGCATGGTGGCGCTGTGGTTAGCACTGTCGCCCTGGGTTCGAGACTCTGCCAGGGCTTCATGTGTGTAGAGTTTGCATATTCCCCCTCTGTCGTCATGGGGTTTCCTCCAGTTTCCCCCCTCCCACAGCTCAAAAATATGTGGAGGTTAAGTGGAGTTACCAAATTTCCTGTAGGTGTGCCTGTGTGAGTGGATGGTGTGTGAGTGTGTCCTGCAATGGGTTGGCGCCCCATCCTGGGTTTGTTCCCTGCCTTGCGCCCGTAGCTTCCTTCCAGGATAGGCTCCGGACCCAGAATAGGACAAGTGGTTACAGAAAATGGATGAACAATTAAGTCCTGATGTCTACAGTTTGGTTCTGTCCAAATGTCTCATTGGCGTTTTTTGTTAACTGTTAATCTTTGGTTCCCAGGTGGACCTCACCAGCTCAGCCAAGGTGTGAATGGCTGTCATCCCACTGATGCATTAAGGAAAGTTCACATGCAGATCAAAGTTTCAGTGTTAAATGTTTGCTTGTGAGCTTTAGGTTATTATTATTATTATTATTTTTTTTTACCAACAACGGCCACATTGTGAATGATCTCAGAATGGTGTGGTCCGGGCTAGAAATCATTTTGGGGAAGATCAGGCTGCTCTTGTAAATCCTCGGCCTGGTGGGAGGAACATGCAATGTTGTGTTGATCTCCATCCTCGCAGGTGCCCACACGCTGTGCTCCCGTTCCAGATGTGAGGAGAGGTTTGCAGGCGACTCAGGAAAACGCCCAGGAAGTCAAGATGCTCAAACGCTCCCTCACAATATTTGGAAACGTAAGTCAAGTCCTCACAGTAGGTCTCATCGTACCCAATGTTTCATCTCTCACTATTTGAACCATTGCCCTGCCCCACCCCCCATTCACCTTAAATCCCTTAAAACTTTTAAACTTCTGGCCTGTATGATTTATAACCATTAAATCTCACAAGAGGTATCAAGGCTAAATGTCTCCATCCTTCATTCTGTACCCCCGCGCCATGGTAACCGTGAGCTAACAATGATTCCGCGGTAGAGATTCTTTTCCGTTCTTAACGAACGAGCTCTCCAGAATGTGCACCTTCTCACATTCGAGGAGCTACGCTGCATACCTGAGAGAGTGTATAGAAAAGAAGAACTGAAGTCATCTTCTCAGCAATAGCACTTCAGTTCTCCTCAAAGGCGATGGATTTAACCGAACTATGTGAAGGATCAAAGGCACACTTTTAGCTATAAAAACCTGACTGGTAGGTTAAAGGTTAGTGGAAATGGCAAAGGAATGAGCCAAAATGGGAATAAATTGCATAGATGGCCATTCCACAGTTATTATTGCCTGTAACTCCCAAACGAATGTATGTTTATGCAAGTTAATCTCTTTATTGAAATACCTGAATGTGTCCGCAAACGGTCATTAGAGTATCTATAACGGATGGTGTTGGGTTTAGGCTGCGTTGGGTGCGAAGTGCCGACTTTCCACTTAATGCCGGACATCATTTCCCGTTTTAGGTGATTTTCGCCCTCAGTACTGCGGGCCGTGAGCATGTGCCCTACAGGGAGTCCAAGCTCACCAGGATTCTGAGAGACTGGTGAGGGGCGCCAATCTCATGCCCGGCTGCTGTCCATTTCCTGCCATTAGGGCTGGGCGATTATCACATCGATTTTATATGCCGCAATACGCAATAATCACCAGGGCTTCAGATGAAAGGCGAAGCATTTGGCTGGACACCAGCTTTTCGATACTATGTGGGCATTTATTTATGCACAATATTTGTTAAGCAGATTGATATTTTAGTCGTACTATTAATGAGGCATTTTATGACGCCCGAAAGTTAGCAAGTCCGGCATATCCTTATGTTTAATAAACGTTACTTGACTTTAAATTGAAGAAAATACCGCCACGCCACCGACGTCTTTTTACCTTGTTTATCCGGAAGATCTCCTCTTTTAAAAGATATCGTGGCTGCTGAGCTGCTCCTTTCTTCACTGACGCTTCAGTGGAAATCGCACTAAGGAATGCCAAACATAGTATGCCAAACATAGTATGCCAAAACAGCATGATGTGGTGTGCTCCGCTAGCCTAATTTAATAAAGATTACTAAGTCTTGGGTGTCACAAAATGCATCTCATTAATATTTTAGCTATACTAATAATCTGTTTACCAAATATTGGCGTAAATAAATGCTCGTATATAATCGCAAAGCTGGCGACCGGCCAAATGCTTCGCCTTTGATCTGAAGTCCTGGTGATCGTTGCACAAGCGCCATATAAAATCGATGTGATATCGCGCAGCTCTATCTGCCATGGTTTTGCATCTCACGATTTCTGGTAGCTTGGTGTATATTCATCGACTAAACACCCCCCCTTGCTTGCCCACCCATCCATGCACGGTTAAGTTTAGGGGGAGACTGCCGGACGTCCCTGATTGTTACAGTGTCTCCCAACCCGTCGTGTGTCTCCGAGGCGCTGAGCAGCCTGCAGTTTGCACGCCGCGCCATGGCTGTCCCCAGCCGTCAGCTTCGCTGCTCCCCCCTGCAGGTAAGGAGACCAACACCCCCTGCCGCCCCAACTCCAGTTACGTACATCTTTCTAACCTTTTATCCAGCTGAGCAGCGTTTCTTGTCCCAGTCCTCGGAGTCTCCCAGACAGTCCTCATTTTTGCTTCTTCCCAGCTCCTGAAATACCTGTACCAGCTATTCACTGTTCTTGATTGTTTAGTTCAGGCATACTGTGAGCTGTTGGGGAGCAAAATGTGCACTGGGGGTCACTGAGGACTGGGTTGAGAAACACTGCAGTTGAGGGTCACAGAGCTTTTAGCAGAAGGGACAGGGCACAAAGCAGGGGGCACCCTGGATGGGATGCCAGTTCGTCACGGGGCACAAGGCAGGAGGTACACTGGATGGGATGCCAGTCCGTCATGGGGCACAAGGCAGGAGGTACACTGGATGGGATGCCAGTTCGTCACGGGGCACAAGGCAGGAGGTACACTGGATGGGATCCCAGTCCGTCAAAGGGCACACATCCTGTCACACGGCAGTTTGTTTAATTGCATGTTGTCGGAATGAGGTGGGAGAAACCCTTGCAAAACACACTAAAACCGTTATTTTTCTCTGTGGAGCAGGATGTTCCCTAAATCATTGCAGTTCCGGGTCCCAAATTTAGCCAGTTTTTGTTGTTTTGTGTTTTCCCAGGTGCACGGTACAAAGACGGCAGAGAAGCCCAAGTCTGGCCAGTGCAGACAGGCGACACAGCAGGCCGCCTTGACGGGCAAGAGTGTATGGCCAACAACTCCTACCCTCCACTTTCTGCTCAGTTTCCCAGTTGTTGAATTTGCGACGCCCCCCCCCAGCCCCACTTAAACAGTCACAGCTGTGTTTGTGCTCTGAAAGCTTTCCCCCTCGTGATTGAAGCTTTCATGAATGGTACCGCGCTACACCATTAAACCACGCGGTGATGACCAGGCCCTATTTAGGTGACTTTATTTGAATTTTTTCACCTCAGTTTCTCGTCTCCCAAGGCTACCAGGGTCGAACTTTTCACCCCCTTACGGCAAAGGTGAAGGACTCCAAAGGGGGGGGGGCAGTAATTACTCAGTGGAAGAAAGAATTTATGTTTGCATTCAAGCTGTGCCCGTTATATTCTGGGATGTACCATCCCAATTCTCTTGGGGGTGGTTTAACCAGCAGTGTTTTTAATCATTTATTACGGCCAGTCTGAGGATCTGTGGACTCTCCCTAAAGTGGGTGTGTGTATAATGGTGATGATTGATGAGGTATGATAATTTTTTGGCAGTGAGTGCCCCCCGCATGATTCCTTCAGGTACCCCGGGTTTCCCCCCCCCCAGTCCAAAGACATGTTGTCAGTTAAATCCGCATCCTTAAATTTCCTATAGTGTATCCAGGTTGTCTCCTGCTTTGCACCTGCCTGTGTTTCAAACCCCCTGACACTCTGCTAGGTTGCAAGTTGGATGGATGGACAGATGGATGGATGGAGGGACGGATGGATGGATGGACGGACGGCCATGTTGTATTCCAGGAGTCTCCAACCTTATTTACACTGAGAGCTACTGCTACAAATAGAAGTATCTGTTGATAATACTACATGTTGGATGCAAGACTATTTTTAATAGGGACCAAGTGTGGTGGTGACAGAAAATAACATAATAAGAATACAATGAAACACAGTAAAGCTCTGTTTAGTACCCCAGTGCACCGAATGAACATGTGTATAAGCAAAACAAAAAATCTAATTAATTGAATTGATCATATTTCTAAAATGGCTGGGCGGCATGGTGGTGCAGTGGTTAGCACTGTTGCCTCACACCTCTGGGACCCGGGTTCGAGTCTCCGCCTGGG
>JAODJX010000065.1:7323153-7333845 GCA_026776945.1 Isichthys henryi | reverse complement strand
GTTACTTGTGGTTCCGGTTTGGGCTGGGTTGGGTTTGGTTTTGGTAGGGGTTGGGGTCGGGGTAGGGTTAGGGTTAGGTAGGGGTAGGGTTAGGTAGGGGTAGGGTTAGGGTCATGATGGGATTAGAGTTTTCCCCATAGAAATGAATGGAGAGTCCCCACAAAGATATAATTACAAACGTGTGTGTGTGTGACTCTGAGATCCCTAACAAAATGTCACCTTGGGCCTCCTTCAGGGCCGGGAAAATAGCCCCCCCCCGGCGATGGCCCTGTATATGTGTCCTGCTGTTGTCATATCCAGCTTACTCCACTGCCTCAGTCTCTCTCTTGCCTCCCTGCCTCTGACTTCAGGCTCTCCGGGACGCTGCATCACAGGAAATTGAATGGAGTTCGACTCTCTGTACCCATTTAATACTGCTCTGCGCTAATGCGTTTTCCACCAGCACTCCATCTCTGCTTTCCGTTGCATGTGGCAGACGCCGGGAGCACAGCCTCCTCCGGGACGTGATGCTCATCCTATACCGGCGCCGCTGGCTTGTGGACGACGCCGTGCCGTATGTTCGCAGGACCCTGAGAAAGTGTGGAGCCAAACTTGGCCCCCTGGACTGATACAGAACCAAACAGAGGGAAACAGAAAGAAGAGCTGAATCGTACGTCCGTCTTAACAGATCCTGGGAAGAATTTCTGATTTACACAGGAATGTTTCTTATCGATCAATAATACCGTTTTTATTGCTCCATTAAACAATCCCTTTGTCATTACCATTCATGGTGTACGATGTGCCGGATATGACTAATTCGAACAGTTGTCTAACATAGACCTGTGTGCTTTTTAATTTACTTGAACACGCAATATTTTCCCTTGAATATTTCCCAGCATTCCTTTGGGGACATTAATAATTGTTTGTGGCAGAAAGCGGGTGGGTCTCGTAAGATGGTCTCCCAGCAGCACAGCACCTTCAACAACACAACAACCTACTGGTACCTATTAATGCTGCAGGCTGCAGAATAAGTTGGTACAGTCATACATGCTAATCACCTTTCCCCGTCCACTGTACTCATCCAGCTGGATATTCAGTGGGGGTGCCCCCCCCCCGAACACCGAAGAGTCTGCAGCACCCTGTCCTTCCTACTCTCTTAGTTACACCATCCTGTTATTTCAATAGGGCAATAAAATCAGGGGAACTGACAGAGAGACAAACAGGGCCCTGTACTACGAAGCGGGGTTACTGGCGTATCAGGGTAACTTGTCGGATTTAAGATAGTCTGGACAAAATGTAAGCGAATGGAGTCCGTTTAAACTGCGGTACCTTAAATCCGAGTTACCCCAATAAGCTAGTAGTGCAGGCCACAGGTAGCCATGGAGCTGGGGAAAATGGTCACTCAATTCAGGCTAAGTGCCTTATTAGAATCAGCCACTAGGTGTCACTCTTATCCTTGACTTCCCTGGGCAAAGTCATTCATGATGTTATGTACCTACTGTATATAGTTACTTGTTTTGCCTCCAGTGTGACAGGGTTCATAATATTGTACCTGCTCCATTCCAAGACAAAATGATCCAAATATTTACATTGTACAGCGGGATGCTTTATGTATGTAAAATGACCCGGCTGCTGACTTACGGATGAATGTATTGGTGCAGGATCATATTTCCATGGGGCAGATTGAATTTACTGCTGTATTATAGCTCACTGGGGTAAACCTTTCATAGCTGAGGTGAGCTTTTGTGACCGAGCCCCAGGCCATGCAAGCTTGGAGGCGCAGATCCGGAGAAGCATGTCCAGTCTGACGTTTGTATCTCTTTCATGGCACCGGTCCGCCAAACATAAGATTTTTGTGTGATGTGGAATCGTAACCATTTCCAAATGCAGTCGTCACACTACAAGCCCAAAATCACAATTCCTCTGCCATTTGACCAAACGATGATGCAAGGGCGAGAGGAAGTCAAACCTCCAGATGTTACAGACTATTAAGTGATTCATTGGGATCTTGGACTCTTTCTCCTCCTCTCTGTCCTCTGTGAAGATGATCATCCTCCCCCCTCCACTCCACCACATTCTAACCTGTCACTATCATCAGGATTCCCATATATGGCTACATTGGGGTTGGGGGGGGGGAGGTGGGGGCTAGGGAAAGTGACATTCACATATTAAAAGGCCCAAGTAATGCAGAATGAAAATGAACTGGTTCTTCTCACAATGTTAGTGTGTGAAAATTAATGCTGAAACATTAGACAAGGAATACAAACAGCCGGAGTGCTAACAGGCAAAATAAAAGCCGGCATATGTAACTCTCGTTTCGACATGTTCATTTTTAGGCAAATACGCTTTTCAAATGAGCCCTCAAGAAATCCGAGTAAAAAGGATCCTAGGTCTCCTTCAGTTTGAAGTACGGGTGTGGCTCTGTGACTTAGGACTCGGAAGGTTGTTGGGTCAAATCCTATTCCTGGCAGAGTAACTATGTCATTGTTGGGCCCTTGGGCAAAGCCCTTAAGCACGAAGACTTTCCCAGGGGCGCTGGGAAAATGGCCGACCCTGTGCTCTGTCCCCAAACTTCACTCTCCCGGTGTCAGTCCCATAGGACAGCAAGATGGTATGTGTAAAAACCAAAAGTATTCCTATGTATGTGTACAAATGGGACATAAAAGGATCTACTGTATAGCATAATGTTTAATGTTTCAGGGGCAGTTATGCCAGGCAGCTCTGTCGCCATGCACTGTGATCATGTGACCAGAGCATCCACTAATCACAGCACTGCTCTCATGGCGAAAATATTGAGTAATTACTAAATCACACACAAATGTGAGTGGGCTACCAGGGTAGTGCCTGGCTTTGTGGATTAGGGCACTGAGTACATCATCACCCATTCAAAGCCCGTGCTGGGCAAAGCGATTGTACCATTGGTCTCCTGAGCAAGATACTTAACTCTCAGTTACTCCAGAGACTGGCTCAGCCCTGCTCTCTGGTCCTCAAGCACTTTTAACTTGTTCCTCTTTGTCTCCCTTTACGTTAAATCAAGCAGTTGTCAACAGCCATGGTAATCCCCTATGCAGTGGGATTTTAAGCCATCGGTATTAAAAGTAAATTGGTTCCTGTTAACTGAAAGAATTCGGAAGTGACCAATCACTAACCACCAGCTAGGTAAACAAAACGTATATCCATTTTCACCCGCTTGTGATAAAGGTCACCTGCTTGTGCTCAAGGTGTCCTCCAAAGTGCAAGCTGCCTGTCACAGGGCCCTTATTCATGCACTAAGCAGGAGGTTGGGAGGGAACCCTAATGCAGGGAGAGCATGCAATCCATGCAACGAGTCACCATGCAATCACGCATTTCTCAGCACTATGAATTATCTCTGTTGTAACAAATTATTGGCACACGAGCTCGTTTACTCGAACAAACCCTTATTACTGGAAAGGAGCAGAGATCAGAGTGTCTGCACACCGGTTCCGAAGAGATCACTCCGCCCACATCAGACGTGTCTCCCTCTGATTCCATAGCCATTTGGTTGTCATGTGATCTAGTTCTGGGCAGAGTCATACTTGGGAGCACAGGTCAAATCAAGGTGTAACTTACACTGGGGTTGCAAGAGGACCCAGACCGGTAGACTCCCGTAGAGGTGGGGGTTAGACACCTGGGCCCCAAGTAGCACCTTTTCCCAAATGTGATGCAGCACTCCATTTAACCAGTAGCACTGGTACATGCTGAACCTGGTGTGGTTGGTAGCCATTCCAAATTGGGAAAAAACCATATATAACTGTATATGTGTGCAGTGAGCCTTGTAATTAGCAGTGAGCCCTGTAATTAGCAGTGAGCCCTGTGTTTGCATATTGCACTTGTTATTTAATTATTTTGTAACAGTTGTATTGTACCAACTATGGCCTAGTTGTATTTATTTAGTTGCTATTATGTCTATCTGTCTTTCTAATCTGCGTATCCATCCATCCATCCATCCATGAATCGTTACTTTTAACAGTGTCCTGGTTTGCATTGCACTAGGTGGCGGGTGAGTCTGGAGAGGTCGAGGTCCTTGTCAGTTCTGGGGCCAGCCTGCAGATGTAGTGTAAATACAGGAGATGCTTCAGATCTGAGGCCAAAGAACGCAGAATCTGTGCCAGAACAGACACATACCTCTGGCTCAGCAGTAAACCATCAATAGCGTATTTCTGGGGGAGACATAAATATTTGCCCAAGCTAATGAAATTTCTCAAGTTGCATATGAACGAAAGTCACCTAATACAATAATATTTTTGTTTTTTTGTCCCCTGCCTATATCCTTCTTTTTCTCTCTTTTTACCTCCAAACATTGCCTGTGCACTATAACCAGTTACACTAAATCGACCAGGTAGCAGCCCGGTGACAGCATGCCAATGGGACGAACAAACGGGCTCCCACAATACAGCCCTGAAATGGATGGTGTGGGAACAACGTTGAGATGCTGTGTAGAGACAGGTCTGCAGCTACGCTAAGCGCTAATCTCCCTCGGCACCTGAGGAAGCATGCAGGTAATGTTATTTATGTTTTAGGAACTATAGCAGCTTGGATTGAAAAATGATTAGCAGACAGGAAGCAGCAGGTAGTTATTAGAGGCACAATGTCACAGTGGGCCTGCGTTCATAGAGGGGTGCCACAGGGTTCAATTTTGGGACCACTATTGTTCCCAATTTACATTAATGATATTGACCCCAATATATACAGTAAACTGGCTACATCTGCAGATGACACCATGATGGGTGGTGTAGCAGATGCTGAACTAGCAGCACAGAAGCTACAGCAGGATCTTGATTTAATTAGCGACTGGGCTGATACCCAGCAGATGAAATTTAATGTAGATAAATGTAAGGTAATCCATGCAGGGAGCAGAAATATAAAGTACAGATATTTTATGGGTTCCATTGAAATAAAAGTAGCTGATTATGAGAAAGGCCTCAATGTGCATGTTGATGTTTCCATGTCCCACTCTTGCCATTTTGAGGAAGCAATTAAACAGGCCAGTAGGATGTTGGGTTACATCTCTAGGTGTGTGGAGTTTAAGTCAAGGGAGGTGATGCTAAAATAACGAAATAGTTACTTCAATATAAGTTCAAATACAAAAACTCGTGACCATAAGTGGAAATTAGCAGGAGAACATTTTAAACTGGATGTGAGAAAGCACTTCTTTACACAGTGAGTACGGAATAGTCTTCCTGTTAGTGTAGAACAAGCTAAAACCTTGGGTTCCTTTAAGTCACAGCTAGATAAGACTTTAACAACTCTGAGCTATTAGTTTAGTTCTCCCGAACTCTTATGTTCTTCTGTAAACACACACCATAACGGCGCAGATCCAATGTTCGGAGGTCACCCCAATGGACCTGTTCTTACTCAGATTTATACTTTATACTTTATAAGACTTGTACTTGCACTGCTCCAATCTACCAGCTGCAAGTCTCTGGTAGCCATCAGCGCATCTGACACACACAGCCTTCCCTCTCTCGCTTCCCACTAGCCCGCCACCTACACCCCCCGCCCTGTCGCTGCTCCTTCGGCCCCGCGTGCCTCTGATCTCCAGCTGTCCTTTGTCTCGACGCCGCCGTGACAGGTGGTGTGTGGCAGAGCGGCGACACAGCAGTACCAGCAGGACCGTGGCAGGACAGGAGAGCGACGGTGTTTGGCCTGTGATGTCATATCTTAAGATAAGTCCAAGCTGCCATTGCTGGCCACAGCGAGGCAGATGCATTATTAAATCCGAGGGAATTGTATTTCAAAGAACTGTTATTGTGGTTTTTCTCAGATGTCTATTTGATTCCGTCTCCTGTGTAACTTTAACCCTTGGCCTATCACCTATCATCTTATTGTGCAAAATAGCTCATCACACGCCATTATCCTCACATAAAGTCTGATCTCCTTATGATTCATTGCCATTTAGTAGTAATATATAATTAATATATAATTAAAGATATAGTCCCATTAAGTACATGTCATGTAAAAAAAATCTTTACTCGCAAAGACTGCATTTATCTGGTCAAATACTAAAAATGCTGTTAATCCAAGAAAAATAATATGTTGCCCTGACTGTTACTGACTCTTACTGACTGTTCATTATCTGCAACAAAGCGATTTCTTTTACACTAATTTGTGGAGAGATTTGATGCCAGGATCGATAATCATCGATGCCCAGTCCGTGTTCAAATAGCTTTTAATGAAACTAAAACAAATGTCTGCATGGATAAAGAAGCACTGAAAACTAGAAGCAAAATGAGATCTGTCACCGCAGTGACCTGATAAAGAGGAAAATAGATGATTACAGGCTAACCCTGGTTCTGCTGGCAGAAGGTTACACTGAGCAGCAGGCTGCTTCCAGGCTCAATGTTTCTAAGACAGCAGGACACAAGAACACAGTGAATCGGGAGACCCTGGAAATGACCAGAAACCAGCCAGACTGAGGGCGGAAGTGACTTTCTAATGCTAGAGATGAGATTTATCTTACAGTTTCTCATGAATTGTAGGAGGACAAGAAGTGACGTTCAAAAGGAACGGGAACCGTTAAGTGCAGGTGTGAAGTGTACAGCTAGTACTGTTCGTATCAGGCTCATAGAAGCAGGGCTGAGGTCAGATAAAGTAAGGAAGAAGCCCTTCATCAACAGACACACACCCAAAAATTGAGACAAAAAATTGTGCTGTGGTCTCTTACATTTTTTTTCCAGAGCTGTAGTTTTTAAGTTAGTTGGGACCGTCTGGAAGAATGCTGACATGAAAAAGAATTTCGAGGAAAGATAAGAGAAGATACATTTTGCATCTGGTCTTTATGCTGACAGACACATGGCGATTAAACCATTCGTCATGAGTTAAAAATGACTTGGGTGTGAAATTCTGCATCGAGCTCCTAGACCCCTGCTTCCTTTGTATGACAGAAAAAAGCGCGGTTGAGTTGCGAGTTAAGGTGTAGTTATAACAGACAGAAGGGTTTTCTTGCGTGAAGCGGAGCTGAATTATGGCCATGTTTTATGATTGCGGTACCTCAGTCCTGTTGGACGCGTGGCTGCTGGCGAGATGGCCTGCGCAGGGAGCGTGCTCAGTGCTGAGGAGGTTCAAGGTGTCCTAAGAAACCCCCCCGCTGGCAGTGCCTGAGTCATGGGTTCAGCGGTTCTGATTTGTCTTGATGGTGTCATAGTTCACTTAACTCACCACAGACAACTACTTCCATTAAATTATATTGCTTTTTCCACACTGTGGATTTTTACCGCTTGCTGGTAATTGTCAGTTTGACCCATGTCATTGCATTTCAACTGTAGTACACTAGTGGGGGATAAATCTCTAACCAGCACATGGACCTCTGTATCAGGTACAGGAAATCGTCAAGGTATGACAGCGTTTGGGGTCAAACAAATACCCCAGTTCAGTTCTGATGGTAGCAATACTGCAGCTTAGTTTGTGGTGTAAATCTACTCAGACACCATAACAGTGTTGCTTCCTGCTCTATTCCATGCGTCCATCACTGATTTACCCTTTGCCATCGGTTGACATGTTGTGCAGCTCACGTTTCACGTCTCTGAAAGGAAGGACAACCTTCATTCTGGACTCGCTCCGTTGCATTGTCTGTCGCCATGCCAGTCCCTGATCCCTTCTACATCCACATCACGTTTCCACCTGCGATTCCTCAGCATCTCACCACCCCAGATGCACATGCTTTGCTATCAATCCTGCTTGCCCTCATACCTGGCCATTCACTGGAAGCGCAGTCTAGCTGCCCTTATGCCTAGTTGACAGCTGGAGGTTTGCTATGGGCTATTTGACTCACTTGTACGTCACTTTAGACAAAACTTTGTTGAATTTGTAAATGTAAATTTAAGCATTTGAGGCAGCAGCGGAGAGGACAAGCAATGAGAGACTGGCCTGCTATTTCTGGCTTGGGGGAGACAAATAATGAATCATATGTTTACTTGTGTGCAGTCAATAACCGCACCCAGTCTGGATATATTTATTACCGGATGCTGTATGAATGTCAGGCACTTCTGCATCTTGCGTGCTGACTACAGTCCATACAGTCCTCGCTAAGAACCTGAAAATACAGGAGCCAATGTGTGTTAAGCGAGCCCCGCCCCCCTCACTGGCACGTAGATGTGCAGAAGACTGTAAACCTCGGCTGGCGTGACACGTCACCCCGAAGGATCACATCTTCGCGGCGGTCATGTTTGCTTATTCAATTTCTCAAGGGGGCAAGAGCACGACACCGTGCTTTTAGGGGAAAAGAATCTGATGCAAGTACTGAAAAATAAGTATAAATAAGCAGCCCTTCCCGATGTAACTGTTTACATGGTCGATGGGCAAATTTAATAAACACTAGTTTCAGCAAGAAAATAACCATCTGTTCATATCCCCATCAGATTGTAAACTATGATAGTAAAGATTACTGGAAACATACTGGTGACAGCCTGAAACACAAGTCTCACGTTCCTTCTGTGGCTCCCCAGGCTGCTTGGAATCTTCCAAAAGATCCTTCCGGCACTCAGGAGATTTTAATCTCAACTACCTCCACCTAATTGCATTGCTCTCATTTGTCATTTTTTTTTATCCTAGAAATTACAAGCTGCGGCCTTTTTATCAGCAGACTATGATCAGACAAATCCAGGCCGGGTTTAAAACTAATATATATTCAGTATTTCATCTCACATAACCGCAGTATGATTTTTGACACTTATTGTCAATCATCAGACTATCACTGGTTTGCTATATACATCTGAAGAACACTAGTATTATTGGCAGTATAATGTTCACAAAGGCCTCCAAATCAGTACTTGTGACGGCCCGTGGGGTTAAACTGACTCAATTCAGTTCCTGCGGTAACACCACTCCTGTTTAGTGTATTGTTAACCAAAATTGCATCACACGGTGTTCAGAAATCTTGCCCGCCTTGTTATGCAAAATGCCACGGCAGTTTTGTTCCATTGTTCCATTCTGGACAGTCTGGAAGTGGCAGTTCAACAGAGGTTTAGGATAAAGAGAAGCAGGGAGGCTTATTGTATCTTACATTCCAATGCATAGCAAGATGATGTGTGTTTTGCGAAACTGTCACGTATTACGACAAAGCTACAATCCGATCATTCTCCTCTGCCGTCAAAGGCTTTGCTCATTACAACATAATTCACAAACACAGGCATCAATTGTAACCAACAATCGAACCTCAGAAACAAGGAGCACATTAAACATCGCTAAAAAACTTTTGAAAGGCCCACTGTTGCATAAGTTGGAGATCTATATCACGCAGCGTTGAGTGCTTCTGATGAAACCTTCATGCATATCTTCACCAGTTATGGTTTTCTAATGAAGGGATTATGGTCCTTCATTTACCGAATAATTGGTGGCCCGTTGTTGCCACACCGTGCTGTTTTCTCGAAAATATCTGTGGAGGTGGTCAGCAAGGACAAAACTGGGGGAGACAAATTGGAAGGAATCAGTGGTGATCTCAAAAGCCTCCTCAGAAGACTGTTCAACTCGTAATACTTCCAGGAAAGTGTTATTGCATGTCTGCATGGTGAAGGAACGGATGTTACGCGATACTCTTTTATATTTATCGATAGATGGATGAGGATGTGGGCAGCAGAGATGTGTGTGGGAAGAAGTGTTTGAGGGGGTGTGGCTAAGTCTGAGAGATCTTCGAGGCCACATCCATAATTAAAAATGGCAGTTAGCGGGACATAAAAAGAGCATGCAAGTCTTTGCTAATCATCAGAAAGACTCACAGACACTGACTCACGCAAGACAGTAATTTTCAGATGAGTGTGTTTGCTGAGATAATGTGTGTTTGTGTCCATTTTCCTGCATCAAGGCTGGTTTTCACCTGCCCTGTTTTGTCCCTTGAGATTAATTCTACTGCAAGTCCAGGACTTACCCAGATGTTGTTGTCGACCTTCTGGTATCTTACAATATTAACCATTATCTATTTGCTGACATGATTCATTTAGAGATTCCCAGGTTTATGAATCATCATATTGCCTGGACCTACAGTCAGATGCATAGTTCAAAATGCCTTCCACTTGGGATTTGAATACATAACAGGTTATTTTGTCGCACACCCAAGTCCCTAGATCATTGAAAGACTATCTACCATCTTACAATGATAATGGTAGAGTTTTCATTCATCTGGATTTCCACTGGAGTTTTTGTATTTAATGGTACAAGGGTATGAAGGCCTGCATGGGAAAGGGGAGGTCACTTGTCTTGACCTCTCCCAAGTCTACAAGCACCTGTCCTGGTGGATGGAAAAGGATGGGGGGGGGTTCAGTTGATGAGCTAATGTTCTTTTCTGCCTTTAGGGGGGTTCATTTCCATAATCATCTTCCTTATGTGAGCCCATGGAAAACAGATCCCAGGAGAGCACGACCAATAAGGAGTAAGATCATAGGTTGCAGGCCTTGCATGCTTGTGAAATTTGCACAAGACTTTCAGTCTTTGAAGACTTGAATAATTTTGTCTAAGGCTGCGAGAATCTGGGTGAGGAAAATAGCAGGATGGAGATCCTGAGATATCGCATCTCAGAAGATGCACACAGGAACTACAGCAGCTAAACCAGCATAGAGCTTTCTCAATGATTATTTTGCCTGTTTTTTATGCTCGGAGTACTTCACATGGTGCGGGGGGTGTGATACAGTCGAACCTCGTTACTACGTACCCCGGATACAACGTTTTCACCTTTTCAACGTACAGATTTCTAATTCCCGT
>JAODJX010000065.1:7312203-7323053 GCA_026776945.1 Isichthys henryi | reverse complement strand
TTACAACGTTCTATGCTTATAACGTACATGTTTTTGATATCCCGTCTTGTACGTAGTAACGAGGTTCGACTGTAACAGGTTAAAGAGATTCTGTTCTCTATTTTGTTGTGGTCTGCTGCAGCCCACTCAGCCGCCACTCAAACCAATTTCACAGAGCGTCATGTCTTCCTGACTCAAGATCTCACCCTTGATTCACAGCCCGACCCTCAGATCTGGCAGCTGCAGAACACGCACAGTTGAGGTCGTCATGACGACAATGCGGCGGACGCTTCATTTTCCAGTCCGGATTGAGGGCTCGAGAAGATTCATGTGAAAGTAATGGCTAATAGCAGGTAGCAAGAAGGCTTTAATTTGTCAACAAACCTCCTGGGGAAGCAGCAAATAACTCATCTCACAATGTACTGCTTCAGATATTTTGTTGTTAAGTACTTATTCTGGATGGAAGTAACTTGTTTGGATAATGGATTTATGAAACAGCTCAGTCATCCAAGTGGAAATTTGCAGAGCATGGGTCCAACCTGAGCTAAGCGTCCGGAGGTTATTTGAGGTCATTTTTATTATGATTTGATAAGACTGTAAATATTGATTGTTCTTGAAAGGCACGCAAAATATTCAAGTTATTCAAAGTTTTTTTTTTTTCCAATTTATTTAGTCAGAGGATCACAAGTCCCAGTGCTCCAAGAAATTCCTGTAGACCCGAGTTGGTGTTGAATCCAAAGTGTGTTTAGGTACAAGTAAAGCTCCCACAATTAATGGTACATGTAGCCATTGCAGTGTGCCACTGCAACTTGAACCTCTACCTCTCTTTATTTCCCAGATACCTTTGGTGCTGCCCAAGAGCATGGAACCAAGAGGGTCCCCCAGTGGGCCAAAGCAACTGGTCAGTCCTACAGTTACATCTACAGTGTGTAACAACAGGAGCCTTGGTTTTCACCTGCTGACTTGTTTTACTGTAGATGCTGCTTGTGAAGTGTTTACCAAAAAAGGGTGATGAGTTTGAGATAGCGTGTGTGTGAGAAATTTTAATAATATGTGAAGTATGTCCTTCCTGTTCCCTAATGACGAATGGTACCAATGATGAATGGAGTCAATTCCTGGAATGGCTGTGATTTATGGGCTCGTAAATTTCTGTGGGTTCCTTTTAACATATTTCTGAAATGTTTTGGAGATATGTGACATGACCTCAGGGTTTCACACTTGGCATTAGGCCCTCCCTGCTTGGCACTGGTATCCATTTCCGGTACTGGTTAATGTAGGTCTACTGGGACTCTTAGTGCTTATGCTGTGTTCCATTTACTTTGGAGGTTTGGACTCGGAATTCGGAATGTCTTCATATACAAGTTAACAGCGTTCCAGTACAGCAAGTCGGCAAGCCATTTAGCGATACCAGTGACCCGATTCAAAAAGCAAGATTTCTTGTTGAGCCAGGTAACTTGTCGAATTTAACTTAGCCCAGTTTAAATGACCTTCATCTTCGTTCATTTACATTTAGCCCAGACTACCTTAAATCTGACAAGTTATCCAGCTAAGCAAGAAATCCTGCTTTCTGAAACAGGGCCCCAGTTCTAGCCTGGTTAATTGTTAGCCATTGTTAGCAATATCAGTTGATAACAACACATTACGCAGTATTTTGCACAGTAACGCAAGGCAATTATGTCTCCTTGGGGGCTCGGTACACTCTAGGAGAGCTTGTGTTCCTACATAACAGCACGATAACATGAAGCAGGTCATTTCTGTTTCTCTACAGGATGAGGCTAGGAAATCCCCTAGAAGTATAAAAATTTGCACATACATGCATACACACACACAGGTTCTTCTAAGCTGACTGGTGGAAAAAAATCTGAACATGGGTACATTTCGGAACATCTCCAGAGCCAAATGCGACCGTTGACGTGACCGGCAGGTTTGTAAAGCGTGGTTGCCAGTGCATCGACAATGTCCCTCTCCATGCTGTAATGTTCTAACATTGGCACCTAGCTTCTCTGTTCCCCTACGCATGGGCACGGCACGGCAGAATCGAAACACACGATTTCCCTTTCCTTTCAAACAGGAAGCAAAGGCAAACTCAGGGGGTGTTTTTTATGAATCATTTACAACCTTGGAATTTCCTTTTCTAAACACACGGTTCTGCGCACCAGGCAGGTTGAAATGTCATAAAATTAAGGGTTTGAAATTGGTCCCCCCACCCCAAACATGTTTGCTACCAATCAGACAGCCAGTCACGAATATTACGAGTTTGAACTCCATTTGAAATTTGCCCCCGATCCCTGGTCAATGAAATATCCCCGCCCAAGGCATACTGACATCCCATGATCCTTCCTTACCTCTGACCCCTTTCAACCTACTGACACGGACATATATGCATTAATGCGCTAGTGCCGGACTCCAGCAAAGCAGAAACTGCGACTTCATCGCAGCGGAAACCGAACGGGAACCAGATCTGAGCTGATGATTAACGATCATCTCCTAACTGTCACCATTAATCGTGTCACCATTAATGCTCACCTGTGATGCTTAAATTTGCTTTCTCGCTTGCCAGCTATTGCAAGTCACAACTTCCGCCAGCGTAAACTCTACTCCAAGGTCAAGTTGGTAGGTTCCAGTATGACACTGTACGTCAGTTAAAGACAAATAAACCTAATGCGTCAACGAGTCCCAGGACAGGCCAAGATACCTAACCTGCTTTGCTGCTGTAAAATTTTAGTGTGCAAATACAGAAAAATGCATTACACTCCAGGTGAGCTGGTAATGTGTAAATAAAGGTATAGTACACATTTATGAGAAAGTCACTAAATGTTTCACAGACAACTTTTTCAGGTGATTTCAGTGTAAAAAAGGATTTCTAATACAAAGAAATCATTAAAATGGGCAGCTCCACCGAAAGGTCATGAAGGGTCACGAATGCACGTGTGAGATATCAGCCGATCGGAAGTCCTTGGTCGATAAGCCAGCTTGCGTTTTAACTGAGGAGTTATGCTCTTGTGTTGTAACCTGTATGAAGAAATTGAAGTGTTTTGCGGTTCAGTAAGGGAGAATTGCACAACAATTCCATCCAGTAAAAGAGTTAGATAACTGTCCTACTGGGTTTTCTGTTTTACTTTTATATATGTGTGAGTGTTGTTCCATCCTCCGCCATTATCACAGCACAGGGAGAAAGGCAGGGTGAAGGAAAGCTGTACAAATGATGGAATCAGATTATGGAGTTGAAGAACGTCTGGCAGTGTTTGCATGCTATCAGAATGTCCTTGAAGGCCTCATTTCTCTTTCCAATCTAATGCAGAGTGCTCTGTATAATCCAATTTTACCTCTGCCTACAACATTAACATCGATCAATATGACGAAGATTATTGAACATAAGAATCTTTCCTCATTACAAGTCATTAATTATCATAGAATGCAGATTACAGTCCATCTTGTATTATTTTTCTGTCCAAACTGTAGAGGTCTCTTGAGGTCGCAGTAAAAAAAAAAATAATCCCCCTGTGATATCTTAATCTATGACCTTTTCACTGGATAACATTGAAACCTGGATGTAATGTCTTTAAAAAGGTATCCCTAACTAAGGAAATATTTTAACATTTTTAGAATTTATTTTTGAAAAGTTCTAATTTGCAATTCGGTATGATGGTCCACATGTCTGTATTTTGTAATTAAATGGATTTAATAAAATGCAACACAGAATCGATATAGTACCGGAGTGACATCCACTCCTGAGCTGTGCTGATACATTCGGCCATTTTTTTCTTTCGTTTTTTTTTTTTCTTATGTAAATACAACCACAATGACTTTGCATCGAGCTGCAGTAGCCAGGACACCATGGGTGCTTCAAAGGGGTGTTTCCTGTTGCCCTGTGAGGGCCGATTGCTGTGGTTTTGTGCTTTAAATGTAGGGAAGGGTGGCTCTTTCCTCCCCTGCCTTCATGTACGTTCTCAGGACACCTTCCTTCCTCCTCCTACTTCCTAGTGAATTTCTCAAGCTTGTTGCTACGGTGACGCTGACTCGGAACGGTGTTTGGCAAACAATAGGGCAGCTTAAGAAGGACGGCCAAAATACTCGGCCCAGTTTTGCTCCTCCCTAATAAAAGTGCTACATCCGTTCTTCTGTTACAGGTTCTCACTGCGAAGGGAAATGGCGCAGCCTGCACACAGAGGGCCAAAAGTAGATATGACTAATAGGTAGAGCCCCATGATAAGCAATGCAGCGAACTGGGAGGCCCCCGTCAGGCTGTAACTCTTAATACTTCTTGATCCTTTGCTTCTATTGGAGCATTGTTTCCAGTACAAACAAGCAGGTGCTGTGACACATGCAGTGGGCCACAGACCGCCATTAAACGGCAAAGGGTGTTCAGGAGCAGCTCCCGGGGGGTTTTACAACCCCACCTGTTTCATGTCCGTTTGGGTTCATCTGTTTTGTAGGGTGGAGCTATCAGGAAGGTGCGGGCAGTTTATGGGATCAGCCTGCTGAGAGACTGGGTGAGGTCAGAACTGGGAATGACGTCACACACGTTAACAATGTTCCAGTACAGATAGCCGGAAAGCCATTTAGCGGGACTAGGGACCCAATTCAAAAAGCAGGATTTCTTTCTTAGCTGGATAACTTGCCAGATTTAATTTACCCCAGTTTAAATGGCCTTTATCTTTTTTTATTTACATTTAGCCCAGACTACGTTAAATCCGACAAGCTGTCTGATTAAGCAAGAAATCCCGCTTAATGAAACGGGCCCCAGGTTTAGCCCGGCCAATTGTCTGCTGTTGTTAACAATATCAGTGGATAACAGCATGTTCTGCGGCATCTTGCGTAGTAACACGTGTACAGATCGCGGTTGGACAGTGCTGTGTGCACGACTGATTTAATGAGCCACAAATAAGATGTAAGTGCTAGTAAACACTATAAAACTACAGTTTTAACTTCTGTTGATAAAGGGCACGGCCATCTTGGATTCTGAGGTTGGGGTTGTGAAGATTACTCGGACTTCACAATCCGGAATTTCGACTTCAGTGGGCGTTCCAGTTGAAATTTCTGACTAAGAATTCAGAATTTACGAGTTACAAGTTCAAATGAAACACAGCAATAATATGCATACTTGACTGTACTTGTATTCTCATGGACCCATTGCATCATCTTCCACTTCTGAAGACCTGTTACGATACTAAAAACAGAGGTACAGAGTATGTTAAAAATCCCCGGATGTCGTTCTTGCTCCACCCCAAATATCACGGATGCATTGGCTGCATCCTCGCCAAACGAAAAAATTCCCATAATTCATTGCACCTCAAGTTCGTTCTTGGAAGGCAAGTTAGCGGGTCCGGTCTTGCCAAGGCCACAAGTACGATCTTTGGGTTCGTTGTAATGAGATAAACCCCATCTGGCATGACACTCACGCTTTCAGACTCTCACGCTCATGTAAGAAATCTTACTGCAAATGTATATTATTGCATTATAAACCTAAAATTACCAAAGCGTTGGGGCAGTGGGCTGGAGACTGTTTACAAAGTAATAAATCTGTCATATATACATGCAGCCTCGTGCCCATTGCTTCCGGGATAGGCTTCGGACCCCCCGCGACCCAGTAGGATAAGCGGTTTGGAAAATGGATGGATGGATGGATATATACGTGCAAATATGTGTGCAGATTTGTTTCGAATTGAAAATCTCACAACAGCCAGCTGACCAAAGTTGGCAACCCTGGTAGTATAATTTGTATTTCTGTCGCTATTTCAATATGTTTTATTCTTGTGTTTGTTTTTCATCTTATTGCATCTTGTAGAGTACTCAGATTTACTTTAATAAATAATTTTCTTAATTGCATCTGCATAAATTGTCTCCAATTGATGTTTCTTCACAAAACAAGACTGGTGGGTGTAATGGGAGGGGGGGGGGGTCACCTTAGGATCATTCTGCTGACGGGGGGAGGGGTGATGCCAGAGGAGAGCAGTCTGCTCTTTGGGGGCTGCCCTATGACTCAGAAGCACAATAGACATAGAGGCCAGTTTCATTATTACAGTTTGACTGAATTAGTGATGGGGGGGGGCTTTGGTGTTTTGCTTGCTCGTTTCTTAGAGTATGCAGGATGGGCAGCCCCCCTGGGGCAGGAACAGTACAGCCAAAAAGCTAGACTGATTACAGTCCCGGTTTTAATCAGGTTAATCTAAGACCATGTCTGAGAAATATGCTATTAATAGAGATTTCATTTCAAAACATTCTTCTCAACATTTTAAGCGAGATCAGTGGGCACCTCAAGAGATCTGAGCTCTCAGATAACTTTTACCAAGGTCTCAGACCTTAATTAGCTTGTTAGGGCCATGACTTGGTCATAATCGATGTTAGGAAAGGCCAGGCGATGCAAATATCAAAGCTTTTCAAAGTCCTCAAGCCGTCTCTGTACGAAGGCTGTAAAAAGATAGCAGAGTATTTTCAGGTACATGGTATCTCAGTCGGTGATGTAATTAAGAAATGGCAGTTAGCATGAACAGTGGATGCTGAGGTTTGGAAGAGCTAGAGGACTTTCTGAGAGAACTGCTCATATGGTTGCTAAAAGGGCAAATGAAAAGCCCCGTTTAACCGTAAAAGGAAGATTTAGCAGATTCTGGAGCGGTGGTGTCCTCTTCTACCGTATAGCAACACCTGCACAAATATGACCTTCATTGGAAGAAAAGCTTTACCTGCGTTGTTGCCACAAAAATTCAGCGTCAGAAGATTGCAAGTGAAATTCTGAACAAGTCTGATGTTTTGGAAACAACCTGTGGACTGAGGGAGTTTTAAAATAGAACTTTTTGTTCCTAAAAGCACCTCAGAAAGCACAGTGGGCCACCTCAAGAGGTACAAGGCCACCAATGACCTTCAGTCGCTGGACCTAAACATCATCAAAAATGTGTGGGTAGACCTCAGAAGAGCGGAGCATGCAAGACGGCCCAGGAATCTCCCAGGGCGCCTTTTTGCAAGGAGGAATGGATGAAAATCCCCAGACATCTGGAAGGCTCTTAGCTGGCTAATTGGCAAAGGAGGCGCTACTCCTTACTGATCATGCAGGATATGCACACTTTGGCTTCAGGCCATTTCCCTCTCTGTTATTTTGAATCTGTAAAAGATGGAAATAAAAAAGCATAAAATATTGCAGAAATGTGTCATGCAATTTTGTTTCGTTTGTAAATGCAGTCATCTTTTACATACTTTGCTACTCAAAGTAACAGAAATTTTTATTAGCCTAGACTTTTGCATGCCACTGTATGTATTAATGTATTGCATAGTATGTAGTCATACGTAGATTTGGTGCTTTGGCCTCGTAACTCATTACTGTGAGTTACATTAGTGTATTTAATGAATTCATTTCAATTTATTGAACAAATGCAGAAACATTTGAACAACGTTAACTATATCGGGAAAATGGTACGTATCTTGTTTTGGGGTGAAGATCTGAGAACTGAATCATTACAAATAATCCAAACCACAGACTGGGGCAAAGCATCTCTGAAACAGCAAGGCTTCTGGGGCGCTTATGGCCAGCCATGGTGAGTACCTACTGAGAGGGATCCGAAGAAATATCACAATCTGCCAACAGGGCGTGGAGCGGCAAAGATCTGTGATACAAGTTGTCAGCAAAGGGACAAGAGAGGGACACAAACCGCAGTAAACTCCCATGACGGTCTGGGAGAGATGTGTCATGGCGAACGGTGCATTGATCCCTGGGTCGCCTTACATAGTTATAGGTCAGTCAGACTGCCCAAGCTCACCAAAGTTTGGCCAGCATTTACAGCTCTGTTTACACTAGGTTTTCTGTCTTAGGTGATCGGATCACAGGCAGACTGCCGAGACACGTCGCCAATTACACTCGTGTCTGCCGTGTGTGTCCAAGGTAACCAGCTGACAACTTATGCTCAGATTTCATTACTACCCTGTGCAGTAATTGTACCATCTTTGCCGGGGGCGAATCAGGATAAATTAGCATTTACAATATAGAAGCTTTGCGGTCAAAAACGTCCCGAGTGGTTGGAGTGATCAGGTCGCAATGCATCTTGGTAAATTGTTTGCCCTCGTATTTAGCACCGCCCACTTGCGATCCGATCGCCCAAGACGCAAGTATAAACAGGGTCTAATAAATCACAGACCTTCATATGTGCTGTTTTTGCAAGATAATCAACATTATTTGCCTCATGTGGGGGGGTCATAATGTTTTGATTCTTTGGTATGACCCTAATGTTTTCATTTTTTGCAAAATGGTTTGAAAGAGGGTCATTGGTTGTATATTGGATGCTTTTCCAAACTAAACTAAAACATCTAAGTTGTTTTCAGCAAAAAGTGCTCTGATAATGTTTAATGGTCAGTTCCCTGTAGACAGCTATTAGGTTCAGAGGCATTAACTACCACTCTGTTTACTTATACTTGGTAAATTATGGAAATAGTTTTAATCGAAACCGTGTTTTTTTATTAATTGATTTCCTTTTCTGGACTAATCAGTCGCTTGTGCACTGTGTAATTGCAGAATAGATGCCTTTTCCGCTATGGAACAAAATGCAAATTCGATTTTATTTTAACATATCCATCCATCCATCCATTTTCCAAACCGCTTATCCTACTGGGTCGTGGGGGTCCGGAGCCTATCCCGGAAGCAATGGGCACGAGGCAGGGAACAACCCAGGATGGGGGGCCAGCCCATCGCAGGGCACAGTCACACACCATCCACTCACACATGCACACCTACGGGCAATTTTGCAAGTCCAATTTTAAGATATGGTAGTAGAAATAAAACAGAATTAAACGCTAAGTCCAAAGTCATTAATAATTGTTTGCGAAAAATTTCGATAATTTATGCTTCAAAACTGCTCTGCCTCGGTTTTTCATTTAAACCGTGACCTTTTACTGCAAAATTTGTTATGTTTAAAAATTTCTCCCAATGCATTTTTGAAAATCATGCATATCGGCTCTGGCTTACTAAGACACACCCAACAAAAATGGGTCCAATCTTTTGAGGAGCTGCTTCTTAGTACCACTGATTGACACTGTTAATTATTAAACATGAAAATGTACAAATTTACAGCTTGGAGAGAAAGAGGTGTCAAAGCAGCAACTCAATGGATCCATGACAGCTGCACATGGCTGTACGTCATGAGCAGGTTACTGTGTGTAAAGCCTGAGAAACACCACTGTGGGTCTGTGTGCACGTTCAGCGTCATCATAGCAAACATCCGGACTCCGGCTGGTTTGTGTAATAGTAATACAATTTCTAATCAAAGGCAGTGGGGGATCGTTAAGTTTGTTGATGTGGGCATGCAGGTCATATATTAAGATTATTATTAAGACATGGATTATTATGTTTAGAGAACATATATCCCAAGCGCATCAGAACTCACCGGTCTGCTTCACCTAGTCCCCAGACTGGCCTTTATGTCACTATCTATAAACGGCAGAGTGGTCTGGTATCTTTGCAAAGGACATAACGATGATGAAGGAGGCTTTTAATGGGCGCGTCCTTTCCATTTGTAATCTCCATTAGCCTTTACATTATTAATTATTGTTTTGCTTTGGGCCTCTGTTCTTCCCAAATGTCGCTCAATACGCCAGCCTGCTTTCATGTGTAGTCGGATTTCAATAGGACACTAACGGACAACGAAACCGACCAGTCAGACTTCCAGGTGTTGACCTCCTGACATAACAAAATATGTGACCGGTGCTGACATCACGGAATATGCTTCGGTGGCAACAGTGAGAGCATCACTGTGTATAATTCCCGTCTCCCGGCAACGGACCCGGCAACCTATTGAATTCTGCTGGCACGTGAGACAACATGTGTGCTTGTTAGGCATCCGCCCAAGGGGCCCAGGTCTCCAGGACATTTCTATTCAGCATCCTTTTGTCACCGCGAGCTGCGATGTTATCTGAGCTGCAGCGGGCAGACATGCAACAGACACTATTCCTACTGGCCAGACACATCCGTTTATAAATGAGAAAACCTACACATACAGTACAGGTATGTGCTGAAAGATTCTGCTATTCCATAAGAATTAATTCATATTTGTTACAAATGATTATGTCGATCCGTGCACAAATAAATCATTGCGTAAATTACAATTACATATTAATTTAACGGGTGCAGGGAATGATTTATCTCTTTCTAGTGTTTCTTATTGTTATCAGTGGTATTGTTCTTGTCACGGTGTTATATATGTCATTTCTAGTCTTAAAGGGCACAAAGACACACACAAGTGCCCAATCTGTCATCTCTCCCTGTCTTTTTGTCACCTTAATTTTACAAGAGTGTGCACTCGCCAGAAGGGGCCCCACTTAATCAGGACTGAGGCCCCGCCAGTAGCGGGGGTAGGGTAAGCAAGATGGTGGTCCTCCAAGGACAGCCACATGTTCCTAAGATGCACACCATCTTCTGCAGCCTCCAATATGCAGAACGTGCCCAGTGCCAAGTGCTCATATAAACAGGAACCTGCTGTTACATGCAGTTCAATTCATTATATATACATACATATACATGTAATTTATTGAAAGGATAGTTCAGTTGTAGCAAATCAACAGCCGAATTGTGAGCCCTTTGCTTCTCACAATCGTCTTTTTTAAACAACAATATGTATCCAGTTAAATTTTCAACAAGTATTTTACATTCAGTTCATTTTTATATAGCGCCTTTCACAGCATAGTCATTATAAGATGCTTTACATGGGTGTGTATTTTAATACATTACTGCAACATTTATACAGTATAACACAAAAACAGGGTAGAGGGAAGGCAGACAGAAAGAATAATAGAAAGAAATTCAGATAACAATGGAGGAGAGAAACCGAAAACGCCCAAGTAGGGACAAGAAAAGCCTCTGGGGTTCCAAGGTCATCTGGCTGCCCACCAGC
>JAODJX010000065.1:7301947-7312187 GCA_026776945.1 Isichthys henryi | reverse complement strand
CCCCCCGCGCAACCAGGGCATGCTAAGGTTACAATTACAATTAAATGCTAAAAGCAAGGTGTAAACTGTGGTCGCTGATAGTGACACATCAAAGCTGTGACAAAAAGGTGGGTTAGGGGGACTTTGATGTACATGCAGAACATTCAGAATACAGGATACACTGAAAGTAAGAGTGGAAAAAAAGTTTCCTTTACAAAGAATGGTACACAGAGTGCCAACGTGAATGTGAAATCACAGGGTAATTGTCAGGGAACTCCCTTTCCGACACTGAAAACCTCTAAAGACAGTGATTGGACCCTTTCAAAGAGCTTCCACGGTATCAAATCTCAGAAATTCCCTGTCTGTTCTTTATAATCTTCCCCAATACTTCTGGTTCAAATGGTGAATTCAGAGATATTGGAGTTTTTTTAAGGAGTTATGACTAACCGGCCAAACCTCGGTATCGTATCTGCGTGTCATCTCTCAGACTTAATGGCCAGTGTCTTACCGAGCTGGCTTTCATAGTACTGAAGTACACAGCCCGTCAGACAGGTGCTGTTTCCAATAATACTAACAAAATGTTCCCTGTTTAGAATTTTTTTACCAGATTTAAACCAATTATGAAAATTCTACAGCAGGTGCCAAGAACAGAACAAAGGGCCGTCAGATCGTTGGTGGGATACGTCTTCATATGGAGAATTCTGTGACTATACTATTCCATTACATTTCAAACAATCCAGTTGGTCATGTTCTACGGACAGTTTAGCTTTACATGCGCCAAAACGGTATTACAGGGCGTACAATTACAATCTTATAATGCTCTAATCCTTTTTCACTGGCAATTCATACTTCGGGAATGAGAATCCTTCAATACACGCCTTCTTCGGGCAGGAAAGCTTTTGTAGCAAATCAACATTTAACTGAATTACTCATGGGTCGCAGTTTACGGTACTACACGTTCTGTGCTCAGATTCTCTTTGATGCTTCGTTTCTGTTTAATCTTGAGTACAGACCGTAAGGTTCCTATCAAAGGATCCTTATAGGACAGGATAGCATTACGAAACGATAAAACTCCATGGGTAGTGTAAGTGAAAATGACACAGATACCCGCCCTTCCAAAAACTAAAATTTAGGCTCACGTCACACTTAGGAGGGGCGTTTTCTGCATCGCAAGGCGAAGGGAGCAGAGCGGCGTAGGACGGTGTCGCCTTGGCTGTTTTCAAGCGGAATAATTGACCGAAACTCTCAAGGTATTTGACATTATTTATTTTATAGACATTTCGAAAGCGTCTTATCACTGAACAGCGTCAGTTGCGCTATTCACGTACAGTTTAGTTGCTCTTTCAAAAAAGTATTACGCTGTTTTTTGTGGATCCCTGGCTGAAAACGTATGTTTCAGTATAATTTGTTATTTCGGAGCGGAGAGATACAAAGTCTGCTTTCTGCTGTGTAAAGAGACGATACAAGACGTAGCCTAAGAAGAAAAACTTTCGACGTTTAGAGCTGTAACTAAGGAGAGATAGGCACCGGGACTTTTCAATATAACAAGAAATTAATATTTCCCTTAAAAAGTCGTGTATCGAGCAAATTAAGGGAATAATGTTAGGGGAAGTATTGTCGTTTGAAGTTTAATTTACGAAATAAAAATATTTGTAAATGCTAATCAATGTTTTCACTATTTCCGTTTGAATGATTTAAGTGATTTCAGGATAATTCGTACCATTTAAAATGAAAAAAAGACAGGACATTGTAAGCTTCGACTAAATGCAGCACAAAAACAATTAGAAGATCGGATTGTCTATCGGGTTGTAATTTTACAGCCGTAGTAAGTGAAACGATTTAAAATAAACCTGTTTCTTTTTTCTTAAACCTTTCTGGTGGTGAGTAAATTAAGGATACTGAAATATCGATTCTTTCAGTGCGAAGGTTTCATTTTGAGTATCTATTCTGAAATTAATATATCGATTTAAAAAAAAAACAAAAACTTGGTTGCCTGACTTAAATAGCCAGACGTCGAATTTCGTTATCGAGATTTGCGCTTCCAACCTTGATATCGGATTAAATCGGACCGGAAAGATAATCAGTGGTATCACTCATCCATAAACCAGGATTAGGGCTGCACGTGAGTGATTGTTCATTAATACCGTAAGGCGTTATATTGGATGTTACAAGGTATATTAGTCGAGATGCTTCAAACGATGCGGTCAAACGAATAATTCATGAGTTTATGAGGTTTTAAAAGTCAGTTCTTTAAAAACATTAAATAGGCTACCTTGTTCGTGCCATGGTGGACACACCTCTGCGTGAACTAGAAGGCTAGTAGAACGGAGGGATGCGTTTATTGCCTGGATGTATAAGATGTGTTGTAAGTGTTTAGAAAACTTTTTACAAAATGGTATTCTGACGACAGAAGTAAGTTTGACTGGAAAATCAAGTTTATCTAAACATTCAAATTTAAATATTTTACAGGACAACCTTGTGGTCTACACGGGATGGATGGATGGATATTTATTGAACATCACGATCTGAAAATATTTCAAGTATATGCTACAAATGACTGATTGTATTGACCGGATAACTAGACACGAGTGTTATATTGCATTCAAAGAAATATTAGTAAACAAGATGGTTCATCTCGTGCCATGAATCGAGCAGTTCCTACGTGTCATTTTAAGGAACCAACATAAGTCTGTAGATAAAAGCACGAAGTGTTTCAGAACGGTTCAGAAAGGCCTCTGCAGAACGGTTGCCATCGGCTGTTGCTCCATGTTCTGATGTCTGGCAGGGTTTACCCAGAACGTGACGTCATAGGCCTCCTGCCTGAAGTCACGCTCTGTTATCTCCCAGGCGTACGCATCTCGCGTGAGACGCCCTCCGAGTTTCTGACAGTCATCTGGTGCCTGTTCCTATAGCCGACTTAGAGAGGGCAACTTTTTTTTATCATTATAAAATTTGGAACCTTCCAATGAGCACTTCGAATCACGTTCTTAGCCCGCTCCTTATGGTTAATACCAGTCCAACCATTGTGGCTGTCAGGTATTATGACTGTGTTATTGCCATAACATGATTGACTGTTCAGTCGAAAGCATAAAGTACTTGGTGTTAAAATACAGGGCCTCTTGGAGCTCTTGAGTCTTATCTATTAGGTGTCGGTGCCTTCCGAGACTGGGCTGTAGTGATGTATTTACTGGAACCCGGTTGTGAGTTAAGTTGCCAAGTAAATTTACATATCTGTGGGGTTTCACGCAAGAGGAGGTGCCAGGCCACACTGAGAGCATGTGAACAGGACCAAGTGCTTTATGCTTTCGACTGAACAGGTTTTGCTCCAGGTGGAGTAGATTCTGGGTTCAGGGCTTGAGGTCATCCTGGTCCCATCAGGACAGTGAAATATGTCATGTGGAAGGCCTCAGTTTGGGCTTTTAACTCGCTTTAAACAGCTAACGCTGAAATTCATGCTGAACATCATTCTAAATCTCTTTGCAGTTGCACAAGCCATAAAAAAATGTCACTCAGTCATGCTAAATATGCTGGAGTCTACAGTGACTCTTTACGCATCCTTCGTAACTATTTCCTGCATGGTTTAGCAGTGTCGATTCACAGGTCGGTCATATCTTCCAAACAGGAAGGGAAGTGAAATGTGGGGGTTCCTCAACCACTTTTAAACCCCATTATTCGAGATTAGAGTTTGTTCTGTCATGATCACCGCAGCAGGCTTCCTCTTTCACCATTAACCCCATCTAATAGGAGCTTTTTCAGATCCTTGTGCCATGCAGTGCTGAGCGTGTCAGGTTACCAAAATCTGGCTACTCATTCCTTTAATTTACGCCCCTTTAATTTTTTTCGTCTGCCATAGCCGGGGACATTTTGGCCTGAAAAGCAGAAGATCTGGAATGTCAATTCGGAGGTGCTGTTGTTGTCGGAAATCTCCACTGAATGCCACAGATCTATTAGGGCTTAGCACTGTTAGCCTTAGCACCCAGCGGTGTACCTTACCGCCCAGCACTGAGCCATTATAGATGGTGGTGGAAATTATTCCTACCATGGGTAATATTTACATGAAATTGCTGTCAGATGCTCTGCCTCGGCTCCCCTTATTTTACCTTAGATTAATGAACCATGCCAAACTTTTTGTTCCAAAATCCCAGTCACACAATACCTCCCCCCTGCCCGTCATGGGTTTTATGCAAACAAAAAAGTCATGTGACAACTGTCTCCTAGACAGATTCATTATTGCGGCATGTCTGTTAATGCGGCTGTTTGCAGCTGCTCCCCCCCCCACACACACACAATCAGTTGGCAAGCAGTGAATCAAGTCTGTTGATCACCTGTCAGTCTTCAAACAATCGCACTGCCTTTGTCCTGCCATACAGTCGACTTTTAGGTTGTACCAAACCTACTCAAAATGTACAAGCTTCCTGTCTAAGGAAAGAAAAAAAAAAACTCCACTGACAGGCTGTTTTCTGGGAATTGGAATGTGATACAGTGAGAGGTTGAGACTTCAATCCCTTCTTCTGACTCATATTGCCTTGTGCTGGATACTTTATGAAGTTTCGTGTCGACTATTGACGGCAACTCGTGATGGATGAAATTAGAAAAGCAGAAATGTAAGCCTGTGGTTAATTAACAGTACTTTAACAACTTAGCTGTGTCTGGGTAGTCTGGCCCAGTCCTCCTGGTTTGCAAAACCACAAATGGAGAAAGACGTATGGGACTGCCCAGCTGAATATGCTGTTTCTGTGTTTGTACGTGGTTGGTGAAGCCTATCACTCACCAGGGATGAAAGGGAAAACTTTTATACAGTTTAGACAGTTTTATGCATGCTTTGGTGTCCACAGGGGCTAACAATTAGGCACATCCACCGGTAATGGGGGGGTGCTGTGTAAAGAAGTGCTTTCTCAGATCCACTTTAAAATGTTCTCCCAGCGAGAAATTGTACTTCTTATTTTACTCGCACAGTTACAGTTTATGACGAGATATCGTTCATCCTGCATCGTACCAGTAATATTTAAGTACTAATGATATTTTGTAATTGAGAAGGAAGCTTGTGTGGGGGGAAATCATTCATAATTTTGAAAAAAAAAAAATTCCATATGGTGTTTCGGTCTATTGAACATTTTAGGTGATTTTCCCATTTGTGCATTCAGAATGTTCCTTACCGTACAACGCCTGAAGTAAAACCAGGAAAAATAAATATTAAGAGGCATTCCTCGGGCGTATCAGTTTTCTCGGTCCTGCCAATGAGACTGGATTGGGGCCAACGTAGCTCGTAAACTGAAATGTTTGACACCCCTAAATTAGAAAGATAAAGAAAAAGATATATCTGATTCACATTTAAGGTGATTCACTTGAAGCTCAAGGTTCAAGTTTTATTGTCCCATTTGTTCCGAGGAATACGGTAAAACGATGCCACATTTGCAGGGGAGGGGACAGGTGCATGGGGGACAATAGGACAAACAGCAGTGTAGTGAGAGACAAAAGACGCAGGAAGTGGAACCATTCATGGATGCCGCGATCGGGGAAGGATATGCAAATAAACCACAGACCGAACACGTGTGATTGAACGCAGATGAGGTGGCTGACTGGAATGCACCCAAATCCACAGCATCCAGCCAGCGTGACAAAAGCAGCCGGCTTTCCAGAACTTTCTGAAAGCTGACATTCCTTCCCGGCTTTGCCAGACCTCCACACTCTGATCTCCTCGGGGAGCTCAGAGGGCCCAGACATGTTTAACCCTCTGCTGCTAATCTACAGACTCAATCATGCTTCCCAGCTTTGAAGCTTTTTTTCCCTCTTTTTTGTTTTTCCTGGGGGGTGGTCTATACAGAAGCCTATGGGGGGCCTCTCCCTGAACGCCCCCCCCCCCCTCCCATCCACAGCATGACAAAGCTTTTTTTGGTGAAAATATTTTTCACTGCCGCCCAATCCTTCTGTTGTGAGTCAGCCCACAAATTACCATAATAAGCCCCCCTCCACCCACCCATAAGGACAGACTAGCGTCTAAATTAAGCTGGATGTGGATACTGCTGCCTTTACTGCTGTTCTCTCCTTTAATGTGGGATTGGTGGTCCGAAAATGTAAATAAAGCCAGACACCCACCTGAGCCTTCTGTTTGCCACTGGTGCCCCTGACGTTATTCCCTTCTCCCCCCAGGTTGCTGTTGGCCCCCCCAGGCGATTAGGATGGGGTAAAGTTCTGGTGGAACGGAGCTGGGAGATCTGCTAGTACAGCATTGCTGGCCGGTGCCGTATTTACAGCCAGTAGGTAAGGAGCAGAGTTTTAGGTTCTCCACATTGGACCCCATTTCACATTTGACTGAGTATGAATGGAACATCTGTTTATATATATGAAGGTTCACACAAACCTGTTTTTTTTTTTGTTATTATCAAAAACTGTCCTGTGGGTTGCTGGTTCATTTTCTCTTCTCGTTTGTTTAGTAGTTTCAGCGTAGCTTGCAGCTCTGGTCCAGTTACAGCAAACCAAACGGTACCTTCTCAAAGAGAGCTTTCATATATCACCCTTCAGGCGTATTTACAAACTCAAAGCTTGCTTCATTATCTCACGCTGCCAAAAACAGACTGACTCTCCCCGCCCCTCAACCACGCTTCACTCTGATTGGCCAGTAGCTTAAATGTACCTGAGGACTGCGGTTTTGAAGCTTGTTTAGAACTTATTTTTATCGTCTTGCCTGAAAAACACTCGAGGTTTTGTTTTGTATATATGTAATATATCTCTTATCATTTTCTTTAAGGACTGCAGTATTACTGCTACCACCACCAGTGACATAGTTACATAAGTCATGTCAATTTTGTTGTATATGTTTTATTTTGTTTTCCTATCATGTAAAATTGGCTTGTAGGTTTACTGATACATAGGGCAGTAATTGGCGTCACGAGGTAGCTGGAAATGGGGAAGTGTGGTGAAGGTTTCACAGAGCCACATATTCATCTGAAAACACAGCTTCGGCCACTTAAGGTAGCCATTTGCGTGATATTAATCCTGCGCACATTACTCGTTTTGTGCTCACTACTGACATCATGAGGCTAGACAACATGTAACGCACAACTGTCTTGTTAGGCCTTAAAGGGGCAGTGCCCTTTTTTCAGATATGCCGTAGTGCTATTTATCCATCTAGATTGTTGTGGTGGCGGTTACCGAGTTTTGGATCACTTTGTGTGTGTGTGTGTGTGTGTCCCGATAGCGTGATCGGATGTAAACGTGAATGTTAGCTTAGTGGTGATAGGTGAGCTAGCAGTGTCATCAGATTAATTCATTATTTCTACTTATTATTGCTAGTTAACAGTATTATTACAGTACTATTAACTAACATAGTATTGTTGCTATTTGTTATTGTTGGTAGCTGAGGCTAACGATACTGCCAGTTAACATTAGCGCTCAGCCGAGGAGAACGCCATTGATGTTCACATCCGGTCACATTGTCAGGGGCACGAACACCCCGGAGCCAACTTCTACGTAGTGATACGGTTGGTGTGTGGAGCTCGGTAGAAAGAAAGTAGTTCCTACATTGAACTGCTCACTACAAAGTCTGTGGATTATCTTGAATAACTCTGTCATGATTTCTAGTAACAGACATCACTGCTGAATTTTTCTGAAGTATTTTTGGTGCTTCAATAACCACATAAAGAATTCCAATGCCATTCAATCTCATTATATTAGCCAGAAGACCGATATACCTCCGCACGATATTTCCTAAACTAGGCAACTCTCACCACAACAATCTCTGTCATAAATAGCCCTACAACATATCTGAAAATTCTTTTTTTATTTATTTGGGGTGAACTGTCCCTTTATTGCTTGGACCTCACAATACGTGTCTCAAAGTATGTGTTTTTGGATCATTAAATACCGTTCACTGATTAATCGATTGGTTTCCACAGAGAATAACAGATATAATGAGAGGTGGCGAAATTTGCTGCCCCCCAGCCAGAGGCCCCCCAGATTCTATGACTTTGAAACCTCTGCCATTAACCTCTCTGTCCTTGCTCAGGTCGTGAAAGGAGACACCATGCAGTGCTGCACGCTGAGGCTCTTGGGTCTGATGCTGATGTTAAACGTGTTCATTTTCGTCATGGTCAGCGTGTCGCGGTACAGCGGCCAAGACAAGAAAAGTCCGGCCAAGCTGCTCGTGCCCAGCGAAAAGTTCTGGGAGCCAGCCGTGACCAGCAGGGCCTACTGGCACACGGAGCAACGGAAGCTGGATAACTCCCACAACCCCATCCTGCTGGTGGATAATTCTTCCGGCAACACTCTGCACAACTCAGTCAACAACACCACCTCCTTAGCACGATGTGCCCCAGACCTAAGCGTAGCTACGAAGATAAAAGACTACAACTCCCTACCGCAACGCTTCAAGGACTTCTTGATGTACATGAAATGTAGGTTGTACCCCATGGTAGTGGATCAGCCACATATATGCAAAGATAAGCCTTTCTTGTTGCTGGCAATTAAGTCTCTGGCACCCCACTTCGACCGGCGACAGGCAATCAGGGAATCCTGGGGGCGAGCAGGCCAAATGGCCAACTATACAGTGGCCACGGTGTTTCTCCTGGGTAATGCCACAGAGGTAGACTACTTCCCTCAACTCTCAGACATCCTGATGTATGAGAGTTCTCAGCACAAGGACCTTCTGATTTGGGACTACAGGGACTCCTTCTTTAACCTGACCGTCAAGGAGGTGCTCTTTCTGGACTGGTTTGGACGCTGTTGCCCTGAGGCGAGATTCGTCTTCAAGGGGGACGACGACGTCTTCGTCAACACCCCTCGCATCCTTAACTTCCTCAACACCTTGACCCCGGCCCAAGCCAAAGACCTATTTGTCGGCGACGTGATCATGAATGCTGGCCCACACCGAGACAAGAAGGTCAAGTACTACATCCCCGAGAGCGTGTTTGTGGGGTCGTATCCACCGTACGCCGGGGGTGGGGGATTCCTCTACTCGGGGGACCTGGCGCTACGCCTGCGTAACATTTCCCACTTGGTATCCCTTTACCCCATCGATGATGTTTACATTGGTATGTGCCTCCGCAAGCTGGGCCTGTTTCCTATGAAGCACAAGGGCTTTAAGACCTTCGACATTCAAGAGAAGTACCGATCCAACCCCTGTGCCTACCAAAGCCTAATGCTGGTGCATAGCAGGACTCCGCAGCAGATGATCCAGATCTGGAAATGGCTTAGGGACCCACAGCTGACCTGTCAGTGAATATCAGCATATCACCATGTTGCCTGCTTTTGTTTAGTCTGTGAGTGTTTGGCAGATATTGGCAGCTTTTATTATGATGATGATCATCACAATGGTAGTTCTCGTAATGAAATTTTAATTATGGATATAACGATAATTATCACTTAAAAATTATTATTTATTAGGACAGCTGTGGTCCTTTCCATTGTATGCTGCGCTAAAAGTGACCTTAATTTTTTTTTCTAGAGTTTAATCCTACTGTATAATCCAAGTGAAAACTTCAAAACAGGTCTTTTGAAGTGTTACTACTTGACATTTAAAGAACTTACAAGAAAACAGAGATGTATAAGTATGCAGGTCATGTATTGACCTGGGATTTCCATACAGAATGGATTAGCTTTGGAATATGTAACCTTCCCCACTGGTGCCTTGTCTGACGCAGGTCACTCCATGGTTTCTGAATGATTGATTTCACCCCAGCAACAGGAACTACCCCCATTTTACTTGCTGAATAATTTCCCCCAGTCCTGTTCTGAAAAAATGCCTCAGGGTAATTCTTTTGTTTTTTCTATCCGACCATTAAAATAGTTCACATCTAAGCCGTTTTTTTCCCATATTTTCATTCAGTGCCCGTTTTAATGTAACACTGGCTTTCACGTGAAACCCTTTTGAGCTGAGGAGATGCTTTAACAGAATATCAGTATTAACCATCTGTCTCCACATTGCCAAGTTACACTGTGGATCTGCAGGGCTGCCGTTTTAGAAAATTTTCTGGCTTCCAATTAAAAAGTTGTGTGTTTGAGGTAATTAGCTTATGAATGTATCTCTGTATACTACGTACATTTTCTGTTTCAGATTCCATAACAGGAATGCTGTTTTAGTATGCTGTGCCGTTTTAGTAAAATATCAATGTATATTGTATGTGCACGTGTGATTGTATGCATGGGTGCCTCATAAGTTTTCATTGCACTGAGTGACTACTAATGATCTTTGCTAAAAAGTTGAAAGCTGATTGGATCTGCACTTGGGGGGGGTGTGGGATGTTGGAATAGGACAAAACAAAAT
>JAODJX010000065.1:7276683-7291917 GCA_026776945.1 Isichthys henryi | reverse complement strand
GCTTGACCGCACCCCCCCCCCCCCACGCCCGGGTTATAACCTTTTCTCTTAACTCACACCCATAAAAAATTTCTTTTGTATGCATATGCCCCGCTGGTTTTGTGTTGACCCCATTTCTGCACTGTCCCAGTAACCCAAAAAAGGAAAAACCAGCCACCAGTAAAATACCCATTCTTTCTCGGATTCTCACGTCTTGTGGTGGTCTAAACTCTTTTGACCCATTCTTTTCCCATCTAGATTTTAACATGCAGCTACAAGTGCATCAACTTTCACAGGGGGAAAAAAATCAAATTTACCCATAGCCCTTCTGCTATTCGTCTGGTTTATGCTTAACCACTGTAAAGAAAAGCGGATATAAAATTGCTCCGTACATAAATATTCTCTGTCAAATCATACTTCGTTCGAGTCACGTTATTTTAATGAGGTTGTTAAAGAGATCAGAGGGCAGTCTGAGCAACTGCTGACATCGTATACGACGAACCAATTTCTGTCCTCTCGTTTCCAGAGTCTCAGTAGGTAGCATCGAAAGCAGAAATCTTTTCCCGGGGGTCTCCTTCCCCTTTTATGGCGCAGACCCGCAGGCTCTAGCGGAATGGGTATACCTTTCCCATCTTTTGTTTGCTGCCTCCCCCCCCCCGCCCAGATTTGAGAGCCGGCATAAATACAACCCTCCCCAACCTTTATCCCGAGTGCAGGAGGACCCGCATGAGAGTTCTCCACTTCCTGAATGGCCTGGAGTCTTGCCAGACTCGAGCCCATCATGACTCGATGTGGCATCACTTACTGTAAAGATGCTTATCTTTAAAGGCCAGTGTAACGCTCATATTACCAAGGGGAGGCAAACAGGAAACGGCGGGCTTGGAGGATAAAAACGTGATACGGTATAGCTGCAAAGTAGTATGCACCTACAGACTGATATCTAAAAACAACGATCGTCAGAAATATGTAAACTAGACCATGCCTGATATTGTTCAAGTGCATTTGCAAAGTAGATCTTCTGGCTTTGCACCCACAAGTGAAAATGTACTTCTTTGTTAACGGAGCATTTGTTTACATAAGTACATCTCCAGTGAAATACTTACATTACTTTTTTTTTTGCATTCAATGTGGAAAAGAGCAAGCATTCACAAATGATGCACATCCTTGTGCTTCAAACTTATACTCACAACCACTGTCCCACTTAGTCCATCTAGGAGCTCTGTGAAGGTATGAAGTACCATATTATGTCTGAACAACAGCACCAGTCACCTGAAATACAAGCGCATATTTTTTGCTTTAAAGTACAGCATGAACGAATATGTTTCTCTGGCTGAATTCCAGGCCGTTTCGCGTGGCTTGAGCAACTGCAGCCTGGAGGCAAGTTAAATTCCATACCGCACGATGATTATTTAGCGAGTTACGCGAAGCACCAGCGGCGGGTAAAAGGCTCACTGCTGAAGTGCCAACTTCGATCGCGTTGATGGGCAAACCCGAAAGGAGAAAGTCGACAGGTAGAGTCATAAGCATTAAGCGGCATAGCTGATAAACACCTGGCCGTATGACTAAATCGTTGCGGTCTGGATTCCCAGGAGCGGCCCCGCCGTTACGCCCGTCAACAAGGCAGGTGTTGAATGAATTTCTTCAAAAAAAAAAATAAAAAATGCACAGCTGTTTATGTGCATGAAGTCTAAAAACTGTAAGGTATTTGAGGTGCTTTGCATGAAACTGGCCTAATAAATAATTAAATGTTTGACCTCCTCTGGGACTGGTGGGGCTGCATTTACTGCGTGCCAGTAAGATCGGGCCACTACATGCTCCTGACACCGCGTATCAAAGGGGGCGCTTTGCCTCTCACACAGAAAGGGCAGTGTTCTGGGTGAGACCCTCCTCAGATAAAAGCATTCTTTGATGCACACCAAGACATTTGATAATCTTTCTTTTACAAAAGGGTGCCACCAACCAAACTACATCCATCCACCTCGATTTTATATATAACAGAATTGTCTACAGTGTCTAACCACTTTATATTGATTCCTTTATAGTTGTTTAAATAGAAACAACGTGACGCATTACATGCAATCTCCTATAGTAAACACGAAACTGCACATGTGAATCACGTGTCTATAAGTATATGTCCGATTGCATGGGCTCGGGAAAAGCTTTGAGAACAAGCAGCGATTCAAAGAGCTTCGGTGGGGTGGAAACAGGAACATGGGCAGTTACAAAAATGACAGAGAATAAATAGTCATAAACAAAACAGAGAAGGAACAAAAACAGGGACTGTCTCCCGCATTATGAGTCATAAAAGCTGCATTGTGTTCGGGAAAGATCTCCTCAAGTACTGATTTGACTCCAGGAAGCAAAATTATTGGTACGAGTTTAACGGGTATGCAGACATGTACTTTCACGCACCGTTCATTTTACACAGAATGACATCAGTGCCTTATATCAGGTTAGAAAATTATTTTTCCACATTAGTGCATATCAGTGCCTACAATACGAACTGTATGGTCTTCTAGCCGAGTGCAGGGGGTTTGGGCCTTGCCCTGACGCAGCATGTAGTTGGGGGGTTAAGGACATAAATTCATACCTTGAAGGCTGCTATACCGAAAGTCTCAAAAGATACTCTGCAATAGTATCATTAAGCACTTAATTAACCTCAATTTCTCAGGTAAAATGTGTAAATGTAGAAAATTTGCTTCGGATAAAAAGCGTCAGGTGTACAACTACTGAAACATTTAGGACTCTTAAATATACCTAATTAGAAATAAGAATTTGGTTTAACATTCCTGGTGGTTTAACATTCCTGGTGATTTAACATTCAAGTGCTGGAACAACTAATGGTGAAAGAAATGTTTTTCCCCTTAAATTGCGATTTGCAGTACAATGTCATTACACATCCATACTTAATTTCATCTTCAAAGCGTTATCTTAGTCCTGGTCGCAGGGGTAAAATGTAATTACGTATTACTTAAATCTTGCCTTTTTCTGTGCGACTACAATTTACCAATAGAACCGACACGACCCCACGGACGATCATTAACATTTTATTCGCATTAGTGTACTCTTTATAGTATCTAGATCAATAGCTCATGACAGGCAAACCACATACAGTAGGGAGCAAGGTTAAATGCAGCCTGTTCATAAAGGGTAATTCGGGACAACGCTCATACAGGGAAACATGGCTAGTTATATTTTCCAGAAATACGCAAATTTAAACTGTGGAAATTGTGCTTCGGTACCACCATATTGCTACAATGACTTACTAAAGCCTGACTCCTAAATTGGTAGGGTAGCGGTATTAAACCGTAGACCGCATGTTGACCCACCCGTCACTGTACTGCCGCAAGAGCAGCAAAGTCTGCGGACACTTTAATCCTCAGGGACGGTTTTGATAGGCATCGTAAACCACCACAGGGAAACTATAATCGCAAAACAGTTTACTCTTAGTGCTGAGATTCGACCAATGATGAATCAAGGCAGTGGCTGGGTAAATTACATTGCGGTGAAATAACGCGAACATGCTGGTGATTGTGGGCGGGCTTTATAGTATGATGAACGCTTCGATCTACCAATCAAAACGCCGCACAGTAACTAAGGCGTGAAAGGAGCGTTTGTATGAGAGGGGCGAGTAAACACTCGCAAACAGGCTCTCAAAAGGAACCAATGGGAGGCAGGGGGCGGTCCTTCGTGCGCCTTAGCTGGCTAACTAGCGTTTCGTTAAGCGTACAGAAAAATGGATGGATGCTTAATTGTCGAGTTTGTTAGAATTTGCAGCTTTGGTGTTGGGGTTTCGTCGTCTTGATTGTGAAGCGGTTGGTTGAGAAAATCCCAAGTGTCTTTTCCGTTCAGCTGAAGTAACCGGACCGGGTGAACGGTGTCTGTGGGCTGACTCCTCCTGCGGGTGCCTTCCTCTAGCTGGCTCGCTAAATGGCTGATACTGCAGAAGTGGCTGGCAGTTAGCTGCCTCCCAGACACGAAGTCTGGAGGCGAGAGGGCGGATTAAACAAACAAAAAAAAGGTAAGCTGATCAATGTTTAAATTGGTGTATGCTTTTGGAAAGTGAACTCCTGTCAGCTGAATCTTGTCTTTCGGCTGCGGGCTTAATAAAGTTTCATTGTAGCCGGGTAGCTAGCGGCTACGAACTAGTAACAACTATCTAGTGTGTCGGTCGCGTGGAATTAGGCTAACCAGCCACAACACTAAAGTAGCGTATGAATCGGTGCGTATCCCAGTTGACGAACGGAAGCCGAAGTCGATGTGCTACGCTGGCTGTAGGATCTGGGTCTCCGGGGAGGACGGCGATGAAAATCTGTCTTCTACGTGATGATCACGAGCCTGCTATTTGTATGCTTGACAGCGCGAGTGTTACATTGCATTGTAGGCAAAAATGGACGTGTACTGTTTTCCCCTTCAAATCAGTGCCTTCGTCTGCCAGACAGCCCGCTAGATACGGGCAGCACGCCATCTGATAAACCTGAAAACAATCTGCCAGATGTGCTAACTGGTTGCATTCTTGCAGAATAACACCCAGAACAACTCAGCTTTGTGTGCTGCACGGAGTGGAACTGGATTTAATTTTGAAAATTTCATTTTGCGTGATATTCCGTCTAGATTTGATACAAACTACAGAAGTTCGGGCAATACCGTGACTAATAACCTCGAAGTTGGTTTACGTTTTAAGTCACGGTGCCTGGTTGAAAATGACAATGTAATGAATTGCTCATTAAATGAATCCTGGAAATGTTAATTTCACTCTATTCGAGAAGATAATTAAGTTAAACCGACACAGGGATGCGTGTTAGGTCACCTAACTGTGCCAAGGCGGAGATTTGAAGAATATATTGGGCTTTTTGTTCTTTTTTTATTTTCCTTTGTCATCGAGTGTACTGTTGTGCGTTTTCCCCTCACTAGGTTGGAGACCCCAGGTTGTTTTGGGGAGGAGAGGAATGTCTGGCCGCCTAGAAGATACAGGATCGGGGAAAGTTCTTTCTTCCATAACCATGCTTGGTCCTGTCAGTTTTGGCTGCTGTCGCTGGGGAAATTTCATGTCCCTTAATCTGCTGGCCTCCTGAGACGTCGAGGACATGCCACCTCAGCGAGATCACCTCCGATAGGATTCATTGTACGTTTTATTTCATGTTTTTAAAATGTAAGCGACGAGCGTGCACCGACTGACGAAGATTGTTGGATACTTTTGCAACGCCGGCAACCAAAGATTTTTTTTTTTAAGCGACCGAACAAAGGGAGCCGAAGGATTGCACAAAATATCGACGGATAAGGAAATATGGCTTCGGTGTGGAAAAGATTACAGCGTGTTGGGAAGCATGCGTCCAAGTTCCAGTTTGTGGCCTCTTACCAGGAGCTCATGGTGGAATGCACAAAGAAATGGTGAGTGGCACCGTTTAGTAGCGTTTAAGCGTGAGCGCGGCGGCGGCGGTGGCTCGAGGCTGCGAAGCGCGGGCCTTGCGCGCGCCCTGCGCTCGAGCCGCCGTCTCCGCGGAACGTCCTCTCCGGTTCGGGCGGCTCCCCACAGGGCGAAGATGCTCCGCGGTACGCCGAGTGTCCCACCATCTTAACACGAGGGTGTGTAAAACAGCGTTTAATGTGTCAGGTCAAGCTAACGGCCTAACTGGATACGTGTCTGAAGGACAGTAGTTCGAGTGAAGCGAGCTGAGAAGGTGCCACTCAAGTAGTCTTTCCAGACGCTTAGTTTCTTGCCGCCTGGCCACAGCTGCTCACCAGTCTGTTTTAACTACCTTCTTCCGAATTTCATAAATGTTTTATGAGTTTTCCATTGTTTCTTGTGAGGATTTTTTTGTGTTCAGGCCTTGTCTGGTAATAGTTAGCTTAGTTCCGTAAAGAGGTACTTTCGTTGTGTCGTGTTTATTTACCTGTTACCGTTCTTGTATATGAAGATGCCTATAGGTTTTTACTGAGGTTGCGAGTATGATCGGGATGCGTGTGTAAATGTGGTGACTCGCCATCCCATGTGATGCCTTACCATGGCAACCCAAGCAGTTTAATCCACGTACCTGGTGTAAAGTTGGACCAATGGTGCTTAAAAAGAGGTGGATGGAATCGTAGTAGCAGTTTACAATGTTTCTTTATGACTTTAATGAGAGAGTTATTGGAGAGAGACCCAGCCCTCTGGGTGACATTGATGCGTGTGAATATGACAACTTTGATCTTAATGTGTAAGCTGTGCTCAGAGAGGTTGAGGTGACCTGTCCGCCTTGCCTCTGTAGAAAGTTCCAGTTCAAACACAGGCATGGCCTCGGGAGCTTGCGTTGTCGATCACTGGTCTGTTTACTATGAAAAGTTGTTGGCTCCCTTGCAGCCTGAGTTGGCAATCTGAAGAGGGGTGCAGGGGTTAGTCATAACTCGGTTGCTCAGCATGTGGATGGTGGTTGTGTGGCATGGGCCCAGGCTAACCCTAACCTGCCACAAACTGTGAGCTGGTCCCAGCGATTTCTCTGCCGCCCCGTGTTTGTACTGTGAGTGTGTGTAATTGGTACCTTGGTACAGTCAGACAGGCTAATGGGGTAGATATTTGGCTGGAAGAATGACACTTTCTCAAAAAACTGCTTAACATGCCGTGCTTCTGGACCCAAAGTTTCTCCCAGCAAAAGCTACCAGCACGAGAGAGGTTCCAACCCTGATGCCAAGATACCAGCCACACACACCTCTCATACTATGCTGGAGATTAGGAATCCTGTGTGGTCAGTACTCTGGAGATGGTGTATTGTCTTGAAGTGTATGTGTGAATGCAGGCAGCTGCAGTGCGATGAAAGGTCGTCTCCGGTCACTCATCCGTTTACTGTACTTGTCAGCCAGAGCTGAGCAGCTGTTCTTAATTCTGTACTTTCTGGCCAGTATGGATTCATTCCCATTCTCAAACCCCATTTTTAAAAATGTCTTTTGGCATTAAGAATAAAAGAAATATTGCAAACAAGGGGAGGTAATTTAGCACATCATCTTTGTTTGGATATTTCATAACTCAGTTTCGAGTGTTTCTGCTGGCCAGTGTTACTGAATCAGGAATAACTGTAGAGTAGAAATGATTTACTAGCTGTGTACAGTCATGCCCCCCCTTCCCCCAGTCATGTTCTTGGATCAGTCATTATTCTGGTTGGTTTTGGTCAGATTTGTTCTCAAGCGGCAGCAAAAATCCTTTATGGTGTGAAAATGCTACCCAGCAGCACATAGGAATGGCAAGTGATCAGAAAGTGGTGTATTCTGAAGTGTGAGTGGATCAGGATGTTCTGGACCGGGTGCTGGATGACACAGTTTGATACAGTGAGGTTTAACCCATGAGTGTGTTTTTTTTTTTTCTTTGCTTAAAAAGTGCTGTAGGGTGCTGAGGTCTGACTGGTCTCTCTCGTAAGCAGTCGTACGCGTCTGAAAAGTACCACTAATCGTTTCCTGTGATGCAGTTGATTGAGATTTCCATTTGCGTTAATTGATCAGTGTCAAAATAGTCAAGCAGCTTGCTATGCTTTGGCTCGTCAATTGGCTCAGGCCTGTAGCAATGAGCATCTTTGTGTTGCTTGGCGTTAAGGTTGTCCAACATGTTGCTGAGCCACCTCTGATCCAATGAAAATTCTTCCCAAAAATTAAGCGCTCTTTGTTTGTCAACACTGTCACGTGTATTTATAGGAAGCATGCATAGTGCGCTCCATAAGCTGAAGTGCTGTCATGTTTTTTTTTTAAAGTACTTTCACCCCCTGACCTGATTATGCACCTGTTCCAGTTTGTCATAGAACATGGGCAAAGGTAAGGATTAGCCAAGTGCTAAAATGTGACACTATTTTCAGCTTGCTGTCAGCACCTGTCATGTGGGTTTTGCATTAATGTTGTGTCTGAAATTTATTTTAATATTTACCTAAGAAATGTATGCCAGAATTTTTCAACAGTCCTTGTCAACTGGTAGTGTACGGGTGAGTAAATGTTTACCTGAAATTTGTGTGAGCCTGATACAGACTCATCTATGCAACAGGCAATAGCACAATAGCTGTTAATTTGATTACTCGGTGACGAAATTTGACATTCGTCTTAGTCAAATAGACGGATGGGGATTAGGATTGGGCAGAGGGATGGTAACTTTTGAAGAAAGTGTTTGATGCCAGTGGTGAGCAGCTGTTAAGTGAACCCGATTGACCGGCCTAGCCATGAACTGGTTTGCACCTGGCGTGGTGGATGCTGCCTCATGGCAACTTCTGTTGTGAAATTCAGACTTGTGGGTTTTTGTCATCTGACCATTTCAAAGGGCATCCCACTGATAAGCAGGGAAGTAATGATACAATAGTAACTCCTCATACCACTTGAGGGCGCTTATCTCAGTTGGCTGATAACAGGAGAGCGGTCCTTGTCTGACCTGGATACTTCCTTTCGGATGGTCATTTTGTTTTGGGGGGGAGGGCTCTGTCTACAAGGTTAAAAAAATGCTTCTGTCTGACTTTAGGTCGCTGTTTTTGCTCACCACCCATCCATCACTTCTTATTAGGTGGCTGTCCACAAATAACATAACTGGCATTGGCTGTTCTAGTCTTAAGCACCTTGCTGAGTGCCTTGTGCTCTCAAGCCCGGACAGAGAGAGGGGCCTTGATGCTCTCATCCCAACAAGGCCACTGATTCCATGTGCACGTGTTTGCTTTGAGAGGTGCTGTCAACATGCCGCCACTCTGCTCCAAATCTGTGTTTGCCTGCGGTTACTTTGCGCCGCGCGGTTTTCCTGCTGGTGTTACTGGGTTGTGTTTTGACCTTGGGTGTGAAATTCACCAACTATTTTCTTTCTGCAGTTAAGTGGGGGTGGGGAGGGGGGAGTAAGAATTCTTGCATTCAGTGATGTTGAGTCAGCATAGGGGAACTTGCATCAGTTTCTCTGTCTCACTTTCTCGCTCCCTTACTTGTCCTCACTCTCACTGTCCTATAACATACCTCGTCTTATGATAATTATGCATCCTGTCTGCTGTTGTAGCAGAACACCCCCCCCCCCCAACCTACCCCAAAGGAAAAGCATATTTAACTGGATGCATCATTCCTTACAGGAAGCATGGATGCTCATCTCCCACCCATCCCCCCTCCCCCCCACCAACCTTCTTCCAGCCCCTTAGGATAGCGCTTTGTGCAGGTGTCTGACTGCTTTTTGAAGATCTTGCCGGCGGCCTTCTCAAGGTCGCACCGCGAGCCTGCCCGCACTCGTACACATGCGCTCAGTAGGACGGCCCTGATTTACTGCTTTGCAGAGAGTAAGAATGTGAAGTATTCTGAGGGGAAGCACCCGTCTGCCTCAACATCACATGAGGCTGCTGCCAAGCCATAAAACCCAGTCATGGTAATAACAAAAGGATTCGTTTAGAGCCCGTTATGGGCCAAGACTGTTTTAATAGCTCAAGACTCCCTTCCATTGGGCTAAATGTCATAATTGCTTCTGTTTGCTTGGCTGTGTATAGGGTTAGACCCCATGTTTTTAGTGGGTGTATTGGTGCCAGCAATCCCCTCCTTTGCTCATCTTCCATTCAAATACGTTTTTGTCTCCCCCCCACCTCGCGCATGCACACACACATGCACATTTATTAACTGAAATATGCACCCGCTGTAATCAGATACCTGGAGGCAACCGTCGATCAATGAGTGGTTCGTGTTTCCCAACTCCAAGAGAATTAAGCAGCAGACTTGTAGTGGAGATCCAAGCTTTTTTTAATGATGGCCTCTTATTTCAACCTATGTGTGCTTTTTGTAAATCTGTGGCTTTCTTCCTCTTCTCACTGCATTTTGATCCAGTGCGTTATGCTACAACATGTTTTTCACTGTATTAAACATATGTGTGAGCAGCACACCATTAAATCCGATTAGATCAGACGTGTCGAATCATCCTTAAATGTTAATTGCGGAAGTGATGTAATTAATGTACATGTATTCTTGATCCTTGTGTCACTCAGCCTAGTTCTCAGCCTAATTTTAGCCCCATTGTCATTGTTAGCCCCAAACAGTCACGTTCCTCTCCGTTTCTCCTCTGCTTGTTGTCAAATTCTCCAACTTGCTCGGTCATATCTTTCTTTAAGTCTTCTCTCCCCCAATCTTCAATTTCTTTGCCAGTTGTCCTTGTCTCTCTATCTATTGTTCTTCTCTCTAGCTTCCTGCTTTTTTCTCTGTCTCTCTCTCACCTGGTTGCATGTTTCTTGTCTTTCCCTTCCCTCCTCCTCCTCCCCCCCTTGCCGCGACGAAGGCCGATGTCATGCAGGGCGGCCGGTAATTTTGGCAGGGCGGCTGCAGCGTGGCGCTGCAGTGAAGTGCTGCTGATGTGCTGCCCCATGGGGTTGGTAGCGGTAGATTACACACACTCTCATGCAGAAGGGGGCCATCTTTTCTGTGGGCACACTGGTGCCAAATGACGTTCTCTCTCTCTCCTCTCCATCTTTCTCCCTCCTTTTCCCTCTCTCAATAAAGATCACACTTGCCCCTCCTTTGTGGCACCCAGAGATGGTACGCAGATGCATAATTCACCCAGATTCTCAGAGACATTTATACGGCTCTGTATTGCATGTACAGACTGAACCCATGTACTCCTATATGCAACCGTGTGGTGATGCATCCTCCTCCTTATAGACCCCTCAGAATTCCTGACAGGTTAAAGACTGCTTTTTCCCACCCAGTGAAGACCACCTCCCCAGCTGTGGGACAGCAGCCGTGGCTGCTTCCTGGCTCCCAGTTCCCTGGAAGCTCAGGGATTTGGCTCCATCTCCTCCTGCCTCTGGTGCTTGTAGTAAAAATGCACTAAGCAGAGACTGGGTCGGCCCGCTCTGCTAAATGGAGGCCATGTGTTGTGCTGTTATCTCTGCCATGATGCTGCGTCCAGCTGCAGTTTCTGCCTCCTTTAGGGACTGCCTATTTGCTTTTGCCGTCTCCACAGTATCTCTGATCTCATGCCTGAATATGGCTGTAGCTTCTGTTGCGTTCTTGTCTGGGGTAGTTGCACATATGTTGAACAGTATGACTTCAGGAGTTTGTCCTGAGGGCTGCGGGGAGTTCTTCAGCTTGGATGGAGCTCATTGCTGTTCTTACAGAGTTGCTGGCTGCTCATTGTTTTCGAGCCCACCTGACCAACAGCTGGTTCCTGTACCTTGGTGGACTGGGCACCCATTTGGCTTTGAGTCAAGCAGCTACGCTGTTTTTTGCCCTCTGTATAGGGTCATGGACGGCAGTCGGTTTCCCTCAACAACCATGTAAAGAAACACTGAGAACACTGATGAAACTCCTTGAACCGATTTTTATCGCCATGGCTTTTTGTGGCATTAATAAGGCCTGCCTGCAGTCCTATATAGATGTGGGATCACAAGACTTGTTCCTTCTGGGTCGTCTGGAGTGGGAACATTTGACCATCGTGGGGAGGCTCCACTGCGATTTAGGCGTGACTGCGGACAATCGTGATTGCTTTGTCATGAGGCGATCGCTGGCGTGAGTTCCGTAACATGCAGCGTTGACTGAGGGATGGTGAGCGACCGCATGAGAACAGTAGGCTCATTTACGCAGCGGTGTGTTTACTGAAGTGATCCGCAGCTGTTGCCTAAGAGCATGGCGGTCCTTTAAAATCCTCCGATGCAAATCTCCACCCCTCCTTTGTGTCCTTTTAGATTCTTAGAAATGTTTTTCATCATTATAAATTTAAGAAAAATGTGGCCATTTAGAAAGAAATGTTATTGGTTGCTCTGCACTGTTTTATGCCGTGACTAGTTTGTTGGTCTGAAAGATGCATATTTTTGTTGCATTTCCAGTGCCTTGACGAAGAAATTGGATGGGAATTGTTTGCTTGGGTCATTGTGGCTAGATAAGGCCAGTATGAGGAAAGGGAGTGTGGGGCTAGGAGGAGGGGCAAATTAGGTAGTGTCCTGCCTTGGGTTGCTGTTTGCCCTGCATTTATAAATAGTCAAAGGGTGTGGTGCTCTTCTTTGGATGCTGGGGGAGCTAAAGCAGGGTTAATATTGGATGTTTGTCCCCCCCCCACCCCATCTGTCTTCCTGCAGATGCATTGTGGGCCGATGGGATCATCTGGGGAAGCTCTTCCTCAGGAAGGTTAGCAATGTGACAGGATCTTCAAGCATATTGATGCTGGAACAATCCAGTTCACGGTTTATCAGTCACGTATTATAACAGTTTATTGATTAAAAATGTGAATTTGTGATAGACTCACCACTGGCTGTTATTGCCTTTTGAAGTTTTGTTTTGCCTAATCGTTACTTTGTACAGCACCTACAGTGACTCGTGTGCTTAAAAAATTTACAATAAAACTGAGAAAACAAGCTTGCATTTTCATCTAAGTAACCACAGGTATGTCTCTCTCTGAAGTCCTAAAGGTCCTTGACCTGTGCGCAAAGTTCCTGTGGTAGCTGGTCCTGGTCTTCCTACACTAATAGCCGTGAGGCTAGCGTGATGTTTTAAAACTAGTCTTATTTCTCAAGGTTAGCTGAGGGTGATGTTGGCCAATGGAGCAGTGATGAACGATATGAAATTAACCAAATTTGTTAATGAGTTGGACCTATATTTTACCAATGGAAAATCTATAAGGGAACTGAAGGCTGTGCAAATAGGTTGTATTTGTAATGCATTTAGAATTAATCCAATATTATGGATATGTGAGTGTTTTTCATGAAATTGGATTTCTTAAATATGTGGTACACATGATCCAAAATTTGGTCGCTATGAATAAATTTTAGATGAAAGATTGGATTGTTTTTAAATAATATATTTCATCCTGTCCATTGTGCAACCGTGCTACCGTGCTCAACTCCACCCTACCAGGAACCTGTAGAGTAGCGTTTCCCAACGTAGTCCTCGGGGATGCCCCCAGACAGTACACACTTTTTGCAAAGGGAACAAAAAACGTGTACTGTCTGGGGTCCCCAAGGACCTGGCTGGAGAGACACTGCAGTGGCAGATAAGAGGATGGATGGATGGATGGAGAAATATATTCAGGACTTTTCATATCAATTAGTGATGCTCATCATCGATAAATGTGGCCTCTGAAAAGCAGTCTTACACAGGCACTGCTCATCCCTCTTATAGAAATATTGTAACTGGAAAACAAAGGATATTTTCAACCAGTTAGTGTGTCTCCTCTTAGCAGAAACTGACTGAGATGCTCAGTTGGAATTGCACCGCTTAATTGTTTAACTGCATACCCTGATAAAATCCCTTAATGATAAATTAGACTGGCTAAACAAAACACTCTACTAACGCAAATTACTGTGATAAATCCCATTTGGTTATTACTGCATTGAATTTCTTGCAATTGAATTGCTTTGTAGAAAATCTGAATGAGCTGGTGAAAACTCAGCTTCAGCTCTAAATCACAGTATGTGGCAGAGTTCAGCCTTGACATGGTGGTCTGCCTAGATCTACGGCATCAGAGCAACGTATGTGATGTTCTGCATGTGGAGTTGGTACGTGACACCGCTAATGTTGCTATTTTAGTAGTACATGATGCTATTGCGCCTGCTAGTGGGCATTGTTGGCATGCTCTGTAACCAAGATCACCAGATCTGTGACATGAGCTGGTGTTTTTGTTTCAAAGGAGATGTGCCCTCAAATTAGATAAGGATCTGGTGTCATCTCGGGGGTGAGACTGTTTTCCTTTTTGACTTAAGGGAGCTGCCCCCCCCCCAAATACTTTTATTTCACACTATGTCCCTGCAAGCACTGAGTATCTGATGATGTACTGGGTAGAACCCCCCCGCCCCCCCAATAGCTGGCCATTTCTGGCTGCTTGTCTCTACCTTCCTCCTCGTTAAGACAAACACAACACTGTGGGTAGCAGAAAAGGAAGTACCTTTTCCAATTTTATTGTAATTCATTTTTTGGTTTCACGACAGTGCAGGATGCGTTCTCGCTTTCCCGGACCCCACCCTGCCTCCCTTGTTTGCCTTTTGTCTTTCCATTTCCTCTCCCTCTCTGGCACCCGTGCCTGGCCTTAGAGGATGGCACGATTCCAGTTCCTGCGGCCTGTCGGTGTAGGTCGATTCCCGTGGCTGGCGTAGGCCGAGCGGGACCATCAGCCAGCCTCTTAAATGTCGAGTAGTGAGTCCACGCCCAAACCTCAGAATTGTGGAATTGTGGATGTTGATTGCCCGGCATCTTCGGATGTCTTCAAGCAACCGCGGCACTTCAGCGTCATGTCCTGCCCTTGTGTCGCTGGGTCGTCCGCCTGTGACTCAGTTCCTGAAGATAGCATCTCCTTCCGCTTGTAACCCGTTCTGACTTGGTCTACATTTTTGAAGCTGTTCTTGGTTTTTCCTGCACTTCACTGGCACTTTCCTGTATTTCCCTGGCAGGCAGTTGTCCAGCGGCCCTTTATGCTTTTACTGATGTTCTGTGTTTTGTTTTTGCTGCAGGAAATTTAGGGGGAATATAGGCTAGCGTCTGCTAACGGAAAACCTGAATCTGAAAGTTCGTTGCTTGGCAATGTCTGTCCCAAAAAAGCCGCCTGTTTAATATCATGGCAGCCGAGTGGGGACAGGGGGATAGCAGTCAGTCAGTAGAAACTGATTGCTGTATACATCTATGCCGGGATGATGGTTGATTTTATTTTTGCTCTTTTTGCTTATGGTTAGGTCAGTAGATCCTAGCTGGTAGCCAGGTGATCCATGAATCAGACGCAGATCATGGAGGTGACTGGCTGGCTGGCGTTTTGGCCAGTCTCACAGTGCCTGTCCTCCTGGGCCGCTGCCCTTTCAGGAGGCTTTCTGCCAGGGTGGTGGATCTTGGCCCACGTTTGACGTTTGCTGCCCTGCCCGTCCTACGTCGAATGGGCAGGTCTTTCCGGGACAGTAGCCAGAGAGGTAGCTGAGACGGCAGCCTGCCTTCTCTGGGATGACTCGTGATGGACCCTGCAGCTGACTGATGTAGGAAAGAATTGTGTCCATCTGCCATTTTTTTTTTCTTTTTTTTAAATAAAAATTCTCTCTTCTCTGCTGTTCCGGGTTAAGATGCATTAAGAGTTTCTAGAAAAATATGTCTCGTAAAACCATCACTGATTATTAGGAGAATCGGTAAACTTTGGGCATGTCTTTCTTCCAGACACCGTCTCCAACCCCAGACAAACCCCAAGGTTATCCTGCAGAAAGGAACCCAATCACAGCAATCTGTAGAAACCACTCTTTGGATTTCTGGGATTTTTTCCCCTTACATCAGGCTGTCTGACAGGCGCCAGTAACAGCCCTTCTTTTTGTTTTTGAGGGTGTGGGGGGAGGGTGATCT
>JAODJX010000065.1:7240014-7269859 GCA_026776945.1 Isichthys henryi | reverse complement strand
GGGGGATTCCTTTAGCCCGTACATACCTCACTAATAACAACACGATCAAAGGCAAGCCCTGCCTCCTTCACATTCTGACATCTTCGGCCTGCATGGCAGAGGAGTGGAGAGGCACTCCATGCCCAGACCTCAGAGGGGGTGGGGGATTTGGGCGAAAGGGAATCGGGGTGGGGGAGGCGGTGTTATACAGACTTCAAAGACATTGCGCTTGGCACTGCGCGGTGGCACTCTTTGAGAAGTGTCTTGGCTCCGAAACATTTTCCCAGCCTGCTTCTCACTTTGGGTTAGCGTGTTCAGGAAGGCACAGCCGTAAGTGTCCTTCCTGTGAGCCGTGAGCCTGAGGGGGTGACCTCATCCCAACAACAGGACATCGAGATGTGAACCACATGCAGAACTATGACACAGACCCTGAAATGAGTATGAATTAGTAGCTGCTTAGTGTTTTCGTTTTTTTTGTCACGCATAATGTCATGCATGTTTATTTTGCACTTTTGACCAAAGCAACATGCATGGCAGAATCACCCAGCTTCCCTGGAGCAATTGAGGCTAAAGGTTCCATGGTGATATTACTCTGCCAGCAAGGGGATTTGAACTGGTGACCTTCTGGTCACAGGCATGGAGTCCTAACCCACAGAGCCGCACACCGGTCACTGTTGTATGTATGTCAGTGTGCGATGATGGGCCTCAGTGCTGGTTGCCTCGCAATGGCCATCGAAGCCTCTCTAACTGGGTAAGAGGTATCAGGAAAATGTCATGGTGGTCCTTCCTGATTTGCTGTACTGTCCATTTTCATCCAACAGTCTTCCATAGCCGTTAATCCGGGCCAGGGTCGTGGCAAATCTGGATCCTATCCCAGAAAACAGGGGACACCCTGGATGGAATGCCAGTCTGTTTGCTTCATGGCGCCCGCACAAAGTCATAGGCATAACCCCCCCCAGCTTTCTATGATGATGTACTATTAGGGCTGCACGATATTGGACAAATATGTCAAGAATCACAATGTTGTTTTTTTTGCGATACATATTGTGATATTTATGAAGTTTAAAAAAAGGAGTTCAATATTTACTCAAAGCTATTGCCGAATAGCGCTTATCTGCCAAGAGTGTCTGTCAGACAAGTGGGTGGTGCTGCCACTAGCCAGAAAAGCTGCCTGCTTTTTTCAGCGGAATCCATATTTCCATACAGTGAAATGCAAATGGATTTTAGTGACCAGTTTTAGTTAGTGCTTCTGCTACCCACTCAGCATGAAGGTCTGAAAAAACCTGATCTCAGTCCAGCTGACTATCACCGTGCCAATTACATGTGCATAACATGCGTGATATTAATACCATCATCGTATCGCCCAGCCCTAATACTTTGCTTTCATTACTTAATTAAGAATGCAAGGGTTATCTAATTTCAGACTTTCACAGAGAGCACAAGCTCCATATGTAGCTGTAACCCTTGCTTGTGAATTCCGCACTTAGCCGTCTGTTATGCAACAAAAAGAAAGGCTGGTACAAGAGTAGAGGAGATCGGCCCTGTGGGATCGGAGTTAACTGCCGAGCCTCTGGGACAGCTGCAGGCCTGCAAGTGAGGAATGTTCATTTATACTTTAGATCATTGAATTCCCACCAGCTGTGTTTCTAGGCTTTATAAGAGCATCGGTACAAATCTGCTGCGTCGCAATCTGGCTGCTCCATTTTATGTAATGTGTACTTCCTACTCTGCAGTGAAGTCCAAGTGCAAACGAAATCGGAGGCTTGCTGCACAGACCTAGTTTCTGCCAGAATACAATAGCTGTCCCTCTAGTTTGAGCTGACGTGCAATGCAGTGTCAGCGCCACTAGGGGACAGCCTGGGACAGGCCAGCTAGTGTAAGTGCTGTAAGCCTGGAGCCCAGTGCATTCTACCCGTGCATGGGGGGGTGTGCGGGGGCTCAACGGGGTATCTGGTGAAAGTGAAAACGAAATGAAGGCGGCCCGAGCGGTAAGCCTGCCTGACCCTTCATCAGAGAGCAGATGAAAAAGGGGGAAGAATGAGCCATTGTGTCGCGGGAAGATGATGAAATTCAGGATCCGCGCGCCTAATCTCTGGCTCAACCTCAGAAATGTTAATCCCTCTGTAGAATTATTTGAGCGGCGGATTGCATTTTGTCATTGAAATGGCACAGTGTCAAACTACCTTCCCCTCCACTCCCCCCCCTCGCTATTTGTGCTGTTGCCAAAATGTAAGGCGGGAAATTGCATAATCAGAAAGGCGGGTTGACAAAATATGATTTAATAGTATCTCAAAGTTGCATGCAGCTGCCCCGCCTCCCCCCTGCCTCATTCAAACGTGTTATCTAAAGGTTAGAAATTTTGGGGTCACATGCTTAACAGCTATATTTAGCTGTATTGTGTGCTGCCCCCTTTGTATGAATGAATCGTGATCGCAGACTGGGCCTCTCGCCGCTGGGGCTGTTCTGCCCTGACTTTCCTCAGGCTTTACACATTAGCCAAAGCAGGGAGTTGAGCCAATTCTTTCTCCCTCTTCCATTTTACCCCCCCCCCCCCTTCCTGACATTTTCAAAAGCATAAGAAGTGGTATTGTCGGGAACAAAAACGCAGAGAGAGCTACGGCCGCGTCTGGGGTCTGTCTGTATTGTGCCCGAAACCCTTGGATATTGCTAACACTCGCCGGGCCCCTCCTACTCGCTCCGCTAATGCGGCGCATCATGGCAGCGGCTGCAGTCCAACGGGAAAGAGCTCAGACATGGAGAAACTAGTTGTGGCCTCTTCTCCGGCTCTCTTTGGTTTCCTTCGGCATCTGGTGTATAAATACTGGCCACGTAGACGTAGCAGATTATTGTAATACTTGGTAATCTGCTTTTGAGCTCGAAGTCACTCGGTTGTGTTGTGTCCCGTACCCCACCTCCCCCCATGCTTTGTCTGAATGCTGTCAATATGAGCTTTGTGTCTGTTGGTGACCTGTAGCCACTCGTGGACATTTTCCAAATCCGTTAAGTCTTTCCTACTCCATGTCTTCTGTATTCCCGCCTTTGCCTGTCTGAACACAAGCTGGCCCCTCAGTATGGTGCGGCCTGCAGGGGAACCAGAATCCCCATTAATGTTATGGGCTTTTCCTGCATGTTTGAGATGATCAAAGCTGCTGATCGGCACCCCATCAAAACGATTGTTCCCCACTAGAAAATCTCGGTCTAATTTATTTAGTGTCCCTTTATTTGAGTATCTTGGTTATTGATGAGAAATATTTGCTGTTTTCTTTTAATTTTGTACTACTTTGTGTACTGTGAAGAAATTTGGATAATTATTGCTGTTCTCTAAATAGAAGATAATTGGAATCTGCAGTGCTGTATGACAGGTGGAATGGGACTGGAATGTAGGTGCTTCTAAGCTCTCTGGTTACCAGTTTGATTACAGTTATCTGTTGGGCAGTGGATTGTTTCCGTTACACTGAAGGCAGTATATCTTAGTTTTCCTCTGCTCTACCTTGGTTACTTCCTGTTAGAGTTATGTCCCTTATAGCACCTTTATATGTCTCTCTGTCCTCGTCGTTTAGTCTACAACGGGCCTCTGCATGATCACAGAAAAACATAAATCCAAACAGAAATATTTAGGGTTTTGCACAGTGTTTGAGGATTGACGCCAAACAAATATTCCCAAAGTGGTGCTCTCCATATCTAATCCCATTTTGTGAAACATGTTAGGTCAGTTGAAGTACACTACAGACCTGAAGTTTCCGCCCACCCTTTATTTTTCTTAGAAATAAACGATACACTGCTTTTCCAAATTTTTATTACAAGAAAATATTAGAAATACTTAAAAGAAATGGTTTTGAAGTGCAATGTAATGATTTACTGTACATTTTAATGCGAGTGCCTTAGTACGAGTTTCAATAACAAAAATATCTACCCCTTGCCTTTATCACAGCAACACAGATTCACAGCATCTTTTCCAGCAATTTTTGGAAATAACTTGTGTCCAAACCCTCCCAGCACCGATTCAAGCATGCAGACAGTTCTGTCTCATTTGGTAGACGCTCATTTTAAACTTGTTGGTCCATCTTGTCCAATGTATGGATTTTTTTGTCCATCCACAAAACCCACTCCAAGTGTTTGTGGTGTTTAGCCTGCAGTAGACACTTTTTCTTGCTAACACCACGAAGTAAAGGTTTTCTGGCAGCAAGTCAACCATTCAGTGCAGCTGCTCCCAGTCCTTGTTTGACTGTAGTGAGAGATATCGGTTTCCCTCTGTTCACATTAATCACAGCCCTCAGACCATTACTCATCTTCCAGTTTCTTTTGCACGCTAAATATTGATCTTCAGCCTTTGATGTCATTTTCCTCGCCCCAAACTGTTTTCCGGTCACTGTTGCTTCCTGTCAGTCTTTTTCTCTGTAAACAGTAGGTATTCTGGCTATTTGGTATTGAAAGAACCCTTCTTCCCTCAAAACTTTGATTTGAGCCCCTCAGTTCAATTGTTAGCTGTACCTTTCTAGCCACAAGCATAAAAATAACAAATATTTATCAAAAATTCTGACTTACCAGTTATGATACAGTATAACAGAAGATTGAAATGTGGAGCAGACTGTGCATTAAACCTCTGACAAACTGATCTGCGACAAGGCAGTCAAGTGGCTATCGCTTATTTAAGACACAATCAGCAGAGGCCAAGAGCAAATCAAGGTCTGACATTAATAAATAGAATTCCAACACTAAGTGTATGCTAGTGCACGAAAGAGAGACCTGATATGTCTTCTTCAAAACCAATGGTTTCAGCCTTTGTGGCTAAATAATGTGGTACTACAAGCCATAAAATACTGAAAACAGATCAGTTACATTTATTTTAAGTACAGGTGCTCCTCTATTTCTGAACTTTCAGACATACGAACGATGAGTCCAAATTGTGTTCGTTGGGCTCCCGTCTCCTGTCCGCAACACAATTTAAAAAAATTTTTCTTCCACCTAGTACGACTTCTGGCCGCTACTCCCACCGCGCAGCAGCGTAGCGTGCATTCTCCCAACATTCTAGTTCTTTATACTTGCGTATGCCCTTAAAATGATGTTGAATAACGACTTATGAACATTTCAAGTTACGAACGGCAGTTCAGAACGTATCTCGTTCGCAAGTAGAGGAGTGTCTGTATTTCTAATACTTTCTGTAATGTTTTTAACAAAGCATTGTGCCATTTGTTTTTCTAAAAATCCTCGGGTGTGGCTGTAACGTCTCGTCTGTAGTGTATACCTTCACGACACTGGCTCTGGAGAACCTATAGAAGCAGGGATTAGTCTTTATGCAGAAGGAAGCTTGGGTTGTCCATTATCGGGCTCTGTTAGCTGACGCTACAATTCTTGCTCCTTGTTCGGTCTCAAGCCATTTTCCTGCTACGAACCATCCCTGTGTTTTTCCCAAGTGTTGTTGGTATTGGGTTTTATGCTATAATTGGACACCACAGACTATGAGTAATGATACCTGCCTGAAAAATGCAGGAACGAGAGTTTGGTCAGGTGAATTCAATCATTCGAGGCTGACCTGCTTTCAAAGAGTGGGCGCTACAGATTTGCCAACACAAACACTGAATAGGCCAAGAATGGGCTATCTTCTCGGAGGAGGATGCACAGGAGGTGCTTTGGTCTAGAATGAGGTTAGATGTTCAGCTTTTTAAAAGATCATGCCCAGCGCAGGTTTCTAGGACATCAGCGACTTAATGTTTGGAACTCCCACCTGAGTTTTAATCCCCACACCTTCTTATCTGCATCAGTTAGGTATTCATTTTCAGTTGCTCAACCTGGTTTGAGGCGCCTAGAGAAAGGAAACAGACACATTGTCCCTTTTATTACCCATCATTCCCTGTGTTTATCCACAAGCCATACATGCGGGCTGTCTGACTGAAAGAATTGCCCCTTGACCTTCCTTGCATGGCAGGCTACAATGCCGTAAAGTTTCTAGATGTTTTGTCTGTTGAAGGAATCTCAAGGTCCATAGGACAAGTGTCCAGTTGTCAGATTCTCAGAAAGGTAAGAGTAAATGTTGGGGTTTGGCTTTCGTTTTTCCCTCTTAAAAAGGTGATGTACAATGGCACATTGACAGCTGAAGTGCCTGAAGTTGCTTAAGGTCCACAAGGTGTTGAAGTTAATGTGTTCACATGCATGAAGGGTCTAAGACATAGCCTCACTTTTCACAAGCACTGTTGGCATTTCTTTCATTTGTGTGTCATTCGATGTGATGTTTTAAGGATAATCTTTTCCCTCCTAATCCAAATACATTTTAAAGGTATTGCACACAACTTAATCTGTTATGGTGATCTACGTTTCAGTCATACAGTTATCTTTGCCAGGCATCAGTTTTTTGGTTGTGAAAGCTGACCTTGTGCAGAATTATTGTAGGGCAATCAGTGTCAGTTTATACAGGCAACTCACAAGAATTATAACCTGTCACCTCCATCTTAAAGCTATGCAACAAAATTTGATGGTGTTAAGATTGTCTGAAATGGGATATGAAATATTGGTTGGCAAACAGGTATTGAGTCTGCAGTTTGTCCCCACCTCTCAGAAGTGCAAAGAAGACTTCAAAAAAGACCAGAGATGGTCTATGTAGATGTAGACTGCCTAGAATCACTGGGTCTTTGGAGAGCAGAGGCATTAACATGGCAGTCCGATAACTGTGTAGTCTTGGTACAGTGGGGTGCTGTCAGCAGCCGACACGATTAAAATGGTTTGTTAGGGTGTTGCTAGTGGCAGACAGGACTGCTCAAGACTGATGGAATAGTCTACCTCTCACTTGTCTAGCAGTTAGAGCCGTGTATCTGTTTTTCTGAGCAGTTGCACTTTGGACCCTGCTGTCTCGTCCCGGAATGCCCTATCCGCATTTCAGGGCTTTGGTTTCAGTTTGGAATAGCTTCACTATAGGAAGCAGTAGCTTGATTCCATCCCTATAGCCCTTCGAGAGAGATCTAAGAATGTCCTTTAGGATTGCCGGCATAAGGATAGCCTGTCTAGGCAAACCAGGGAAGAATCACATGCTGCGTCAGTGGAATGAATTTGCCGCTAATCTGGTGACACTTTAATTCTGTGTGTGTATAATATTTAGAAATAAATTTCTCCCCAAAACACAACTGCAATGAACACCTTGGCCTTGTGGTCATTTATTAGTGGTCTGTTTACAAGAAGTGGCTGGAATCTAGACACTGCCTTGCCCCCCCCCCCCTCCAAGAAGCCCCAGATAACTGGTTGATTCAGAATTTCAAGAATCCTTCTAAGATGGTAGGTGTAAAAACCTTAATCAATATAATGCACATTTCAAAATTGATATGGAGGTTACACAAGCAGGATAAGCATGATAAGCCATTCGTTTCTGAGGCTGTTTTTGCTGATACATCTGAGATAGGTCTCCTGTTGAGGATGAATGATCAACCAGTGACATTTTCAGTCCCCATTGATAGCCCATCCATCCATAACGAATAGCTGTTTGCCCTGCTATGGTGTACAATCAAACATTGTCCTCCTCTGATCCTTTTCCCCTACAAAGGCTTTGCTGTAAATCATTTAAGGTTTCTGTAGTTTAGGTTTGTTAGGAATACTATACTGTATAGTGTCCTGTAGGGGGCAGCATGCCCCCATCCTGCATGTTCTCAAAGTCCCCTTTAGTGCGATTTCATTTCTGCAGATACAGTAGCATGTTATTGAATGTCGTATCCTGTAATAAATCATAAACGTCTCACTCTCCCATACATATTTGCATATTGCTCCAACCATGGATATTAATCTTGAGCACTGCTGTTTGTGGTAGGCAAACGTGTACAGCTCTGTTCTGGAGGAATTCACATATTTCTCGCTATTTCTTCAGAGAGAGCCTAAACCTATTTTATGTATTTGGTGCATTTTAAAATTCATTCATAAACTATCTACACACACTAGGCCGTTAGAGAAATTACACAGTGGTATGCTACCCAGCTAAGCGGGTGTCTGAATAGCATAGTCTGTGTGGGTGGTGCACTGTTTCCAAATGATTCGGCAGCACGCAAATGTCAACAGAAATGTCAAGGGCTCTCTTTTGAATCTGTTATACTTCCTTGTGTTAATCTTTACCTGCAATGGTTGATGGGGCCGATGAAGGCCATTCTGAAGAGGAGAGACCCTCCATGCCTGATTTTCTCTGGTACCCCCATGAGGTGGTGGATTGCTCAGCCTTGGCCCCGATGGACCGACTCTGAGTGCATGTGAAGGGCATCTCTAGCCATGTGGTCCATGTGGGAATCGCTGTGCCTCTTGGTATATAGCTCGTAAGCAGAGGGCAGAGGTCACCAGCTATATCCTCTTTGGTTGTTTTGAAATCTGCTTACTTATTTTATTTTTTTTTTTTTTAAGCGTCTTATTGTGTTATTGGGTTATCCTGGTGACCATATAGATAGGTAGCTTTGTCTAAGATGTCCTGCTTTCTGCATGGGTCTTCTGGCTTTCTAAAGGCATTTTTGTTGTGATGTTTGACACCAGCTGTATTGTTTCTGGTCGTCCTTTTTCTATCTTCAACTTTTCCAAGTGCCATCCTTTGGGTTTTTTCGTAAAATGCCCCAAACCAGGCTGGTTACTTGTGCTTCTAGTGAAATGAGAAGGTGAACGCAGTGTGACACACAAACCTGTGCCGTGGGTGACGAGATGCCCTGCCCTGGCTCCTCTGCCCCACCTCCTTCCTTCCCCCTTTCAGGAGTCGCCCTCAGGTCGGCGCAAGGCCCTGGCCACCAGCAGCATCAACATGAAGCAGTATGCCAGTCCCATGCCCACGCAGACAGACGTCAAACTCAAGTTCAAGCCCCTGTCCAAGAAGGTGGTGGCTGCCACCCTGCAGTTCTCGTTGTCCTGCATCTTTCTGCGTGAGGGCAAAGCCACGTAAGTTTGCTAATGGATGGAAGCAGCTTATCGGTTTCATCCAAACACCTACTTCTCCCACATATTGGGTCACCTGGTTTCTCCCACATATTAGGTCACCTAGTTGTCTCTTTTTCCCACCCTCCTAGCTCGCACACTTATCCCTATGACATACCTTACATTCCCATCATGCCATATTTATCTCAGCCCCCCCTTATTCCCTTAAGTCTCACACTAGTTCTCCCCTATCACTTTCTTTTTTCCCATGATTTCCTCTTCACCTCTGTTGTTCGGCGCTTGTCTTCTGGGCTCTGATGCTGGTAACTTTGTCTCCCGGAATCCCCGTGGGTCCAGACTACACGCATAGAAGGCCTCTCGGCATTCTTACACAGGCACACATGTGTTGGGCACCGGCATTCCAGACGCCTTTCCGCCTCACGCTGTACATAAAACTTCCCCCGGATTTGCCCGGCCAAAGCAGCCCTGCCTTCTCCGACCTCAGTTAACCTCGGGTGATTCCACCGGTCACAAATAAAAACTCCATTACATAAGGTCAAATAGTCTGTGCGGCTGCAGAACAGAGTGCAAGCCTTCAGGGGGTGTTTGGGGGGGGGGGGGGGGGTGGTGCGCGCAAAAGAGATAGATAAAGAGTGCTAATCCGCTAGTGTTATCTCCCTATGGCCTGTGCTGCACCTCTGCAGGAATGCAGGCTGTTACTGCCATCTCATCAACTTGCCCACCACCGGCACCGCTCTCAATTTACAGTCTTTTCTCAAGCTCCCCTTTATGTTGAAGCCGCTATTGTGTAGACCCTCTCATGTCATGATGTGATGGAAAGGGCCATGAAAAGCCTCTTATTCATGCTGCTTTTACTACTAGTTTCAGCAATTTTTTCTTTACTTTAGATCTCAATGGTGGTGATGTACCAGTGATGTATCCGTTTTCTGTAGTGTATGGCTCTTCTCAAGCACGTTTGTCATTTTCCTAGTTTGTGTGATTCTGGCGAGTTTTGCTCCAATCCCGCAGCTCCGCTAGGTGGTTGTCCTTGTGATCTTTTGAGCTATACATTGTGATGAACTGGTGGTAGACCACCTAGTCATGTGACTGCTTTGTCACAGGGATGAAGACATGCAGAGTCTCGCCAGCCTGATGAGTATGAAGCAGGCGGACATTGGCAATCTGGATGACTTTGAGGAGGAGAACGAAGAGGACGAGGAGAACCGAGTGAATCAGGAAGAGAAAGCTGCCAAGATCACAGGTGAGGAGAGGCCTGGAGAGTGCAGTGCTTCCCTGGTCAAGTTAACTGGTTGCCTGGCTTGTCAGTTTCAGAATATACCATTCCTCAGCTGCAGATCCAATGCATGCTAAAAGCTGGCAGAAATCCAGAATCCTCATGGATGAGCAGGATGAAGGACCTCAGTGCTGGTCCTAAGTATGAATATAGTCAGTTTTGGGAATTTTAGGTCCCGAAACTACAATTCTAAACCAAGATTTTGTCTCTACCAACCAGCTGAGCATAAAGAGTCAGTCACACAGTGCTCAGTTGGTTAGTAGAAACAAAATCTTGATCTGGATTTGTAGTTCTTGGACTTGAAATACCCAACACTGAATATAGTGTGATTCCATTGCTTTCGTCAACCCGCATGTAAGTTGGTTGAAGATGCTTAGATATTTTCATGCATTGCTGGGCAGGTAGGCGTGAAACCTGCTGCATTACTGCTCCTGCCCCCCCACCCCCGGAAATCCATGCTGCTGCATTAGATGGAACTGAGCTGCTGCGCTGTTGCGATCGACAGCTTTGCTAGGATTCTGCTGACAGGCAGCGGTGCAGACTAACCTCCATGCAACACTGTGCTGGTGTCTTTGGGGGGGGTTCCTAGGTGGGAAAGTGTGCGGCTCCCGTTTCCCGATGGCTCATTCTTCTCTCGGCCACCTTTTCGTTTGCAGAAATAGTAAACCAGTTGACTGCGCTCAGCAGCTCGCACGAGGAACCCGACGACTGCCTAAAGTGGCCTAATAAGCCAGCCGCTAAGTCAGCCAGTTCTTCTGAAGGTCTTTGAGGTTTTTTCTACCCCCCCCCCCCCCGTGTCACTCTGGTATCTCGCCCGTGCTTGTAGTGGTGTGGTCGTGCTGCCTGATCCATTCCTTATTGTTCGCGCTCGGATAAGCTGCATTGATTTTTCTTTTCTCCATCTGTGGTCGCTGATGTTATTCTTATCGTTTTTGTTTGCATTATTGTTTCTGTTCCCTCCCCACATATATGCTCCTCTGCAGTTTGTAGTGAACCCCTGACCACCAAAAACAAAATTCACGCTTCTTTCGCAGAGTACCTGAACATGGATCCTTAGTTTCTTCTAGCAAGCATTTTGGAAAGTGGTTTGCGTAAGATACCTGCGTGGATTTGGGCTTTTGAAACAAATGTTTCTTAATCCATTTTCTCAGCTGGCTGCTGTAGTGGAAAATTTTCCAAAGTTCTTCACCTAATGGTCGAATAGGTGCTTGCATGACTAGTCAACGTGTTGAATTGTTAGCATTTCAAGTAAAGACATGCTTTTAAACACTACATTTCCTGCTCTCTGAAGACAATGACTTAATGGGAGAAAACGGGAGTGGTCGATCACTATAATTTTGTATTGCTGTCATTAGGTATTAATAATAGACCAATTAGTTTCACACAAACACACCTATTGGTGTTTATACTACAATAGATGGTGAATATAAGAAGGTGTACCGTGTTAGCGTCAATGGCCAAACATGGTTCAGAACGCAGTGGCCCGTCTGTGAAGTGGAATGCCACACCTCCTTATCTGGCTCGAGGCACTTGAGGGCCACGTAGAGTGCGACACTGTCCCGTGACGGCGGCTGGACCTTTTGGGATTCCATTTGCTAGGCTGTAACTCTGCTTTCCCTCCCAGGGTAGAAGAGGGTAAAGTCTCCCATCAGGAACTTGGCGAATAGGGCTTGTTCTGGCTGTACTGCTGCCGAAATGGTTCACTCCAAAGTGTAGATTTAAATTTTTTTATATATATTTTTGCCGCTCATTATTATTATTATTTTATTTATTTATTTTTGTTCATTGATGTGTTGTGTAGGAGCTGTATGTCTCCTGTTGGGCTGTGTGGATTGACCTCTTTGGCTGGTTGGTTGTTTACTGATTAATTATTGCTGCTCTTGTTTGGCAACACTCGCTTGCAGAGCTCATCAGCAAGCTAAACTTCCTGGAGGACGATGACCAGGGTGACCGCAGCATGGCCACCAATCCCTTTGAAGACCCTGGGGACTCCAACGAGCTAAATCCTTTTGGGGACCCAGACGAGGAAGGTATGAGGAGGTGCTTAGTTGGAGGCGGGTGTGTTCTTTCACTAAATAATCGTGGTTCTTCGGTATAAGTCTGCTTAGTGACCCTAGCTTTGTAGTCTCTCTCCCCCCCCCCCCCCAAATATTAAAATCACTTGCTAAGCAGGTGTTTTTCTTCGTTTTGGGAATTTCACAATTAAAAGCAGAAAGTGAACAGGATTTTCCACACCTAGCAGGCTTAGTTTGCTTTCTGGCAGTTTGTTATATTTTTGTAAGTGATTTGATGAGGGTGTCACTGTACGAAAGCCTGGCGCTCAACAAGCTCTATAACGGTCCCCGATCGCTCTGGGTGACATTCCTCGTCACCCGTGATGACCCAGCCGTTCATGGACCGGGCTCACGTTTAATGGCGTTATGCTTGCGCACCATGAGAACATTGGGCCTTTTCAGGTTCTGGCAAGATGTGTAAATTGACATGACATGTCTGTTCGTTTGTTTAGATCCGCTCTTTTAAGTTTAAGCTATAGTTGTTGAGTGCTGCTGCCTTCAGATGACCTTAGAATAACGTCAGATGTCTGTCCCTGCTTCAGAAACAGGCCATTGACTGACTTGGCAGCGCATCACGTCTGCAGACAAACTCTAAAGTGTCTGTTCATAATCTCCTTCACAGAGTCCATCTCCAAGCCCGTCTTCGTGGCCAGACAGAAGGATGAGGAAATTGTCTATGACGTGGATCCCACCAACCCATTCAACGAGCCGGATACCGATTCGTCGCAGTATGGGAACCCCTTCGATGAGACAGACCTAGAACTGGACGCCTCCAAGGCTGAGCAGTCACCGCCAAAACCCAGCAAGAAGAATGTGCATCCGGTGGACATGAGCAAGTACCTGTATGCTCATACTGCTCCGGCGGATGAGGAGGAGCTGGATGAGTATGTACTTGGGTGACTGCCGCCATCCTCATCTTACCCTATGAAACTTCTCATTCATATGGTTTCTGTAATTTTCTGCACCTGACTGATGATTAACCCTGTCCCCACGCTCTTGCTGTCACAGGTCCAATCCCTTTTATGAGCCCCGCACTTCTAGTCCAGCACAACCCATGACCCCCACTCTGGAGGTGAAAACCAAGAAGGCCCCTGTAGTCCCCGCAGTGGCCCCCACGCCCCCGACACCAAATACTCCCCCCGAGAAAATGGCGGGTGGTCTTGCAGGAGTGAGGCAGGAGCTGGCCTCTTCCTCTCCTAAGGTGAGCTGCATGTCTCCCAGACTTTAGCATGAAACTTCGGTCAGTGTTGATATATTCCAATCATCTGTCTTATCTGACTGCTTGAAATATCTAATGTAGTTCGTGTCATCTTGTCCACAAGAATTGCCTGTAGTCTTCCCACACCTCGTCAAAGTCTAATTCCTTTTACCATGCAATGGATGAGTGGGATCTAATGGTATGGGAAGCGGCCATGTAGTCATTCATCTGTCCACACTCTCATTTACGGTGCAGATCTTCAGAAGATTTGAACTACCGAGGTGCCAGTTGGTTGAGACTATTAGATGTGGTGATGGAGAGGCATGGAAGTGTGTCGGCATGAGGACTGAACCAGCGCACAGACACTCAAAACTAAGCATTGGCTTATTGGATATTGTGTGGATTTAAACATCATGCAGATGTGTTTTTTGAAACGTATGAAGTACAGGATTCAAGTCCACAGTCCTGAACATCTCTTACCACCCCCCACCCCCCAAAAAAAATAAAAAGAAAATACATCTTATGTAGCTTTGGCTTCCAGCATTAGAATTAAGCTTTTCCTTTCTCATGATTATAGCTGAAAGGGATTCATGAGGGGAACTCTCCACAGTGGCCTATGGAAAAGTACATGGTGCTACCTCTGCGGGTGTCTGTCTGAAGATTCTGCTTATGCACCATCTTATAGTAGCATCTGGGGGGAAAACTCGATTTTTGAAGAAGATTTTTGAAAGAGCGAGGGTTTATTGTGGAAAGTTTTGAAGGAGAGAGGTCAGATCTTTCTTAGAAAATCCACATGGTCGGGCACACTCCCCACTCTACAAAATAAAGAAATAATAATTTAGTTTCTATTTATTTATTTCTCATGCAGTTTGAGGCTTAAAGATATTTTGAGTCATATGAGCTACCGCAGAATGAGAACACTGATTTCTAGCATTTAGCTGATCTAGTTCATTAACATCTCAATTTCTTGTGAAATCCTACATAAAACATTGAGTTGCATCGGGTAAAATTCCACTCCACAAGTCCAGCCTTGTTCCACTTCCCTCTGACACGCCATGCTGCCCCAGGTGGACCTGTGGGTTTAGTAACACTCTATCCCTGCTTCTGTTCAGACAGCCTTGTGGTGCAATTGTCGCTCTGGTGACTAAATGAGATTAAAGTCCTTCACCCAGGAATCTCTGTCAGGACTGGGACTTGAACCCACCGTGTGCAAAGTGTCCTGCTATCCAGAGTAAGTTAACTGGTCTGTCAACACTTCAGACTGGGGTGAGGCCAGGCTGCATGTCTGAGGCCTGAGGAGACGATGGAGCTTTAGGTCCTGGTGCGACGCTGCAGCATTAAGGCAGATGATTCTCCTTAATCCCTCCCACGGGCCGTTCTGTGTTTGAATGTTTTGCAAGAGCTGTTTGTTTTGGCAAGTTTGAAGCCGTCGGGAGGTGTGGGTTCTCATCCTAACGCACTGTGCCATTTCGGTCAGCAGCAAACATCGCTGTGAATGCAGTATTTCCTGCCTGACGGCCACTCGTTGAAGTTCAGTTACCATCTGTTCTACATCAGTGCCCCCTGTTGACAGTATATTGCAATGACATTGGCAAACAAGAAGTGGGAAATCTGTGGAATTTTAAAAATTCTCCTGTTTGCGACCATGTATAAAAAGACATTTACATATGTGGTGCATCCCAAATGAACTGATCGCTCTGGGTACTTTGATGTTGGGTGCCAACATGGCTTTCTTTCATTTCGCAGCTTTATTTGTTTGATTTATTTCCCCTAGCAATGCAGTAGGTAAAATCAGTTAATGGAATTAACATTAATTTGGTGTGTGAATTGCGTAAGCATTTCTCTTGGTGGCTCTGCAGAGCTAGTGGTGGGTGGTGGATGAGAAGGGGGAGAATCTGCAGTATTTGCTCCCATCTCCACCGGGGTAAAAAGGTGTCTAAGGTGGCCTTCTGTGTGGAACCTTCAAGCAAAGCAAGGTGACTTTTGTCCCCTATATATTTTTTTTCCTTCCTTGTTTTTGGTTGCTGATCAGCCAAAGGAGGAATCAAATCTATGGCAGACAGTGACACTTAGGACTAGGATGGTGGGTTATGGTTGTCATAGTTGGGATTAGGGTTATGGCCACAGAAACGAATGGAGAGTCCCCATAATGATACATGGACTGTGTGTGTGTCTGTATGCACCCATCTTTCCCTACAGCCACAGCAGCGACATGACTAGTCAGACAGCTGTTTCTGGATTTTCACCATTTCCACGTTGCCGGAAAGCTAACTGCGTACTTCTGCCCTCCCAACAGTCTCTGTCAAACTTTGCCGATTTTTGATCCGTCATACTTTTCATTAAATGTTCTTTTCAAAGCACCAGTCTGGTTCCAAGCCTTGGAATGGCTGCTGTTCTGGTGTCACAGAACTATCAGTGCCAAAAATCTGCATGCAGAGCCAAGGCAAAGTGTCCAGGTCTTCCAAGTACTTGCAGAGAAAGAGCTCGAGTTGTTAGTTTTCAAAGGGGTTTAAAATCTCAGGTTTTCTTGTGTCTAGTGTTTTTTTGCCTCTTGGGATTACTGCATTGCGCACGGAGAGGCTGCAGAATGGGCCCGGCGACAAAAAAGACGAAAACGACAATGAATCTTAGTGCAGTTTCCGGGAAGTGTACCTGTTTGAGCGAGGAAGTCCTTGGCCTGCGAATTTCGAAAATCCCATAATCCTCTGTGTTTGATGTTTCGGAGCTAATGGCTTTTATTAGGGTGAGGCCAAAAGGTGCTTTGTGTGGAGAGCGGTTGCTTGCTGTGGTTTTGAATGACATGGTGGGGCAGGGAGAGAGAGGGGTAACTTTAGCTTAATCTGGGCTTATCCTGGCCCAGCGCACAGGTGTGTGTGGCCCTAAACCCAGGTTGGGGGGGTGGTGGTCCCAGGAGATCAATATTATCCCTTGTTGCTAGTGATAGCTAAGGGGGGAACTTGGCACCCCCTTACCCAGGCCCCATCCGTCTCCCATTCCCTTCTCCTTACTGCCGCAATACTTGTTTTTAATTAAATTGAATCAAATGTAGTCCCCCCACCTTGCTTCTGAAAGACAAAGATGTCTCTCAAATGTGTACGATCTTGCAGCTCTTTGATGTGCTCATTGGCTTGATTAGCATGATTGGCATGCGGCGGCAGCAGCAATAATACCTTTAATCATCGTGTAAATGGCTCCCTCGCCTGACCCCTTGCTTTCCACCGTCTGCTTGTTGTAGAGACGTGCCTCTGCCGGGACACTCCGCTGCACCAGCGGCCTGAGAGCAGGCCGCATCCTAACTGGGAACCATGTCAGCCGGCCAGTTCCCTCCACAATTGCTCTTCCTATTCATCCTATTATATGTTGTTTTCTTAACCGGAGCCGTAATCCAGAGTGGTTTACAAGGCTTATAATTGTGGAGTTAATCTTTTTATACAGCTGGATATTACAGAAGCGGTTCAGTTTTAAGCGCCTTGTGCAAGATTATCAGGACCTTTCTGGGAGCTGAATCTCACATATCTGGTTCCTTTAGGCCTCTTTGATGGCCCAAGGACGAGCCAGGGCTGGCATGCATGTGGGTGATCGAGCGCCTGAGCTGTCTTCATGGTGTCTCTTGATGGTAGCCCTAATATGCTTGCTTGAGCATCCTTGCCTGTCTTTTAGATAGTGAATACTCCCCTACCCCCAGTTACCCTCTGTACTTACCAACATGGCATCCCTCAGTCCCCTGACCCAGTGGGGAGCCGTAACTTGGGCGCCCAGCCCGCCCACGAGCATTGAAAAGCCACGCCCGACCAATCATAGCTGTGCTTTCAAAGCAAGGTGCCGGAGCCAGGGGCAGCATGGCGGCGGCTGCTGGCATCCGTCCGCGCCACGTGACTGCGGCGTGCCCCAGCTCCGCCGCCTGAAAGCTTCATTCTCCTTCAGGGCTTTTGGCTTGAGTGCCGGTGGAGGGAGTGACAAGCCTTCAGGCCAGCTTTGATGGTCCACTTTAATTCTGTGGGCAAAAAGAACTGCTAAGGAAAAGGTCTCTCATGCGCATTAGTGAGAGCTAGACTCCGGGTCAACCCCCATCGCTGCTGTAAATGGGCCCCTATTAGAAAACGTCGATCACTCTTCACACTCCAGTTGATGCATCCAGCCTTCAGTGTATATGGTGTCTTCCTGATTATCCTTCACTGCAGGAGCTGGTCCTGTACATTGATCCAGTTTTGTAGATGGCATATTTTTTTTTAACACAGTGTAGAGTTTTGTAACTGCATCTCCGATTACCTCATCAAAGATCTACCCAAGGCAGCTGAGGGAGCATTTAAATTAGATCAGTGTCTCTCAATTTTAGATGCCTTTTCTAAATCCTTCTTTTAGTTTTTTTTTCTAGTTTTTACTTTAAAAAAAAAAAAAGTTTTGTTTTTTTTACGGAATATGTTGTTTTGTCAGCAGAATGGTGATGGATGCACAGGTGACATTGTGGCTGAAATGGAAGCTGTTGTCAGTGCTGTAGTACATTTTTGATCATGCATATGTTTTAGCTACATTTGTTTGTCCTGCTTGTAATGACTCTTTCATGGTTAAAACGGCGTTTGAACGAATGCCTGTTTTTCTGACGGATCAAACGGCCCGATGTGGGTGTTTTTTTTATTTATTTATATATATATATATATATAATATAAAATTTCCCCCCCTCCTGGCGACATCAATCGAGCCAACGTTCACTAGCGCGTGCGTGGGAAAACGCCGCTCACGGCCCCCGCCTCTTGTCACGGCAACCCAGAGCTACATCTTACACGTTACTACGTGCCGCCGTACATTAAGGATTAGCATCGCGAGCGGGCTGCAACGCGGTGGCGTTCTGTTTTTTCCCCTACATACGCCCCCCTCCCACCAAATTGAATTTAGTCATGGAGTCATCGCTCAGTATGTGTGGAACTGCAATTACATAAAGCTGCCTCCTTCCCTGTAGTTACTGTAGGTGCATAACGTACAGAACGGGCGATGAAATCCTCTTGCCTCGCTGCACACAATGTCGACTTAATCCTTTTGCTGTGTGTGTGTGTGTGCGGGTTTGCATAGATCACATTTGGGGACCAAAATGCAGTCAGAAAAGTAAAAGTGCCAAAAGTCTTGTATTTTGGTTGGTTACTTATGGTTAAGGTTAGGTCTCGGTAGGGGTTAAGGGTGTCGTGATTGGGATTAGGGTTTTCCCCATAGAAATGAATGGACGGTCCCCATTTAGATAGGAAGACCAACTTGTGTGTGTGTCTGTGTGTTTTAATCAAGTTCAGAATTACCCCAAAGTAAAATAGCGGTAAAATGTTCCAATATAACACTTTAGTTTTAAGCTGTGTATATATATATATTTTTTTATCACAAAAGTCCCCTCCCTCAAATATGGGGTTCCATGTCTATAGCTGTATGAGCTTTAATTTTCCCATCTGTATTTTTTTTCCTCCAGTGATACTGAACTTTGACAATTTTTCTGATTTAAGTACAAGTAGTTTGAGGGCAATAGGTGGTGTATAATTTGACTGTTACAGCTGCTAAGAACTGACTCTTTCCATTGTTCTACAGAGAAACCGGTCTCTTCCTTTACTTACTGGCGGGTCTGCATGACTTGCTCCCACCACTGTTGCCTGCAGTTATAAATCCAGATAGAGAGGTAGAAATGTCAGGATGTGTCCCAGCATGCTCTAGGGTTTTCCGGCTTCTTTGGGTAAACTGTTGTGCACGTCCTGTACCTCCACATTACACGTTTTTAAGGAGTTTAGAAATTTAGCATGTCCTCGTGTACGACGTCCCTTGACGGTGTGAAGTTTTCATTTTTCCAAACTGTAGTTGAATTTGGTCGCCTTATTTTGGGCTTGATGCAGCTGCTTACGGCAACAGTCATATTTGAAGGTCATGGTACTTTCCGGATCAGTGGCAGATATTTACCTCTCATGGCTGCTTGTTTGCTTGTGCGTATTCATATGTAACATGTTTTCCCTTCCAGGGTAGCAAGTTCTTTGCAAGCCTTTATTTCCCCCTATAAAAACCTTTTACATCTGTCTTTTTTTTCTTTTTTGTAATGGAACCGGAGTAATTAATTGCATTGTAACATGTAAATAAAAACTCCCCACAAAGATAAAAATGCAAGTATGTGCATGTGTGTATATGTGAAGATGATTATTTGATTTATGGCCTAAGCAACCTCAAGTAAAGTGGGTAATTATGGTTAATCTGTAATCTTCCTCGCGGTGCGCAGACATTAGGGAAGCTGTACTGTCTGGCCTGTGTTCTCGCTGGACGGACAGCCCGGACGCAGCCCTTCTCGGTCAAGCAATAACCCGGCTTGTGGTGTTTACTGCTAATTTACTTCTGCAGCTAAATATCTCCACCTACTACTCAAAAAACAGTGCAGTTCAGGTCCAAGCCGTTTTCCTGACTTTAAATCCTTCTTTCTAATTTACATTTTTTTTTTGTGGCACAGATGATAGGAAATGCATTCATTTTAACATGGTGTTTTACAGGCTGCTCTTGCACGTTGATAATCCCTCCTTCAAGCGGAATAATATGGCAGGCCAACCCCCTACCCTAACCACCACTCTACCCAGCGTCCTCCAGGGCAACACAGCAAATTGTTTAACTAGTGCAAGAGGACCTGTTTGTGTCCTGCCAGCCAGTACCCCCATCTACATCGCCCTCCCGCCAAACGGTTGCTACGCCGACACCAAGCACCACTGGGCGGTATTGACCCAAAACACATCAATCTGTAATCTGGGGGACGGAATCGCTGGAATTAAAATAATAATTGCAATTGAAGAGGCAGCCTTGTTACCAGCTCTGCTCGGAGCAGACACCCATTACAGGATATTGCAGCAGTTAATTGGGTTGACAAAACAGTGGCACTCTTGGGAGGGGGGGGTCATGGCTGACCAGTCTGAGCTCCGCAGGCGCCCTTGCCGGGAAGGGGTTAAAGCCCTCCAGTGTCCTTAGTGCTGTTGCGGGGCGTTGCCCCTGAGCGCTATTCATGGCTCTGAAGTGCGCTGTCTTGTCTAATTGCTTTAATGGCACCTGCACCGGTAATCCCGGGTAATTAGCCCTGCGGAAGCCGGCGGCCGCTTTTATCCTGGTCAGGAAGGGGGGGGGGCCACCTGGGGTGGCCGGTGTGCTCGACGTTGAGGGCTATGGGCACGTGGCCCGGCGCCGTGCAGATCCATTCCAAGCCCGTGGACCAGAAGGCTGAACGTTGAGTTGCATAAGTCGCTTTGATGGACCCGGTTGTTCTTTTTGAGTGTTTGAAATTCAATTGTGTGAAATTAAATGTATTTTGGGGGGGTTATTTAAAGGTGTGAATATGGGGGGGGGATGGTCGGAGCTACCCGTGCCTGTCTCGCCTTCTTGCGGAATTCCTCTGGGGGGAGCACTGCACACACTGATGCTTCGTCCTCCTTGCGCCTTTGATCTGTCACAGGGACTTGGGCTGCCTGGCTCCTGTTCCTGCGCAGCTGCTCTTTTAGCCTGTTGCGTCACCTGTCTTTTACCGAGGTGGCCAAAGGGGGGCGTTGTTTGTCCGATTTATATATGTAGGAGTTGTATTTGAACAGATGAATCTGTGCATACCTTGTGCTGTCAACATTACTGCTGAATTTGTGTTTAAGTTGCTGCCCTACTCTCCTGCACACTGCATATAACCAGTCTTGCCTTCCTCCCCGTCTCCCAGCTAAGTCCCATCCCCAGCCCCATTCTGGGTGGAAAGCCCAATGCCAGCCAGTCCCTGCTGGCCTGGTGCAGGGAGGTGACCCGCAACTACCGTGGAGTAAAGATCACCAACTTCACCACGTCATGGAGGAACGGCCTGGCCTTCTGCGCCCTACTGCACCATTTCCGGCCCGACCTCATGTGAGTCCCCAAGATGTCACTGTGTGTGTCTTCCCCCCGCTGTTCTCCCTCCACATTCCTCCGGGTGCTTCCTACCATGCGATCATTTCTGATTATCCTTCTCCCTCTAAACGGAGCCGAATGGCGGTACGCAGGAAGATTACTGGAATAGTATGCTGAAATCCGATGGGCTGCGTCAACCTGTAGCTCTTTCTGTGACAGCAGGGGATTACCTTATGGTGAAGCTGGTTTTATGTGTAGGTGTCTGGTGTACGCCTGTTGACGTCATCTTGTGCACGTTTTGTGGGGTGGTTTGTGTTCAATCTGAGCAGTGTAAGTTTAGGGGGGTGGTGACGGAGTTGGGGGTTAGTGCTCCTGTGACCCCTGGCCACCCTGAGGCTTCGTCCCCGATTTTCTGTGCCGTGGGGTAAGCCAGTCTGCGTCCTCAGATGGCTGTAGGACGTCAGCGTTGCCTGTTAGCTTATATTGAGCAATCGGTGACTCTGCTATTGTGTTCTATCTTTCTCTTCCCTCCCTCTCAGTGACTACAAGAACCTAAATCCGCAGGACATTAAAGAAAATAACAAAAAGGTAAGTCCCTGTCTCAGCCGCTTCTACTTTTGATTTTATTTTTTAAACCCTGTAACCTTGGATGAAGGTCCGTCGTCTTGTTTAGATTCTGTCCCTACTGGCCCCCCCTCCCACATGCCCATCATGGTGTTAAACCAGCAGATGTTGTCTATGATGTGTCTGTGTGTGTGTGTGTGTGTGTGTGTGTGTGGTATTGTCTTTAGGTTGTGTGGACATTTTTCAGTTCTCCACTTTATAAAAATCTGAGACTGTAGTCAAAAAACTAAAAATGCCAAAAATATTTGGTTCCATATGGTTAAGGCTCAGAAATGAATAGTGTTATCGTTACTAGGGTCAGTGTCATCGCCACAGAAATGAATGGCGAGTCCCCACAATGATAGGACACAGGTGTCTCTCTGTCCACCATTTAATAAAACTGTTGCCGCTAATGCACATTTTCTGCCCCCCCCCCTTTCCTTTTGTGTCAAATCTCAAGTGTATCACTTATTGCCCCCATGTTCCCTTCCGCACCCCCCTCAGAAATGGCTGTCATTGTTTATTATGAAAGCCCCCCCTTGAGCTGCACCTTTCCCTGAGCCTGTCATTCACTGGTACCCCCCTCCCCAGCTGTGTGAATACGTGGGCTGCTTCCTGCGAGCCGCTTCCTGCCTTCACACGACACTCGCCATGGCCCCACAGCCCTTGTGTTGGGGCACAATGGCTGAGCGCAGTGCCCCACCAGGCGTGGAGCGTCCCGCGATGCCGTCACCGCCCCCCTCCCCCCCAATTAAAGCGGCACTCAGCCATGAATGATGGTCCTTCTCCCTCTCCCCGCCCCTCTTGGCCGGCTGTGTGTAGAGGCTGCAGAGCACCTGGTCTCAGGTGACCACCTAAGGAAAGGGCTCAGCCACCTGCGCTTCCCTACATCTACTACAAAAAATTTCCCTAATTCTCTAAATTTCCCATACAGGGGAAATATAGACTAATCCTGGATGTCCTAGGAGCCTTGTTTGTGCCTCTGTGTGTGACGAGCAGAGGGTGATGTCATTTCCATTGTGACACCAATCCCCAGTGTGGAGTGTAATTGGAAAACGCTTGACACACGACCGGACAGCTGGCATTGAGTGACAGTATCTGACAGTTGACACTCTGTGTTGGGACAAATATTCAGAGAATGTTGGGGGGAGGTAGGGTGGGTGTCTGTGGCATGTCATTTTTTTCCTGTTTTTTATTTTTCCTCCCCCTCCCAAAAAGTGGTAAGTGGTATATCTCACCAGCTTACAAGAACATAAAATCTAAATGAACCCACCCAAGCCTGCACTGAGATGGTAGCTCACCATTCCCCTGCTTCTGGAGTTGCACTCAAAGGGAACAGAACAATAAAAACACACTCTTGTCTGTTGAATATGTCAGAAATTCAATCAGGGCTCCTACCCCCTCTTTTGTTTTGGCCTCCTTTCCTGAGAAGGAGGGGTGATCTGTGGGGGTGAGGGTGTCGTCAGCGAAAACTTTAAATGACTCTGTGTAAAAGCCACCTCTTCTCTCCACGCCAACACCTCTTCCATCCATGCTTTGCCGTTCACCCCAATGTAAAGCTCTGTGCTGCAGTGGCCATTGTTAAACCTTCAGACGCATGCCAAAAAAGAACAGAGTTAAGGGCGGGAGGGAGAAAACTGAGAAGGGAGAATGAAAGAGGGGGGGGGAGTTGTAATTAATTGTAAATTGAGAAACGGCTTAACTCGATTATCCGTCCACCCACTCCTCCTTCCCCCAATACACACACGTATACAACCCCCCCCCCAGAAAGAGGAGCTGATAACCCCGCCTATCGGAAATGTCAGCCACAGCAGACAATGGCTGCAGTGTTGGCAGCCCCGCCAGAATCAGGCGCCTCGCCGTAGATGCGAGCTGCGATACGGAGACGAGCCACCATCCTTTCACGGCCGGGCCCGAGACGCAGACGGACAGCCAGCGACGTTTGCGTGCGATGTCCCTCCCCATTTGGTTTTATTTAAAAATGATAACGTTATCAGTTGATCTAAGATTCGGCTCCTTGGTTGGTGGGTGTTTGTCGTCGGCACAATTAAGCAGTCGTGTGTGTGTGTTTGGGGGGGGGGAGGGGTTGATAAGCCCCGGGACAGATTAGAGTGGTGTCTCTTTGTATCTTTTTCCTTATCTTGGGGTGCCATCCGCAGCTGCCTGCCATTGTCCTGCTGGAAACCCTCAGGTGTTACTCTGTGTGTGTGATTCTCTCACCCTCTCCCCTACATTTGGCCCTTTACTGTACCTGCCCAGCATACACACCCAGTCCCACCCCTGTCCCCCACCAATGGCTGTTTCTGTATATATTTATGGTCCTGGATAAGGTAAGAGGAGCAAGATGGATTGGGTGTGCGATCTCTCAATCAATCATGCAGCTGTTCTCACTAGGAAAACAAAACGTTGACCTCGATGTAGAGAACCAGTATAGTCTGGACACCCACTGAAAATCATTTGTTTTCAAACAAGATAACCTCGAGGTGCTCTAAGGGTGGTTATGTATGTACTCTATTATTTTGTGAACAAGGAAAGAGATGGAGCGCTGTGACACACAACCTGGCCCCCCAATCCCCCCCATCTTAAATCCTATAGAGCTGGTTTGGGGTGAGTTGGATCCCAAAGTAAAAGCAAGGTAGCCATCTTATGGTCAGAACTTGTGGAAACTCCTTCAAGCCTGCTGGAGAAACATTCCAGGTGGCTGCATCTGGAAGCTGGTTGAAAGAATCCCTAAAGTCTGTAATGCTGTCTTTGTCAAAATAGCCCCTTTTGTGTTAATGTCAAAAATATTTAAGAAAATTCTGAGATGTTGAACACTTCTCTAGAATTTGCAATATGTGATGTCCATTGCCTTGAGGCCTTTTACTGTAGGGTGAATAACATAGCTAACAGAGTCAAATGCACTAAAAGCAGGTGCTCCCAGACTTGTTCCTGGTACAGTACTTGGTTCCCATTAAAGGCATACAGCCTTTAACCCCTCCACCTCCCTCACTACATCTCCTGACTTGCACAGTTTTAGCATTTTCCGCATATCACATGCACTGGCATCTGTGTAAAGAAGACCTGCCCGCCTTAACAAACTACTCTGCTTTCCCGTGAAGGCATACGACGGCTTCGCTCGCCTCGGCATCTCTCGGCTGCTGGAGCCTTCGGATATGGTGCTGTTGGCCATCCCTGACAAGCTGACTGTCATGACGTACCTGTACCAGATCCGGGCGCACTTTAGTGGCGAGGAGCTCAATGTGGTACAGATTGAGGCCAACAGCAGCCGCAGCACATACAAGGTGGGCGACTTTGAGACCGACACGGACAGCTCCATCGGTCAGGACAAGTTCTACGCCGAGCTCAATGACCTGAGGCGGGACAGTGATACGCAGTCTGCCGGCAGCACCGTCGACGGGCCTGGCACGGTCAGCGAAGAGTCTGCACCATGTGTCCCGGCTACGGCTGTGTCTCTGGCAACTGTGTCTGCAGGAGAGCCCAGTGTCGAGCGGACCTCCACTGTACCCCCGCAAAGCTCCGGCTCTGTCACCGAATCTCCCTCATCGGCCCCTCAGGCCTGGACCTCTGACGTCTTTGCTGAGCCCGGGCCGGCTCTTGGTTCCCCGACTAGCAACAGAGGGCCCGACGGCACTGATTTACCGCAACCCCATCCAGTGCCAAGGATGCCGAAGGGGGAGACCTCGGACCAGGGAAACCAGCAGCCTAGGGCTGAGGAGGACAAGCCGGTTCCGGAAGGGGCCTTTCCTGGGAGCCAGGTGGAGAGAGGGAGATGGGGACTGGGGGAGGCGAATGGCAAGGGTGCGTTGCCTGGCTCACCCACCCAGAGGGCAGCACTGTCGTCACCGCTAAAGCTGGGCCTCTCCTGCAACAAAGATACCGAGCTTATGAAGCCAAAGTGGGCAGGCCTGCAGCACATGGGGGCAGAGCCCACTGGTGACGGACAGGCGCAGCAGCAAGTCGACGGGCAGCGCAGTGCGCAGGTAATCTCCCGGATGTACTCAGTAGCTCAGCAGGCCAGATAATAGGCCGGGGAATTTCCCACATACAGGTAATTCCACAAGTGTCCTCACAGAAAAACTTTGGATGCTGAGTCTCGTTCGGAGACAAAAAAAAAAATAAAAATTCCTAAACTGGGTGATATTTTACATTTCCACTCCCAGTAATGTTTTCATTAATGTTTATAGGAGTTCGACTCCCCGTCCCCCGATCGAAGGCTGCATGTCAGCTGAGCATTTAGATCCCTGAGTCGCGTCAGCGATAAGCTTAAAGCCTGGATGGATTTCTCCTATGTCATTCCCGAGTCGTGAAGCACGGCCGCAGAATGAGTCTGCTCCATTTGTAGGCCGCGTGTCCCGCCAGCCGCGCCTGTGCGTGGATGACTGCCGATGGGCTGGCTGATAGCCCACCTCCCCCCACCTCTGGGGGCCACTATCTCACGCCAGCCGTCATTTACTTCGGCAGCGAGTTTCATGAGCCAGGGATGGATTTTTAAAAAAAAAAAATTCTGTAAATAGCAACATTCCACATTTCTGTGCCAAAACATCAAGATACAGGCCATGGCACTGCAGGAAATGAAAACGTCTGGCTCTGACAGAACTCCCCCCCCCGTCCTGCCCCGCCGGGGCTTTCTGTTTCAGGAGGTGACGCCCGTCGCTGTGACGAATGTCTCCGAGGAAAAGGTGAGTCTGGCTGAACCACAGAGCTCTGAACTGGTTCTTAGACTCACAAGCCTACAAAGTATAAAATTTCCCCTGCAATGTTTACAGTAATAAAAGAAAAACACTTCCAGGAAATGGTTTGTGTGATGGCAAAACTAATCGGAAGATAGTTAGGGGAGCCTTTGGATGATGATAACTGAGGTACTTCAGACCCCCGCCTCTCCTCTTCCAATTAATTAATTAAATGTTTAATTTCCCAGTTACAAAAAATGGGGCTTGAGGGGTTTTAAATTAACATTTTCTGCAGTTAGACAAATGATTGAGATGAGGCGAGTGCCATTTTCACTGGGTCAGTGAAAATGCTGTTGACGAAAATTACGTATTTCTCAATGTTTGTCTGGCGGAGTAGTTTGGCTGGAGCGGTGCAGGTTTTACCAGTTCCAGGTCCGCTTGTGCTGACGGGCCTGGTTCCACGATGCCCTCCCTCCTCTTTACCCTCGCAGAAGGCACAGTCCCGCCAGGAGGAGCTGAAGGAAAGGGCCCGGCTTCTCCTGGAGCAGGCTCGGCGCGACGCCGCCATGAAGGCCTGCAGCAAGCAGCCGGGCGTCGCCGCACCATCCTGCACCCCCCCACGGCCCACGCACGTTGTTGATGTGAGTGCATGACTCGTACACCACACACCAGTCTGCACTGGGAGTCTGTACAGGGAGCTTGTGTGTGGCCTGGCTCCTTCCACCGGGTGCCAGTGCCCTAGTCCCAGTCGTATTCAGGGGGGAGTCAGCCGCGTTTTCTCCGCTGGGGGGTGGGCAGAAAGGCCCTGTGCATACTCTACTGTCACGCTTAATGTGTACCACACTGCAGCCGCCAGCCATTAGTGTGATTAGTCTAATGTGCCTTTAAGCACCGAGCCTCCAGTGACGAGCCCCTCGGATTGGAGGCGGCACGTGGTGCCAGTGGCGAAGGGAGGGGGGGGCGGGTGACAGCGGGCTCATCAGGCTCCTGTGGAGCTGGGGGTCTCTGTGCATGAGAGAGAGTGAGGAAGAAATGGAGCAAGAAAGGCTTCCAAGTGTGACACTAAGACTGTTTGCGGCCCCCCTCCCCCAGTTCCCTGTTTTAACTTTGTCTAGGAGGAATCTTTCACTAACAGTATATGATGGCCTCTCCTCCACCCTGTCTCCACAACTCATAGTAAAGCACTGTTGTGTAAGCCAGTTATACCTCTGCGCAGTGCGTGACGTCTACATCGACACTTTGAAGGATTGTTTGAGAACTACCACATTTGTGCGTAACCCTCAAAAAACTGAATGAGATTAGACTCTCTCCCCGCCTCTCACGGTGGCCACTGGACCACAGTAGTGTGCTCTGTGTCGCCCCCATGTGGTAGCAGGCTCTGTCTGCCATTCCCACGCAGGGCTGTGATGCCGTGCAGGGCACTTCTCCGTCAAGGACGCCTTGCTAATGAGGCAGTTAACACCGCACAAGATCCCATCTTTCAGGTTTATTAGGACATGTCAGTCAAAGGGACCCCCGCCTCTCGTCCAATAATTGTAGGCGATTTAGATTAGATTAGTTGATCGTCTTGTTTTGATTGCTGGAACTGAGCGAGCAGGCTTACTGCGCAGCGTCCCTCTAAGTGACCTACGCTTGTGGTTTAGCATGCATAAGAAATGATTTAATTAAATTATATCCATCTTCATTGTCAGGCAGTGGTGGGAGGGGTTGCCTGTGGTTGTAAGCTTTAGCTTTTAATGTAGTCTTCCTGGATGGGGAATTCAAGGGGGTGTTTTATGGGAGATCAAAGCTGGGCTGTAGGGTCACTGTAACAGTCAGGGTGGTGACCAGCACTTTGGAGCTCGAACGCCTGCAGATCATCCTCAGAAGACAGATCTTTTGAGGTTTGATGGCCAGCCGGCCATGCTGGTGAGAGAAGGCAGGGTTCCTGAGTGGGCGTCCCTGCCACGTAGCTCCTTAGCCTCACTCATTGTGCTGCGTCACTCGCCCTGCCCTCTCGCTGAGCGCCGGGGCTCGGGGGCCCTCAGCAGCAGCACAACATCACCAGCTAATTGTTTTATACTTTGGTCTGAACTGAACCACCTAGGTGGGCTTCGTACCCTATTAGGACTCTTAGCCTCATTCCCTCTAATGTCACGCCCCCCGCAACAAGAAAATCTGTAATTAGTGAACAGTTACAAAAAAAAAACAAGCCCCAGTGCCCCCTTAACCTTCACCCCACTTCTTTCCTCCGACTTTAGCCTGAAAAAAAATTCCATCATTCGCCCCCCCCCCCCATAAATATGTGCTGTAGCTCTCCATCGTAATTCTGCCTGCTGCCCTTAGCTTCACTGTTAGAACTTGCCTTTAGTTTAGGTCCCTCTCGTTTTATTAATGTGTTTCTGTGCATTTAAAGGGCCTGTCTTGGGAAAGTGTCTTGCTGACACTTAGCCAGGGTAATTACAGCAGCTAGTGCCTCTGGTGCTGTTGGGGGGGGGGCATGCTGGAGTACAGGCGGGGCCAGGTGAGCTTCCTCCTGCTCACTGGGCTGTGATGATTAGTTTAATTGGGCCATGTTTGATGTTTGCCGACGAGACCTTTTCTCCCCCCCCCCCCATCACGCACTCGCACACTCATCATCCTGACCTCTTAAGTGCTGCTAACCTTTGGTGTGAGGCCATCACTGACTTTCAAACCATCCCCAGCCCCCCACTATCTGCACTTTTTTTTGTGCCTTGACGAAAACCCTGTTGCTGCTGTTTATACATTTCTACACTCACTGCCCTCCTTTCTTTCTTCCGCCTGTTCAGCAGCCAGTCATATTTAGAATTTCGTGATCAGTGGTCATTGTTGACACACCACAGCACAAACTGCACAACAACGAAATGTCTCCTCTGCATTTAACCCATATGTGACATCGTGACATATCAGGGGCCATGCACAATGTGTGAAATCATGCAGATACAGGTCAGAAGCTTCGGTTAATGTTCACATCTAACAACCAGTATGGGAAGAAAAAGCTGATTTGAGTGACTTTGATTGTGGCACGGTTGTTGGTGCCAGACAACCTGGTAGAAGTAGTTCAGAAACTGCTCATGTCCTGGGATTTTCACGCACAATGATCTCTAGGTTTTACAGTGAATCAGCTGAAAAAGAGAACATCCAGTGAGCGGCAGTTCTTCAGGTGAAAATGCCTTGTTGATGACAGAGGTCAGAGAAGCATGGCCAGACTGGTTCAAGCTGATAAAGGCAACAGTAACTCAAATAAATACTCGTTAGAACTGAGGTATGCAAAGGAGCACCTCTGAATGCACAACACGTCAAATCTTGAAGCAGATGGGCTACA
>JAODJX010000065.1:7177821-7192562 GCA_026776945.1 Isichthys henryi | reverse complement strand
CATTTCTTTACCCTACGTCACATTAAACTTTTATTTTCCCCTTTTTTTTTTTTCTGGTTAAAAAAAAAAAATTCCCTCGCGCGGGGGGGGGGGGGGCAAAGGGGAGCTCTTTTTTTTTCCTTTTAGGCACCATTATCTCTTCTAAAGCATCTTGATCAGCTTTCCCCCCACTCCGGCACTGGCATGGCCGTGGACGGCTATAGCGAGGCTTTGGGTGCCAAATTGCCGTAACCCTCTTACTCTGTGTTCTGAAAGGAGCTTAAGTTGGTCCATCTTTTTTGGGCTGCGCCTGTTTAAATTGGCCAGTGCAGGGGATAGAGGATTTGGGGGCAGACAGGCGGAGTAGTGGGGGGGGGGGGCTTTAAAGAACATGTGGCTACCCTGTAATCAGCAGCTGTACTGTCACCAACCATGAAACGCCTACGAGGGTGAAATGCTGAGCGCCGGTCTGCAGTAATACACAGAGATCCACATTAAGCCAAATGACTGGGGGGGGAGCAAAAACTATTAGTACCCCTCCCAAAAAACATGGAAGAAGGAAAAAGCCCAATACAGCACATCTGTGTGTGAAATGTGGCCTTTTGATTAGTGACTGTGAAGTGTACCATGTCTTATAACAGCTACACTAAAAGTAATGACTGATCTAAGATTAGTTTCTTTCCTTAGAACATTAACACACATCACCAGGTGTTCCACTCCTGACACTCGTGGGGATGTATCAGCGCACAAACTCGGCCCGCCGGCCTGCTCACCGGGCAGGCACGCTTTCTTGACAGTGCGGACTCAGTGGGACTCGACTCCTGTCATTGGCTTTTGACGGAGGCTTCCGCTTTGCTGCCTTGCCTCTGGGTTGCTCCGTCACGCTGTCAGTCACAGAAGGGTCACGCCCAGGGCTCCCTGTTTCTTGCAAATACAGCTCCTCCCCTGGCAACACAAACAAATTCAGCACAAAAAACCCCAGAACTCCCAGGCACTTCGCCTGGGATCAATAGGAGCCTCCTGTGGGATCAAAGGAAGTCGGAATGTCTCTTTGGCTCCTGGTCGAGAAGCTGAGGACCACCTCCCTAAAGCACTGGAGTCAATAGGCTTTTGAGACCATAAGAGGTGGGATAAGGTGGGGGTTAGGGTGGAGGGAGACCGTCAGAGCACAGATGTGAAGCTCTCGAAGACCGAAGAACTCCACACTCAGTATGGAGGTCCCTCAAGACACAGCAGGTTCCCCTCACTGCTCCCAAATGAGCTTCCGCCCCCCCTACAGCAGCTCTTCCTCACTCGCTTTCTCCATTTAACCCAAATCACTTCTTATAATTCACCTGCCTTTTGCAGTAAATTCACGCTGGATTCACATTCCTCCGACCACAAGGGGCACTAGGAACTAAAGCCAGAGTCTCAGGCTCCAAGAAAGCTGTATAGAGCATGACCCCTGCACTGCAGGATGCAGGAAGCTGTATGGTGTATCAAATGTCTTACCACAGGTTTCATTATTCTCCTACCTGGACCTGTGGTTGCAAAGTCTGCGTCGATCTGGATGGCTTTCTTCATCGCCACCTCAGCCAGCACCAGCTCCCCCTTATCTTGAGCCACGTAATGGATGTCCTTTGAAGGTAAAGCAAAATAAGAGCTTAATCTAAAATGAATCTAGACTCCGATGACAATTGTCCATTTACCGGTTGTCAAGTTTGTGGCAGGAGGTGGAAGGGAAGTGACCCGTTTGAAGCGAACATCAGACTTCCAGGGATCAAACGCGCTGCGACTTCTTAAATCAGTCACGCTGTTTTCGCAAACCTTCACTTGTGATTGTAAATTGGACTATAAAAAAGTACACATACGCACACATCTTTGTAGTGCCGCAGAGGAAACTTGCTTCATCTCTACAAACAGGTATCTTAGGGTCACTCCAATCCTTGAAACTTGGTGTTTGGCCACACAGTTAACTTAACGAACTATAATATTCCTACAGTAAGTAAGCTGGTCAGAATTAGCAATGTGATCATAATTATAGTATTATGATTCCTCTTGTGTAAATAGTGTTTCAACCTGGGGGGGGGGGAGCTGGTACTCATGACTGTGACCATTCCCAGCTGTTAATTTTTGTTTATATAAGTATAGCCATTTTGACAGAATCAACATTTTTTTGTTTGTTCTGAGCCCGCCCCCTGTCCACGATTGGCTGACATAAATGTGACACCGCAAGGTTGGTCAGCAGGACTGATTATGCAGTTACCAGCATGCTTTGCAGCGCACCATGTGCATCTTTAAATAGTGTATATTAATGTAATAGGTACTATAACTTCCATTTTTAAAGTGCTGCCATATCCACTATTAAAGTGACTCACTCACTTGCCCCAATCCATTTGTTTGTGCGCTCTGTGTGGGTCTGTTGCATCGAAAACATTGTAAGCCCTCTAGGGTAGCGGTGTGACAGAGTACAAGGTGGTGGCATCGTTTTAAGTATGCGACAGATTTGCAACCAACGTGTTCGATTCTGTTTCGTGCAGATGTCGTTTGCAGTGTATGGCCACCTTTAGTCTGGCTGGCCAGCCTGCATTGGTCGATTCTGCTCAGCGGAACCTCATAAACGCTGATATCCATCCATCCATTTTCCAGACCGCTTATCCTACTACTGGGTCACGGAGGGTCCGGAGCCTATCCCGGAAGCAATGGGCATGAGACAGGGAACAACCCAGGATGGGGGGGACAGCCCATCGCAGGGCATAAACACTGATACAAATGTGGTAAATAGATCTGATGTTAGCGGTAGAGTGACCTGCCCTCGCGATAAACATTCATAGCACAACCACGCAAAATCCCATAAGAGGTTTCCTTACAAAAAAAATTGGACTAAAACACACAGTCACGTCTGCTGAATCACTCATGAGTAGAGTCTTCCAAGTGTGATCAGGCGAGCAAAACACACCAAAGAGTTGGTTCCCGTCTCACATTATACCTGGAGGACTCCACCCATCAACAGGGTATGACACTTGTTTTGGCCTGTCAGTCGGTAACACTCCGGTCTAATCCAATGAGACAGTATTAGTGCGCCGCGACAACGGGCCTTGTGCCTGACCGCCCTGAGGAGGTAAAGGTGGGGTATGAGAGTCGTTAACAAACAAAGCAGTCACACAATGCAGACACTGACAGCTGATGGGTGACCTAATTGGGTACGTCATCCTCGAACTATCGAAGGGTAATTGGAGCCGGAAAATGCAGTCTAAAAAAAATCCAAAAATACTCAAGCATGTGCCAACGCCCCCCTCACACAAAATGCGTCTCAGCTAACAAAGACCTTTCTTTCGTCACTTTGTTTCTTTTACAACAATCGTTGGATTCCTCGGGGCTGCAAGTTGGACAGCCCATGATCCTAAGAGATGCTGTTGATGGAACAAGGAGACCCACTTGGAGCACCAGACCTCCATGTGCATCTGCCCATGTGCCAAAGACTGTTCCATCTCACTTCTGCAGCTCATTGAAGGAGATGTGGGATGAAAGGTTCTGGTCTTTGTCGTAGACCCACTGTCCTCTTTGGCCTCTCGAAAGCAGATCATGGGAACATTCACAATTTCTTACTTCCTTGCAAGATACAAGTCCCCAACCCCACCCCAACTTCAAGGTTCCCCCACCTGCTCGATCTTCCCCACGGCAGAACCCGTCGGTGCAGAATGAGCCGGAAACTTTGGGTCTGATTACAGGAGAGTGCGCGGGGCAGGAATGAGGGGAACATCAGCATGGCACACACATCAGACGGGGCTCAGCAGACCCCGAGGCACAGGAAGGAGGGGAAGGGAACAGCCCCGAGCTCCTGACATCGGAGCCACGACTGGGACCGTTTCCAGCTCATTCTCATCAGCCAGTGAAAAATCGAACGAACCTGAAGGTGCTAAACGCAGTTCGATTACGTTCTGATGCTAAAAAAGACATCGAGACCACAATAATATAGAAATACAGGGCAGCTTTACTACTGCCCGACACCTCAGTGGTTGGGGGATGACATGCAGTCCAGGGTCTCCCCTACTTAGTGTTTTCTGCACTGGAAGATGAGTGAATAGATAAAATACATGGTAGATACTTGCCATGAAAAGGTCTCTGGCACCAATGTCTACCGCCAGTAGAAAAGCTTTCTCAAATCGCTGGTACCTGGAGATGGAATTTAGACAGACTAAGAATTCAAAGTACGTCTACAGAGGAGACCCATGTAAAAGTAGCAGTGAGAACCTGCCTTTGGAATCTCTAGATTGACTGAGTTTCGAGAGACATCATCAATGGGCGAGTCATAGAGGTACCATGATGCAGAGGACAGGGTGAAGGGCTTTGCGAAAGACAATACGAATGTGACGCGTGCAGTCGCAGGCCGAAGGCTTCACAGTCAGAATGCGTATCACAGCCGGGGGGCATAACACTGCCACACCCGCTGCAAACTCTTCCGCCAATACTGGAGCAAAAGAATGCGGTTTTTGCTTCATGTCAACGTAAACACAGTTGGGAGATAACACAGCGTCTCAAATTCTCATCGCAGGAGGAGCCCAGCCTCTTATATTCCAGTGCTGTGCTACCCCACAGAACAACAGGGACCGGATGTGAGAACGTGTGGATAGCGCCACCTTAAGAAAGAAGCTTTGAAGCGATTTCTTTTTATTATTGTCTAGTTGTTGAAATACTTTACCTAGTCTAGCCCTGAGCTGTTTATGGATGCCTCTGTTTCTTCTTTTGTCCTGCCCTTGGAAGTCCGATATTAACCTCAGAGGACACAGTGCATGCGGAAGACCACCAGGGGGCACTCACCTGAGCAGGTGGTGAAAGAATCTGCGGGCATACTTGCAGATGGAGTCCCGGTACTCCAGGATCACCATGTCCGACAGAGGCGTAGACGGCACGTAGAACATGCCTAGTGTAGCCTCTAACTGAGCTAAAGACCAAAAAAAAAACAGACAGGAATATCATCAATAGGTCAGGGGGCATCCAGACCAGCATCTGAAGCTGAATAAGAGACATAAGTCTTTAGAGCCCAGCTCAGAAATGACAGGGACGTCCCATCGAGGCGAGACCTAAGGCCTGCATTTACTGCAGACGTCAGGCCCTGAGATCCTCACCCTCTGTATGCGCATTGAGCTCCAGCCTGAACAGGTGGTCCAAGATGCCGGTCAGCACTCGGTAGCATTCCCCTCCCATGATGCTCCAGTCCAATGTCCCCAGCAGGCCTATAGCCTCCTCCACCTGCCCGCAGCGGAGCCTCTGCTGAACCACCTCTGCTGGCCCCAGCTGGCCACTGGTCAAGGCGCCTGGAAGGTGAACACAACGTCGGACGCATCAGCCACGCAGACGGATAAGATCTACAGCTGCGCAGTGACAGCTTGGCATGACTCCACAGCTTGAAGTCTCATATCACATCCCACCATTCTACGGCAATTAGCATTTTAGCATTAGCAAATCGGCACGTTGTCACAGCCCCCAAATCGCCTAGGAGGAGAGGCGCTCATTAGGGACAGCCAGGTGACAGTCGCCCCAAATCTAAAATTGATTTAAAATGGAGGCGGAGTGAAGTAGGCAGGAGCTGGGGGGGGGTAGGGGGTCAGACATCGGCCATTGAAAAATGACAATGCGACAGTTATCAGCCAGGTCTTGGGGGGCGACAAAGGGTCCAGTGATGCCGGTCAATCGTCAGGCAGAGCTCCTGAGTCTTTCGTCAGTGTCTGCCCTCGGATTAAAACCCCCACCCCCTTCAGGGGATTAACAAAGAGGAGCATGGGAAAAGGGGGATTAACCCACAGACCAGCCCCTGGACTTTGCTCAGGACCCAAGCGGTGCCTGTTCCCAAGTCATTTCTTCCTGATGAGCAGACACACTGTCTTACTTTGTATCTTACTTTGTACCTGCCGAAACTCTGACTCATTCACTTTACTGTCTGAGAATATTGAACAATTATCACGTTATTAAATAAAACAGTTCTAGTTCAAAGCAGAGGTGGATGCAGACAGACTGAAATCAGGTCTGATGCTTTTCGCTGTTGTGGCATCCAGCCTAATAACTGTGGATCTTGCGAGGTGGGGGGGGTCCTCACCCAGCTTGAAGCATAGCACTCCCAGGGGTCCCCCATGAAAGCTGAGGCCCAGCAGGTCGCACACCTGGGTGACGTCAGCCCCGGGGGCAGCGGGTAGCGTGGGTGTGGCCCACTGAAGGCCCACCAGCCCCCCCGAGGTCTTCATGTGTCGAGACAGGCAGAGGGAGGGGCCAGGGGGTGGCGCCAAGTCTTCTGTGAGCAGCCGCAAGCCCATGGGTGTCAGGGCAGCATCGAAGCACTGCAGCTCACCCTGGGGACTGGCGATGGCCACCAAGGCACCTGCAGGGTGCCAGGCCGCCAGTGAGGGCAGAATGGGCGTGCGGGCAGAATGGCGGGCATCGCGCCGGGCGTCCCGCAACACCAGGGATGAGTCGGACAGGCCCAGCAGCAGTGAGTCCTCGGCTGGATCGCGGCACCAGCAGGTGGGCCGCGCAGATATGGACACTCGGTCCGTCGAGAGGCGCTGGGGGCGCCCGCGTGCGCACTCGTACCTGCAGCTGAGCACTGCCCCGCCCCCCCCGGCCACCAGCTCCAGCGTGAGGATGTGGTATGGCTGCCGGAGGCTGAAGCAGCAGTCCAGTGGGTCGCCCTCGGTCCGCACGCAGCTCAGAACCTGCAGAATCACGGTTCTGGTGTTATAAGGAACAGATCTGTAATGACATCACCATGGTAAAAGTTCATAAGGAGAAAACCGCACACCCTGTACTCCTTCAATAAAGGGAACCATTTGGTCCTGTTGCACAGTGTTTCTCAGTCCAGTCCTTGAGGAACCCAACACAGTCCGCATTTTCACTCCCTCCCAGCTCGCAACACAGATGCACCAGTCATTCGGTGTTCGTGATTGGCAAGTGAAAAACATTACAGTATTTTCAGTGGTCTTTTCACCCGAGCGAAAATATCTTTAGTAAATATGGGAAATATCCTTGCAAATACGAAGCAGAGCATAATCTGCTTTGGAGAGAGTTAGAAAGTTCTGATTCAGGAGCAGGACGAGCCAAGGACGATGTCAGCAGCCCTGGCGGGCGGCGACTCGGACCACGGCTTGCCAGAGAGCGAGGTCCGCGAATGTCTCGGCTGCACTGACTCCAGAACGGACCCAGTCTATAAACACAAACCTGTGAGAATAGAAGGACTCTCCCTATCTGACAGCGCATGTGGTTGGACCCCTGTGATGACCACGGCACATTTCGGCCGTTCGGACACAACTGCGGATCAGAATCCGTAAACCCGCCCCCCCCCTTGTTTGTCAGCGGGTGCCAGAGGAAAAGGTATTAAGCGGGTTGCCTGTCTGTTTGCAGGCAAGATGATTTCTTCTCCCATAATCCCCTGGGCTGATCCCTGGGGGAAGCAGCAAGAGCTGTCCCCAGGGATTATGGGAAATGGGAAAAAAAAAGACTGGTGAAAGGAAGAGTAGCGGGGGGCAAATGAAGTGCTGACAGAGCACAGGAGGGACCCTGGGACAGCGGCCCAGCGTGTGCAGTGGCCGGCTAGCGTAAGTGCACCTGCAACAGGCCACAGCTCTGAACTGGATCCCACACCTAGTGAGGCTGGCTGTGCACAATCGGGCTCCATCCATAAACGCCACCACATCTAAGTTATCAAACTTGTAGTTAGTCGCTCTGTCTCAGGGTGTATTTAGGTCTGTAACTGGGTCAGAACGGATGTTTTTTTTAAGGTGGGCAATATAAGAGGAACCATAATTCATACAGAGGGGCCAACCTTATCATTAGCCAATGACATGTTTTGAATCAGTGAGTGACAGGAGAAAGGGGCCAATCGGCGTTCAGATGGGGCCTGTGGCCCCGCCCATGTAAATGCCCGGTAAGGGGACGCCTTTAGTTCGGCTGCCAGCCTGTTGTCGTGGCTCCCTCGTTCGTGATTATCGCCCCCTTTGGCGTGACGGCCTGACAGCCACCAGATGAGGATAATCTTCGGCTCCCGGATCGCAGCGCATATAAGCGGAAACTGATTAGTACACCAAAGTCAGTAGAAACATGTCCCCCCCGAGTACAAAACTTGGCGCTGAAATCATTTTAATACAGCCCCGAGAATGATGGGCCAAGCCTCGAGGCCCTCAGCAGCACCAGTGCTACTTGCACTGGCTCGGCTAACAGCGGCAGGTCGCTAGATTCGGGGGGGGGGACTTTGCTTTGTTTTTTCTCTAGGTGGACAAAGATTCAGCCGAACGAGGCGAAAAGTCACCGTGAGTCCGGGCGACATCGGGAGCCCTGACCGGGGCAGTGGAGCGGGGGGGCAGGCTTTCTGCACTCCTCACCCCCCCCCCCTCTCCCCCCAGCATCGTGGCATGCAAGATAAACCCTGGGTCATCCAGCTGAGCGGCCATCTCCTGTCTACAGTGCAAGTTATTCAGCTTACAGAGCAGAGGGATGGAGGGAGAAAGAGAGAGAGAAGGATGGAGTGAATGTGGGGAAGGGGGGCCGAGAAGCAGGACAGATGGGGATCTGTATGACATCATCCACATGCCACGGACACACCCAACAGTCCGGGCCCCCCACCCCCACAGCTCAGGCAGGGTGACTAAGATCATGTGATCGCTGCCAGCTACAGGCGCAGCATCAGTGTGTGAGGCTCCATCCTGCGTTGGCTACCTGCTGTTTTTCTTTCCCCCCTGTTAGTGAGAGAAGCCCCCCCCCCACAAAAATAATTAGAAGCTCAGTCTGTCAAACACAACCTCACGTTAAACGCAATTAAAAACGCTCAGCAATAAACTGATAAACTGGAGCAAAACATTACAACAAAAAACAAGCACAAAGCAATCATGCAAAAAAAGAAAAAAAGTAAAATAAAAATGTGCTTTTTCTGGTTTTTTCATTACAGTTATTAAATTCTGGGATTACAGATCATTAAAAAAAGTTTAAAAAAAAAATAAAACATTCAAACGGCCACGCAAATGCACACGTTTCCACCCCGTGCCGCGGCTTATCGGCGAGGCCTATGAATTAAGACCACAGAGGGAAACAAACAGCACTTTTAAACGCTCACTACGGCTAAGTAGAAAATTGGCTTAGCGCACAGATAGCGAACTCCACAAGAAAGGAAATACGCGAACGAGCCTGCAGCGATTGAAGCCTCCGTCTCTCTGATGAGCCCCCGCGTTTGATTCACTCGGCGGTCCCCGCATAATACGCTAGCTTAATTTCACACCGTGGATCCACAGAACGACAACAAACACTTTAATTAGAAATAAGGTGGCTTTAATGCTTTCTAAGCGTTAAAAGCAGCAGTAGGTGAAGGACTATGATAAACAGCCGCGGAAATGTTTGGCGTTGCAGATTTTTTATTTAGCGTTTATGTTCAATGGGTAGTTCGTAGTGCTTCTTTTAGTCTATGAGCCCCACCCCCTTCACCGCTCCCGCTCTTACTGTTAAACCCCTCCTAGCTTGTTTGTCTTGCATCTGAGTTGGGCTGGGCTAGGTTAGGCTAGGCTGCTAAACCGCCAGCCATTTCCACAGGCTGTTGGGCGACGGTACCCAAACGGGCTCCTGTCATGTGACATGGGTCCACATGCGTCGCCCTGACCAATAACCCGTCAGCTAACGCCAGAGCTAATTGTCGGACTGAAAATGCAGCACGACTGCTGCCACGTATCAGAAGTTTTTAACTAACTGAGCTTAATTAATTAATGAGGTTGGAGTGAACACCAGCATATGCACATCCTGCCAGGAAGCTAGACCCAGACCTGTGTATTGGGCCACATAAATAAAGTCACATGACTCTACAGGTACAGGACTGGAGGGGTGGGGGCCAAGCTAACCTTGAGGCCGCCGGCTGCCTCCCCACAGCTCAACAACACCAAGTTGGCCCGGTTGCCCTCGCTGGGGATGGGGGACCACAGCCAGGACTCTTCGTCCACGGCCGGCCACCAGCACACTGCCACGTCCTGCAGGCCGTTCAGGCTGATCCTGCGGGCCAGCCGACGCCCTACCGGGCCGGGCAGGTCGGCACAGGAGACCTGGAGGAGGAGAAGAAGGGGTAAGAAAGCCAGAAGACATTCGCAAGCAAGAAAAAAAGACATGGACACCACCCACTGCCATTTTCCCCCAGATTTTAATATTTATTCCTTATTTCTAATTTCAATGTCCCCAAAAACGAAGGTGTTCTGAGAGAGGAAACAAACCCACACGTGACATACTTGGGGAGGGGGGGGGGCAGGCTGCAGTGGAAACGATAACAATAATAACCAGCTCTTTTCTGCCAGCACATTCTGGGGACTCGTCCCCGCCTGCTGAAGTCAGCTGCTCGCTCTCTCCCTGCGCATCACAAGGTTATGGCTGGAGCTGTGCAGTTGGGGGGGGGGGACAGAACAATCTGTCCCCCACCAACCCATTATTGCATCAGCCTGCCTCCGTGGCACTAACATAGGTTTGAGTTTCACACGCTAGATTCCGTGCTGTGCAGCCAATGCAAATCTGCTTTCTTAAATATAAAATTAAAAGAAAGAAAAATATTAATAGTAAGACAAAAATAAAAAATGCACTCAGGTCTCCCCACCCCCCCCGCCATCTCGCTAGCGGTTGCTGGTCAGCAATAATCAAAACCACTTTCGGGAGGATTAGACTGAAAGCTTAGCCTACTGGACCAAACCGTGGCTGGGGCCAGGGGGGGCCCCTTATCAGGACCCGGCTTCTGGAGCCAGTCGCACTGCAGGACAGATTGCTTTCATATTCCCGACCGCGGTGCGACAAAGGCTGACAGTAATGCGATAACGGCTGCGCGGGGGCCTGCAGAGGGCCCCGGCACTATTGTGCATTGTGTCGGGCCGGCACGAATCGGGCTCATCCGAATCGCCGTCCCTCTCCCCTCCGCGCACGGAAACGGGGTTAATGCTTTCTAAACAAACAGCCAATCAAACAAACGAGCAAATAGCCAACAAAGACGTCTGCTCGATGTAGACGTGGCCCAAATCTTCGGCAAAAAAAGGCTCTCCGTTGCGCCGGGGCGGGGCAGCCTTGACCCCTTTCCCATCCTCTCCGCTTTCCTGTCGGCAGAAGCCCAACTGACGCCACAGAAAGAAAGAAATCCCTGCAAGCGCCGCCCTAGTGGTGCCCCTGCGCCCAACAGCGAGGCTGAGGCACATGCATTCCAGTCCCTGGCGCCACCTGCAGGACGCATCATCGATGCTCGATGAACTTTTCCACAGGCTGTTGGGGCGGCGGAACCCGAACGGATTCCGGTCATGTGACATGGGCCCACATGCGTCACTCTGACCAATAGCCTGCCAGCTGACGCGAGAAGGCAGACACACACAGACATAGGGCCAAATAAAATTATTAAGCTGTTCCAGTCTTTAGAGGAAGTGGGAGGGTCGCGTGATCTCATTCAAAAAAATTACGTACATTTTGACCTAATTACTCCATATTCAGGCCTGTAAAAGGGGTCAAGGATATTTCCCTGGATTTAGACAGGCTAGTGATGGAGCAAGGCATGCTGGGAGATAATCACCTTCAGCTCCGAGGGTGAGAGCTTCTCCACTCGACGGCTGAGCTCCGGTGAGCCTTGATCGCGTTTGTTCAGCTGGACCAGGCAGACCTGGTTCCTCTCAATGAAGGTGAGGAGAAGGAAACACTCCGTAATCAGGGCTGGGGGAGGCGGAGAGAGCCGGTGGCCTCGGTCAGCAGCCCGCAAGCACACACACCCGCATGCAGGAATACATGCATAGACAGGTCCGCATTTTTACAGTATCACTCAAAGGTCTGGACATACCTGCCTTTAGTGCATTTGTCTTAGCTATGTTATTCACCTTAGAGTAAAAGGGTTAAAGACAGTGAAGTAACACATGTCAAGTATTGCAGGATCAAGAGAAGTGTTCCATATCTCAAAATTTTATCAGATTATAGACTCTTCAAAAGAGCCCCCTTTTGGTTCAATGACAGCACAGCAGACCCTTGGGATTCATTCATCCAGCTCCAAGATGTAACCACCTGGAATACTTCTCCAGTCCTGAAGGAGTTTCCACAGGGTCCAACCACAATTTAGCTACCTTGCTATTATTCTTCGATCCAACTCATCCCAAACCAGCTCTATCGGTTTCCGGTGGGGGGGGGTGTGGGGCTGTGTCTAGACTTTTGACTGGTACCAGTTTCTCTCACAGAATTATAAAATATTTTATTTCTAATTGTACCACAAGCAAAACACAGCAAAATTGATCACTACCATCAGCGGATGGTAATTTAGATTCCATTTCATCTTAAGACCTTAAGTGGTGAAACCTGGACTGAAAAAACATAAACAGCAATGAAATACGACACCAGAAACAGTTGTTACACATTTATAAAAATTTGCCTGGATCCAGTACAGTTGTTTTTTACACAGACACACACACCCACACACACACACACACACACACACGCCATCACTGCAGAAACTCAAAGTCCCAAAAACAACATTTTTATGAGAAAGTTTGACTTTGCAACCCAAGCCCATCTTTCAGAGCAGAGAGATGCTGTTCCTTACCCCTGCCGTAAGCAGACAGCAGATGTGACGAGTTCCCGCCTAGTCCCCGGCCCCCCGCCCCCCCACCTCGTAATTAAGGTGTCCCATGTCACTGTGAGTGAACGGTAAAGTGCACGGGTGGGACTGTGTGCTGCTCTTGAGTGTCAAGCGATTAAGAGCGAGTTAGGCTGTAAACAAGCAATCGATTCTGAAACAATTAGGTGTGATGGGCTCTGCGGTCCTTCTTGTTGCCATGGTGCAGGCACCTTCTGTCCCAGAGAAGCAGAGAACGGGAGGAAGGCCGTACCCCCCCCCCCCCCATTACTTATGGGGCGCTTAGACGAGAGAGGATCTACTGTCCATTATGTTTGGCCGTGCAGATCCCTCGGGGTGGCAGCACTCAGCACCCAGTTGCATGCTGGGATAGTCGTCTTGGGGCGCAGAGGTGACTCACCATTGCTGATGGTACCTGCTGGTATTCGGCCCACTAGGGCTCTGTCAATGGAGATCCGCTCCAGCTGCGGCCCAGTCAGAGTCAGGGTCACCAGAACCCCGGACCTCAGCAACAGCTGGAGGTAGAGAGATAGGCACCAAAGAAGTAGATGGTAATGTTAACATTGGTATAGGCAGACAAAGAAGTAGGTGGATAGGTCTACGATCTTGTCCAACACAACAATACCATTGAGAATCTCTCTCCACCTGGAAATCACCCTGTTTTCCTCAAAGTCTTCATTCTGAAAACCATTTAATGAGTTTTCCAGGAAGAACCAATAAAAAATGTGTAGCTTTATTTTGAATACAATCTTACTGGTGTTGTATCTAGATACCAGAAACAATCATGGCCCTTCACTGTCAAATCTGACCAATGAGATGCAGCAAAGCCTGACCAATCACGGTCCTTCAGTGTCAAACTTGACCAATGGCATTCAGTAAAGCCTGAGATCAAGCAAATCAAAGGTTCAGAGGATGGGTAATCTCTGCTCATCATTCTACCCCGACGGACGGTGTCCTCTCTTCAGCCCCATAACCTGAACGAGCCGGAGGTCCATCTGCTGTCATGTCAAGGTGAATCACTGCCAGAGAAGTGGTGTTTCCACATGACATGCCATGTTTACCTGTATTACAGTGCCTACCCAAACTTATAAATAAACAGGTAAGAGGCCAGAGGGAATAGCTGTGCTTCTTTACCATCTTTTGGCAAAGAAATCTGATACAAACACGTGTTTATGTTTTACATGCTGGTTTTACGTCACGCCGTCCAGGGCTGCTGGTGACATTTCATCTCAGTTTCTCACTTGGGCTTTATTTCCTTTCAGTGCTGCCTTGTATCATGAAAACTATTTTTATAACTAAATCCTTTAATATCTTAAGCAAATAAAATCCATCCACCGATCTTTCAACTACTTATCTAGTGCAGGGTCATGGGAGGGGGGGGCTATCTCAGGCAGCGCAGGGCACACAGAGGAACAGCCTGATTGGATGAGGATCGTCGGAGGGGCGTGGACACCCCGGCAGATTCAGGGGGCCCAGCACCTGCCCGGGGCCTTTCAATATGTAAAATTATACTTGGAATTGAATCAGAGGGGCCCAGAATCTCTAGGTATAACTCTGTGTGTTTGTGTGTGTGTGTGTATATAAATATATATATATATAGGCACACACACACACACACACAATGAGCAATTTATAGATTCCAGTTCACGTAACTGTGTGTCTTTGGGCTGTGGGAGAAAACCCAGGACTCCAGAGGGCAAAGGAATTAAAAGATCCAATTTCAAATAAAACTCGCAGTTGTATAACCTGATAATCATGCAGCCATTCTTCAGATAAAGCGTAAAAATAGATATTTTTATACATTATTTGCTCTGGGGTAGTAGTTGGGTATTAAAATGACCTAACTGACACCTGCTCTATTTAACGCCGACGGGTGCTAGCAAGTTTTGGAATATATGGGGGTCGTTACCGACGAGAGGCTCGTTATGCGACAGACCGCTTGTTACTCAGGGGCGTGAGGGGGCCCACATGGAGGAGGGTCTTCCTCTGTATTCTGATCTATCAGAGAGGCTCTCACACACGTGCACACACACTTATGCATAAAGATCTCGGCGCGTTTCCTCCGTACCTGACAGGTCCGCGCGTTCCGCCATCTCCAGTGGACACATGGGCTGGACTGCAGCAAGTCCTATCAGGAAGTGGGGGGTAGGGTTAGGCCTCCTGCATCATGAGGGCCCCC
>JAODJX010000065.1:7132531-7154780 GCA_026776945.1 Isichthys henryi | reverse complement strand
TATATGTGTGTGTGTGTGTGTTTATATATATATATATATATATATATATATATATATATATATATAATATGCGCCACAATGCACCCTTGTTCTGCTTACTTGACTTTCATGTAACTTCTGCGTGTTATAAAATCGCCTCGCGTGTTTCTTTGTACAGTACAGTTAGTACAGTATTTGTAGCAAATATTTATTTAAGCAAAGCGAATTTAAATCGATACTCTTCCTTATTTAATAAGGCAAAGCCGCTCTCCTTCGCCCTCGTAAAGCCTCCTCATTCTTTCGCTTCTCATCTGAAGTGAAAACGCCTAATTTCTTGCAGCAGTTATAACCTGCCTGTCTGTTCATTTACCGTCGTACTGTATTTTGGATGATGCATTTCTGAGCATATACGTTATAACACCTATATGCAAGATCGACATTGTAGTCAATCTTCTAAATCGTAACCTTGGATATTTACGCTGGCATCCAGTTCAGAGTCCCCTGGATCTGTACTTCTTCGGATAGGCTTCAGGCTCCCCGAAACGTTGCATTACATATGCTGTGCATGGATATATATGCTTTGAATAATTTAAATATACTTTTATAATACATTCATGCATCCAGTTATTCAGAAACTCGTGCAATACCGGGTCACGACGGGAATGCAGGCTTTCCCCGAAAAAGCAGGACATCTGGCAGGGCTGTTATTATTTATAGCCTGTACCTGTAGAGATGTAGAGATCTTCTCTGTTCTATGTGGATCGGGAACTTAATTCCCCTTAGGTGTTGCAGAGCCACCAACGTTATGGCTGGATTGGTTTAGTTGATCCTCTGGTGGCTTGTATCACTGGACCCCGGGCCATTAGTGCGACCATTTAAAGGTACGCGTGCTGCTTCTGGGTTTGAGCACCAGTTCTGCATTCTGGGATTTCGTTCTAATACAGCTACCAGTGAATTAGCCAGTACTGCGCTGTTTACCGAGCAGATCGCGAGAAAAATACAGATCGCTGAACGGAGCAAGTCTGTATTCCAGGAGTGATTTAGTTGTTGAGTGCATTTGAGCAATGGGATTTATGGAAGCGCAACACATCTAATCTGGCATCGAATCGACCTTTAATGATACGGAAATGCATGACTAGTTGAACAGTTTTAACGAGGAAAGGGTACGAAGTTGTTATGGTTACTTGCAATTCGTACTCTGCTACGCATATAAGAATCGTAAGTTGTAGGGGTCCTGTGTTTTAATGGTCACTTGGAGAAATCGACAAATGCAGACAGCGAGTGAGAAGAGCGAGAAACGTGCATGACTTCATCATGACTTGTTCCAAAGCCTTTATTTCCAACGCTGACGATGAATCTTTTGTGGTAAAATAAGCTCCGTCGGAATACATGAAAAAACAAGTAGTGTCATTGGAATGAAAAACGATGGAAAGGATTTTGAGTTGGGGGATGATGACCCAAAGAGGGGCTCTGAACAGTACCTTCAGCCAGAAAGCTTAAATCCAGATGTGGATCTTAGTCAGTAATGCCTCCGACGTGCACTGTCAGAAAAAAGGGTACAGACCTGATATAGTTTTGTCCATTTCTGTACCTTAAATTACCTTACAGCTAGGGTATAATTGGCAGCCCCAATGACAAATAATTGTACTATCAGAAGTGCAAATTGGTGCTTTTTTCCCCAGACAGTGTGTATGGGTTAGCAAGCATAATTATGTGACGTGTTAACGGAACCCACCTGATAATCGGAAATAATAAGCAAATACTGAGCAGCGCAAGAATGCAGGTACTGTTACTGGGGCTTGGTGTGTGATTCAGTGGGTTAGGATGCTGGGACTGTGATCGGAAGGATTACCAGACAGGTCTGGGTTATGTGACGGAATATTTTGTCATAATTTTGTCCATATCAAACAATATTGATAATTATATGCTGACAATTAAACAGATTCAAAACATGGAAAAAGGCAACACATTGAATAGACTGCAAACTGAAATGTAATTTCAAAAAATCATATGAAAATAAGGTATTTCTTGCGGTAGGACGTGACACTTGAAAATGTGGACTGTAGCTTTTGTTGTTAGGTTTATTCTGAATGCCTCACCACTGTTCAGACTAGGGAATGGGTTTCACTAGGGCCGGGCGGTATGCCATAAAAATATCACAGCATTCTCGGGTATTTACAGTATCGATATTCATCGCAATATTGTAAAAATACACCTAATATAGGAAACGGTAAAATATGATGGGTGGTTTTGAGTTTGATCACCAAATTGTTTTACTAATAGTTATGGAGTGTGTGATGAATCACACCAACAGCAAATGGATACTTTGACGGAATGTGTGTGAAAATTGCGCAATATAACTGTTAATTATGCAAGGAAACGAGTGCATGGGCTACATCACCATACTCACGATATCCAAAGTGAGTACTGACGATATGAATGTTCATTATCATGAGCGATATGTTATCAATATGCTGCTCAGCCCTAGACAGCATGACTTCATCCTTTGGGCCCTTGAGTGAGGCTCCTAACTCCCTGCTTTTTGAGGGACCGTCTGACGGTGATTTCGGATCAGAGTCTGATAAGTAAATAATTTAATGTTAGTTCGATTTAATCATCACAAACCCATGGAAAAAAATCAAAATCTGCTTGTTCCGAGTCGAGTCTCCATGCACTTCTGCTCACATCACCATCATCAATCGCAACAAGCCATTGCAACAGGTCACCAATTGCGGTGACTAAATTAGTTTTTCGTCTTTTGGAGTAAATTTTATTTTTAGACTTTATGTATGAGGTGTGTGAATGGACCGGCTGCCATGCTTACAAAGGTAAATTCCGTGCCTATTGTAATTTTCTCAATGAGCCCTTCCTACATCGATTCTTTGACATTTAGAAGACGACAAGTTTTTTGAACACAATGCCCGGTACGTCTCAGTACGTAAGGTTGTCAGTTAATTAGGGACTGGGTTTCACTAGGGCCGAGCGGTATGCCATAAAAATATCACAGCATTCTCGGGTATTTTTTTACAGTATCGATATTCATCGCAAAATTGTAAAAATACACCTAATATAGGAAACGGTAAAATATGATGGGTGGTTTTAAGTTTGATCACCAAATTGTTTTACTAATAGTTATGGAGTGTGTGATGAATCACACCAACAGAGTTCATGCATATTTCGTCATAGCCTCAGGTGGTGTCTTGCGAGAAATTCCAGAATAGTTTTTCTAAACGTACTCGTTTACCCCTGGTGTGTCCGCAGGATTGAGTAAAGGTGTCCCCAGCAGTATGATGGCCCAGTTCCAGGAAGAAATGCGGAAACAGCTAGAGACCTCCATGGACAAGGAGCTGGAGAAGCTGCTGTCAATGTCCGAGGGGGCTGACGTGGAGGTGGGTGTGGCCGGCAGAACGCTCGGGGAGGCCCACTTTCATGAATCCTGGCCCTTCAAGTGAAAACATCCCCGTTACCAGGAAATAAAAAAGAGTCATAATTAGTTATCTAAACATATAGGGTCCAAAGTCACCGGTAGAATGAGTCTCTTGTGTCCACAGCAAATTTTGCTTTTGTCCTTTTGAGTGTAGCATATGATGAGGAACAAGGCATCAGCTCAATTATTATTGGTTTTGGGAATAAGATGCTAATATGATGCAGTTTCCTTCCTTAAAAGCGTACGCGCACTCGCAGACAAATGCACAGAGGCTTTCTCTGTTCCCTGACACTCTGGATCCGTGATCCAGCCTCTGGAACGCGCATATGTTTCCAGTTTCCCGGTCGGGCCTCCCAGGCGCGTGCCTCATCGCCCGCGGAAATGACTCGCACGCTACGGGTCCCACGTCAGCGCGGTTTCTCTCGTCTCACCCCCCAGCTCCGCTTATATGAGACTCAGCAGAGTTGCCATAGTAAAATAGGGAAAAAGAATCCTGTCATAGAACATCAGACGAGACATTTATTTACTTTTATGACACACCCACAGTTGCCAAGGTGTAATCCAACACTTCGTAGTTGGCGTATTTACCTGTCAAAAGTTGTTGTAATATATAATTGTAATATAAAATGTTAAATTGCTAAATTGTAAATGACGGAATGAGTCACTACTATTCTTAGATATAGATATAGATTTTCTATTCTAAATAAATTTCAATGCAAAGTCATTTCATATCAGTATGTGTGTTTTGCTGTGTCCTTGTGCTAGGCACTAATATCTGCTTTAAAAACCTAGCAATTAATTATAGCATTTTCAAAATGTCTTAATACTGTTGCTTTAATGTCATAGAATCGATTTGCTTTCTTTTTATTTTCGCGTCCTCCGTAACACTTTCCATCCTGTTAGTCTGCTGTAATATCCTTTTAAATAACAGCCAGTCCATTTATGACGTTATGGTCCAGGAAGTGAAATCATTTATGGTGAGAAAACAACAGCCCAAAGATCAGTGTCGGTAATGAGTTTTTTTTCTTTTATGGTATGTTGTAGTTTTCGATAAGTTTGCCACTTTCCACCCTGTTATTTAAATATTATAAGAATGAATAATATACTATAAACATTTCAGAAGGTTTTTGGAAAAGTTTTCACCCTTATTTTGGCACACTGGCTAACCTCCGAGCTCCATCCACACTGCGGAGATGAGATTATAGTTGGAGATTCAGACAGTCCTACTCACTGAGTCGTGTGCATCTTTTATTTGCATAACAATCTTTCATGTGCACGCCACACAGTTATAGACAGACACGTTTACAGTGTCACACTGCCTACACGATTACGGTACGGTGGTACATCCATCTTTTCAGCGATGCCTCGCGTTTCAGCGTATGTCAGAATGTCATGCTTCACGCTACTCTGCTATTACGCTACCTATCTTCCTGTCAAGGCCCTGCTTTTGTGCTTTAAATACGGTAGAACAGACGTGTTATTAAAGGGTCTGAAGCGTACAGACAGTGAATGGACTCATCTCAGCTCACCTTACTACCTGACCTCGTCTTTGCTGCTCCCTGTTCCAGGTTTCCAGGAAGAACTTTGAAGGCTTCAAGAAGCTTTTCCACAGATTTCTGCAGGAGAAGGGTCCATCAGTGGACTGGACCAAGATTAATAGACCTCCTGAGGACTCGGTCAGTTTCAATCAATTACATTCTTCTGCACTACCCCCTCCCCCCGCCCCCCCAACTCATCTCACCTCCATCAACTTGGGCAGTAAACATTCCCTTTCTGCCACATGCTGCCAGAAAGCTTTGGGTAAATTCCGATTGTGGCCACGGTCCATTCCTGGGCGTGGGGTAGAATGGGTGGTGAGGCGGGGGCGATAAGCTGGACCTGAAAAACAGGAAGATGTTCCTGTTCTAACAAAGGCAAACCATTACACTGAAGGATTCTTCTGTGTGAAAGTATGACACCCAGCCACTTAGGCTTGACATGTTGGGTATTTAGGGTCCACACCTGAGACTAGGCCCCCAGGTGCCAGGAAGTGAAGCACTTGGGGAAGGGCAGGGAGCGCCCAAGGGATGGAGGTGCGTTGCACCTTCACCTGGAAAATACTATTAGGGCAATGAAGACAAGGGAGGAACAGATGGATGATGATCTCAACAGTGGCGGTCCTTCAAATTCTGTAGCCTCCGATTCGTAGCGTTGACTTATCGGAATACTTAGCCCACTTTGTATTCATGGTACATGAAAAATACATTGGAAACAGGTTGTACTTGGTTTCTGATTCAGGAATGTAGTCCTCCGCCAAGGCACTGTGGGAATTGGTATAGCCAGCCCAGCAGATAGGCAAGACTTGTGTGTTTATACTGGACATCTGAGATTCATTTCCCTCCAGCAGTATGGAATGTGTCTGCTTTAGGGTGATTTGTGAGAGATGAACGTGAAGGTATGTGCATCTGAATGGGTGAACCACAGTTGTGAGAGACACTTGGCATGCAGAAGAGCAAGAGATGTTTTGGATTTCGGAGTTCACCTGCGAGGAACTTGCAGGAACAAAGGAACAGGCACAGGTCAAGAGGCGCAAACTTGTTGGAGAACCTTTGATCTTGCCTTTCATTACTCTGTCAATCCCTGTCCCCCCATCTTGGTGACTCATGTTGCTCCAGCATGCCAACCAGGAAGCTGCTTCCATGCCTCTGCTCTTATGCGTTAGTGGCACTCTCTTTGCGTGAACGACATTGGTCCTCGCCTTGCGTGATGGTATCTTGAGGGCTGTGTCTTGCTGATGGTTTCTGTGGTGGGGGGGGTCTTGTGTCATTTTGCCGTCACATAATGCCACAGTTCCTGGAGCGTTGTGTAGACGGTGGGGATGGGGCAGGGTTGGTTTGGGGTGCAAGGTGCCTAGGATATAGAAGACCAGTATATGCTGTTTGTTAGCCTACAGAGGTCTGAGGGAGGGGCGGGTTTTAGGGGTGGGGGGGGGCTGGGCTATATTTATCATCTTTGTCTAGTGTGTCAGACATCCATCTTCCTCACGTCTTTAGTCCACCTGCTGTCATGGCTTCTCCCTACATCTTCCAATATGCTGCCCCCCCCCAGCCATTCCATTATTGCAGCAGGTTTAAACCTCCAGGGAAAAACCTACTGACTGAGTGAAATTGTTATCGATGTCCATTTAAAGAAAATCAATGCAGAGCTGCTTTCATTTTTTTTCTTTCCGGCTGTCCTCTAGTGGACTGGAGTTTTTTATTTTCATTGCCCCATCCCGGCGCCCTCGGAAAAGGGCTCTTTTCTCCCAGGGACCCCTTCCTGTTGGTGTTTGGCTTGGGCTCGTGACCCCGACCCTCTGAGCGCGAAGGTCCGTCCGTGGTGTACTCGCTCCCAGTCTGCTCTGAAAAGTGCAAACATAAATCAGCATTTTCTTTTCTGTTCCCCCCCCCAAGATTGAGCCGATATCAGCATTCCTGCTGAAGCGGAAATTCCAGCTTGGAATGAGTTTCAATTTTTTATTGCCAAACAATCTCATGTGTGTCCAGCGGATAGTTTATTTGAAGTACCTGTAAAAGACCGTGGCTGAATGTGCACCTTGGCTACATCCTCTGTGTCTTCAGACCATAAAGGGTGTGATTATTGCACTTTGCTATTATGCTGATGTTGGTAAAGCAGGTTTAAAACTGCGTGGGCACCCTTAGCTCCAGGTGTGTGTTTGCCGTCCACCATAAATGCTTTGTGCTTTGGAAATGTCAAGCGGGAGGGGAAGATGCATGCTAGGAACCAGAAGAAGGGCATTTGCTGGAAGAAAAACATACAGAATATACTGGTCAACAATTTTTCTTTTTGTTAAATCAAAAACAGGTGATTCTTACGTTACTGTCTGTGCCGGATTCAAATATCTAATCGTATATTGACAATATATGTGTAAGCTGCATGTGACTCATCTAAAAAGTAGAAGTGTATGATTTCATGCTGGTCTTGGCCTCAGGAACGTCCCTCTTTAGAGGACAGACAGCACCCTGGGACTGTGCTTGTAGAGAGGGGGAGAGGGGGAGAGAGAGAGAGAGGGAGAGAGAGAGAGAGAGCGAGTGAGCAGGATCCTCCCCATATGTCCAAACGTGTTACAGCCTGTAAACTCTGTCATAACAGACTTAACAGTACTTTGTGAGCCTTGTTCACAAGTAATATTTAATAAAAATTCTGAGCACATTTTTAAATCAGCATTAAAAAGTACATAAGACTCCTTAGTCGTTCTGTGGGGGGAAAAAAATCTTTGTTGACCAGTGTTATGTAAAATATCCTTGTTTATGAACAGTTTACAATCAGAGTTTACAGTAATTTTTGGTGTCAGATTTTGTCATGCCGATCACAGAAACTTCGAAATCTTCACATGTTATAAATAAAAAGGAAACAAAAGCCTTGTAAACCAGTGATACCTGTTTTATTACTCACAGAACGAAAGTGGCCGGTTGCAGTTACTGGTCCACCCCCACTGGAATCTCACACTGGCTCCTGACAATAGATAAATGTAGGTAGGGAGCAGTACTGGTATTACAGTAACCAGTAGATCCAGTGGAGCAAAGCTTGTCACATGACTAAGACCTGAGAATATACTTGAAAAGCGTGACGTGTATCTCTTACCTACAGCTGGCACCCTTGAAGCGGTTGGGAGGGGTATTCTGAGGACTGGTGTGTGGCAGGAATGCGGCTCAGGCGGGTCCAGGTCTAGGATGAGCAGCTGGGTCTGGGATTTGCAGCTCATTTCTTACGTGGATGTTTGGGTGAAAAGTTGAAGGTGATGAGGCACTTGTATACCCTATATGGTGCACGGGTCATGTGACACGTCCTGGATGGAATTTTCCAATGGGAAATGGTAAAACCGGTTTGGGTGCCTTTGTAGAGCAAGTCTTGCTTGGTGTTTGTTTTTTATTAAATTTTTTTCGGTCAGAGGTTCTCTCTGAATTTAGGCAGTTCCAGAGTCCTGCCTCAGGTCGACATCCGCAGAGTCCCTCACTCTGCAGGAAACCGAGTGTGTGTAAAAGCTGATGGGGAATCCCCCCCCCGGCATCCTGGCGGAAGATTCCCGACGAAATGCACGCCTTCACCCCCCAGCCTGACGTTGCTGTTTACATACCCTCCCCCAGCTTCCCTCGCCTGGGTGAAGGTTTCCGTTAAATGCTGAGCATTGGAGATAGTGTTTTCTTTTTTTTTGGGGGGGGGGGGGGAAGGAGAACTCCGGTCTTCTGCCCCTTTGGTGACAGGGAAGGTCATAGCTTAAGCAGGGGACTCGGCCATCCTCCGCGTGCGGTGGGGTGTAGCTGGATATGACTGCTAAACAGCAGCCCCACCCCATCTCATGGTCACACACATCACCCCAGGGGACTCTGCATCTCTCTGTTTGGACAGCTGCTGTCCCCCCCTCCACTGTGCGCCATAATTGTCATTACACAACCAGGCTTCAGTCCCCCTCCCCCCCAACCATGCTCGCATGAGGGGGCTTGCCCTGTTGCGTCATTCAGGACGATTCTTCAGAATCTAGCACGTGTCACGTAGCATTTCATTTACCAACAAATTACCTGAGCATTACAAAATGAGAGCCTAGTTTTTTGCTGTTTTATTTAACATATATGAGCTGTATTTGGCTCGGCTCAGAGTCTGGCACCCGCCCTCCACAAACCTGATTCAAATTGCCCTGGACCTTGAGCAGACGCCCCCACCCTGTGCTAAACTACCCCTGGAGGAACACTCCCAATAACCCTACACCCATACTGTGATCACATCCACTCTCCCCATGTCTAGAGGGAACATGGCCAATCTGTTATAATTCATTTTTAAGTTTTATGTATTTTACTGCTCGTTTAAAGGACAGTTTTATTACCTGCTACACCTATTGCTGTCAGGATAGAGTGCCAGCGAACGCGAGCGTCAGGAATGCTGTGCTGGGGTGCACACACACACACACACACACACACACACACACACACACACACACACTCACTCAGCCGCCTTTGCAGGTACCTTAAAATGGATGCACTCTGCAGCACATAAATCAGGCAGCTAGTGTTGTATTTCTTCTTAATGAGCCTCCAGAGGTCAGTTCAGATGCCCCGCCCACCACAACACCCCCCACAAGATGAGGTTTAGAGAATGGGGGACAGTTTGCCAGGCCTTTAGACATGGTAGCGTAGGGAGGGGCGGTGGTGTTATGTTTTACTCCTTTTGTGTCAGCTCTGTAGGCCCATCAGGTGGATCTGATTACATGTTATCAATGGACATGGCATCCAGTAGTAAAGCTCAGTATTTAATCTTAGCCTTACATTCCCCCCATGCCTCTCGAAGCTATTGTGACCAGTGTAAAAAGATACCAGGTTTACCCGACTCAGTGCCAGCAGGATGTAGGTCTACGATACTTGAGACTTAATGCTGTTCCTCTTCTGGGCCCCTGTGAGGCGACACCACCGAGGTGTTTGGTTAGCATCCATACCACGTCATCTAAGAGGAAGAATCTGGATGAGACGCCATTTCCTGCCACTCCCATCAGGTCTCCCACCCCCCCCAGACTGTGGTAACACCACTCGGGGAGGAGAAGCTCCCCTGGACGTACCCACAATCTCTCTAACCTCTGAATCCCACCGACCGCAGATCCAGCCTTACGACAAGATCAAAGCCAAAGGCCTGTCGGGCAACGTGGCGGCCATGTTGGACAAACTGGCAGTGGTGAAGCTCAACGGGGGCCTGGGAACCAGTATGGGCTGCAAAGGGCCCAAGAGTCTCATCAGCGTCCGCAATGAGAACACCTTCCTGGACCTGACGGTGCAGCAGATTGAGGTATGGTATTGGTGCCCCCTACAGGCACCCGAACACAGTACACTAATATCAAAATTGTCACCAAGTTCTCAAAGAATCACGGCAGATGTAGACAGAATACGGCCAATGAAGGACATACGGCAGCGCTAATGCACCCGAAAATGCTACAGAAAATGTATAAGTATATAACAGCATTTAATTATGTGGCGTTACCATTTATAATGAATGAATAGCCTTCTAGCCTGGGTAAACTAGTCCATTGAAAAACCCACAATTCTCTCAGAGTTGCTCCATTTCCGCCACTGTGTAATTTATTGTTACACCCACGCTTTTCCGTTTGTCTCAGCTGTCCACCCAGAACCACGATCATGCCAAGTAAAATAAAAAAAAAAAATTAAACGGTTAGACTTGGGGTGGATTTCTTTTTGGTTTTTAACCCCATCGACACTGATTGTAAGGTGGTGACACAGTCCAAATTACGAAAGAGAACCTCAGTACAAGGCAGCATGCAGATTGAAGGTTTAGAATATGATCTAAAGTTCAGCCAGCTTGCCTACTTACCTCCGTCAGCTAGTAATAAGGTTTTATTTCACGGATGACATTGTGAGGCTTGTTCCACTGGACAAATCTCAGCTGAGAAGTAGATGTTTGGACTTATTTATTGAAGACTCTTATTTTACCTTTTATCTATCTAAACATGTAGGACAACCTTTTGTGACATTTTGTCCTGCGAACTGAAGAAACATTGCTTGACCTGTCATGTAATGCAACTTCAAAAATATCCATCAAAGATTCATCAAACCTTCAAATATTGTCATTTGTTGTTACGCTTAAGTCGGCAGTAATAACCAAAGTTGGGATAATAACCAAAACCTTCGCATTATTGGAGAAAAGGCACTTAATCCTGCATGCTTACGATGCCAACTCCCTTCACAGCACCTGAACAAGACTTACAACACGAACGTGCCGCTGGTTCTCATGAATTCCTTCAACACGGATGAAGACACCAAGAAGATCCTGCAGAAGTACACGCATCACAGGGTGAAGATCCACACCTTCAACCAGAGCAGGTACGGACCACCCATCATTCCCTGTTTTGGTCCCCAACATTTTCTTAGTGGTATAAACTGCCTCTAAACAGTTCATTCATTGATATAAATACCATATTCGTGACTCATGCTTTTGGTAAATACCACCAGTGTAATACCTGATTATAATCTCTCCTATTAAATTCACACATTACCACCGCAACCTTGCCTCCCCTCTGACTTTTATCAGTGGTACACCCCACCTGTTTCACCTCTCTCACTGTAACTAACATTGTACAGATCCCGATTAACCAACAACAGACACCCTGTATGATATTCTGAAGCCTTTCATGATTAATCAGATTTTAAGGCAGTTGGTCATACGGTGCACTTAGTGCTGCTGTATTTGTCATATTTTGGTTTGGCCAGAACCACAAAGACTAAACTGATGAGTGGTGTTGAGGCTGAATCCTCTTAACATAACTCAGTGCACAGACTGGGCCATTGGTGTCAGCCCGCGGGGGTAGGAACCCGAGCCTTTGTAGCTGGTCTTACCAGTCTGAACTGGATAGCACTCTGGCTTGTGTCACACGGCCAATGGAGACGTAACAGCCAATTAAAGATTAATGAGAACCCACCGCGATAATGGGAAGGAATTAATATTTCTTCTGGAGTTGGGGGCTATACAAGCTCAATTTACCTCAAGCTCTCCTTGTGGCTTTAACAGTTTGTGGATAAAAATATCTTGCCTACTCTCTGTGGAGCCTGCGTCTAGCTACGCCGACGGACCCTGGCGGACTCTTTGACTCCCCTGGAGAGGCGTCCCCCCGCCCTCTCCCAAAGCAGGACATTTGTAGTTTTTAGAAGTGACCGTGTAGTGGAATAAAGGTAACATTTCATTTGCTGAGCTTCATTTTTTCAGTGGGGCTGTGTGTGGCTCTGCGTTCGGGGGGGCGCGGATCCCATGATCGGAAGGTTGTGGTCCAAATCCCAGCATCACCACCTGGACTATTTTTACCACTGGACCCATGAAGGCCCTTAGCCACCAGTTGCTCCAAGTTCTATCTGATCTACCTGCTTTCCGATCCCCAAAAAAGCAAGTAAATAAATGAATAAAAGATACTGACCCAGTATAGGACAAGTGGGTATAGAAGATGGATGGATGGATAATAGTTTGTTCTTGAACAGACTGTGTTTTAAATGTCCCCCTCACTCTCGTACCTCCCCCCTTTCTGTTTCCGCATCTACCAAAGAATGGCTTTATTGTCACTTTGATCCATAACCCCTGCAGCCATGACGTCCACCACGCTAACCCTCCCCTTCCACTTTAAACACGTACAGTTATGTTGACGTACAGCCTCCCACCCCCTGCTACCAATCATTGTTTTTCTGTGACTGCGCCTGAAAGATTTTTTTTTTTTTTTTCCCCCTCGCTTTTCTTCTGACCAAGGTCTTCCCATCGGAAATAACTCAAGCGTTAACCCCTCCCCCCGCGCCTCAGGTACCCGCGGATCAATAAGGAGTCCCTGTTGCCAGTGGCGACAGACTTGGGCATGATGGGCGAGAACGCAGAAGCGTGGTACCCGCCGGGCCACGGAGACACCTATGCCAGCTTCTACAACTCGGGCCTGCTGGAGTACCTCATCACCGAAGGGAAGGAGTACATCTTCGTGTCCAACATCGACAACCTGGGCGCCACTGTGGATCTGCATATCCTGCACCACCTGATGAGCCAGCCGAACGGCAAGCGTTGCGAGTTCGTCATGGAGGTCACCGACAAGACGCGGGCCGACGTCAAGGTAAGAACAGTGCCCCCTGCTGTCCAGATCGGGTGACAGCAGGAGAAACGAGAAACATAAAGGAATATGATTAAGATTCCGGTTAGCAGGAATATAGGAAAATTGCTGCCGGTCCCTCAGCCAACCAACTGTAGCGTTAACTAAAAAATTAAGTACAACTACCAGCAGACTGAAAGGGCTAGTTGGGGGGGTTGTTATAGGCAAAATTTAATATTAATTGAGAGCCTGATATGCATAGATAAAACAAAAATAAATTAAAAAAATATTAACCACAGTTCTTAATTATTTACCACAGTCAAGTAGTCTTTAGCTGAAGCAAAGGTGACTGATATCGCATGGGTCTTGCGTTTATGTTTTATGGCACCGTAGAAGTCAGGACATGAAGTCTAGTGAAGGAGCTTTTGTCTGCCTGGGAGGGGGCCGTGTGGGGGTGTCATCAAGGGCAGGAAGTTAGTGGAGGAGTCTGACCTGACCCCAGTTTGACATGGGATGCAGGGTAAAATAAGGAGGTGGGGTTTATTCAGAATGGAGAGCGAGGGGGTGGAGTGACAGTGAAGCACTGCTTCGATTATCACGTTGGTTAGAGACGGCACCAGAGGCTTAATCCACCTGGATGTTTGAAAAGTAGTCAGCGGGTAAACAAATGAGTAACCCAGCAGAATGAGGAAACGTCTGAGTGAAGGAAGAGCGGTGGAAATGGGAGGTATTGAGAAGAGCAGTCTGCATGCGGAAGATTACGCGAAACACCCCAGACAGCGTTTGTATTGTGCACTGACGACAAAACATGTCCCCAAAGGCTGTCTGGATCACTGTTCAAGCAGCTCCTCAATCAGTCCGATCCCACAGAGCTGTCGCGGGGGGCCAAATGCTACTGCAAGGGGGGTGCCATCAGACATGAGAGTAACGTTTCCTGTCTAAATCTGGTGGCGCGTCCCTGCCGAACTCTCCCGAAGGAATCCACACAGAGCGGCTCTGTTCAGGACGTAACGGCGCACGGCAGGGATGACCTGATTAGGCCCGGATGGATGATGGGGACTCAGCTGGCGCCATTTGCTCTCCCGCTCGCAGGGCGGCACGCTGATCCAGTACGACGGCAAACTGCGACTGCTGGAGATCGCCCAGGTGCCCAAGGCCCACGTGGACGAGTTCAAGTCTGTCAGCAAGTTCAAGATCTTCAACACCAACAACCTGTGGATCTCGCTGGCCGCCGTCAAGCGGCTGCAGGAGAGGAACGCCATGGACATGGAGATTATCGTTAATCCCAAGGTGAGAGGCGGCTTTGGGGGAGGGCGCCCTACTCATGGACAGGCAGGGGAAGGGAGTACCGGGATCCTTTGTGGTTGACCACAGTAACACTAGGCCTGCTTATTTGGCAGGTGGAAAACATGCATTTGAACGCTGTGATGTTGGGGTGGTGGCGTAGTGGCTGTCTAGTGACAGCAAGAAGGTTCTGGGTTCGGTCCCCAGGTCGGGCGTAGGGCCTTTCTGTGTGGAGTTCGCACGCTCTCCCCATGTTCACGTGGGTATTTGACACGGGCTTCGATTTCCTCCCACAGTCCAAAAGTGTGCGCATTAGGTTAATTGGTGACTAAGTTGGCCCTGTAATTGTGTGAGTGTGTGTGTGCCCTGTAGTGTGTTACCGCCTGCCCAGGGTTGGTTCCTGCCTGCTCCCGTTGTTCCCCGGATAGGCTCCGGTTCCCCCCCCACCCCCAGTTGGGATTAAGCGGTTATTGTGATAGATGGATAGTGGGGGTGCTGTGATGAGCTGGTTGTCATAGAATGAGACATGGCTCCCACTTTACCATCAAAACAAACCCAGTATACACCAGTACACTTAGAGAGTGAGAATTGGGAGCAGCTGGGGAGAATTACCAGGAACAAGGAGGTTACTAGACTCATCTGCCAGAGACAGACCACTTTGGGTGGGGGTGTGGGTGGGGGTGTCAGTGGTTTTCATTCCCAGTCCGAACTGGGTCTGGTCCAGCTTAGCTGTTAATTCATCATCCTGCACTGAGATGATTATTGAATAAGTCACTCGAGCTAAATTACCCTGCTGTTAAACTGAATTTGTGCAAGATCAAGAGTACCGGTAATTGACAGGGATGCAAGTGATGTTCCTTACATTTGGTGCAGAACACCACTCTACAATTACGTTACATAAACCAGGGCTGTTCAACTTCAATAGCAAGTGGGCCAATTATGAAAATCACTGGGAGTTCGTGGGTCACACAGAATATTTGTCAACTAATGGCTAAAAAATGACTCTCGATGATATTATATTAGTATGAACGAATGACACATCTCCATTTTCTTTAACTTTAACACTTTCACATAAGGAGCTTCTTAACCAACGTCCGTATTTATATTTTGCTACATTCCAGATGAACAAAACAAATGGACTGTTTACAACATGACAGGACACAAAAAACTGCAAACATAGCAAGTCCATACCCACAGGCAAATGTATTACAGCTGAACAGTAAAACAGACAAACAAAATAATTAACATAAAACATAACTGTTGTCACAGGGACGGCATGTTGTATTCTTTCATGACAGATATGAAACCGTTGCACAGTAAATAGACCAGTTTATTACTTGGCGCGGCGGGCAAAACAAATAAATATTTGTCCATCCATTCGCTCTGGAACTGGCAGTTTTCCAAATCAATTTTTCGTTTTTTTTTTTGTGTTTCGAGAGTCACATGTTGTTGTAGAGCGGTGTTAGCAAGCTGAGTACAAGTGCAGAGCGAGTGTAGCAGCCAATCACAGCGCACGCCTGCCCGGTACGTAGGTGCGTAGTATAACGTGACGGTTCGGAACTGTTGTTGAAATAGATCAGAGCTGCCAGTATACCATAATTTTATAATTTTTATTCTTGTGAGCCATAAAAAATTTCAAAAGGCCACATATCCGGCCCGCGGGCTGCTAGTCAAATAGGTCTAACATAGACGGTATTCTTACAACGGACTCGTGACGGACCCCTAAAGCACATGACAGCCAGAGAGCACAAAGAGGACCCGGGGGGTGGGGGGGGGCACATGATACAGCTCATTTAAATGTGGCACCCACCAAACTCTCCTATGGCATTGGCGTTCCATGTCTCACACCAGTTAGCAGAAGGGCCAACCTCATCGATATGTTTGAAATCGATGAGTGACAGGCGAGGGGGCACTCTGGCAGCCAATCAGCTTTCAGCGCCACTCTGGCCTCACCCCTAATACACCCCCTGTGGGAACTGCTTGGAGGACTGAGTCTGTCCTCATCGTTCACCATGTCCAAGCGAGAGAGCCTGGAGACAAGGATCCGGGTCAGTGGCCCCAGCGGTCGCTGTGCTGCTATTTTAGACACATTTGTGTTGCCATTCCAACGCTTTCAGCCTAGAACAACAATAGAGGTAGAAGCTGTGTCATCAGAATTAAAGTTATCGTGATGGGCTGCTGAATAAACAGAAGCCCACAGGTGGTTTGCTAGAGGGTGGGGGCCGGTCAAACACACCAGGGCACTGGCCGCCCAGCCCGGGTTATGTGACTCACAGTGCAGTCATTCACCCTCTCGCTAAACGGCTGGAGTCGCACTGAATTCATGCTCCACTGAGGCCTCCGCATGAATTTTGTTTGTCTTATGGCAACATCTCCTCCAAACCCCCCCATCGACCCAGTTCAATGGCTCATTGGACAGGAACCAGCCCACTACCACAAACGCAGTGTATTTGGAAAGCGTGTTTTTTCCACTGTTGAGTGCCGAAGCCCTCGACTCTCTCTCCGCTGCACACAGTAGGAAATTAAATCGCAGCGCTGTTGCAGCCTCTGTGCTGAGAGTCTGCTCTCCCCTTCACCCACAGCGCAAATTAGGATCTCCTGCCTTCAAGCGCTGTTCGCTCTCCTAATTTTAGCTCTTCCACAACTACTGAATATTCAACTAAGGTCATTTTCACAAGTCGCCTCACTTGCCGGTCCGCAAATAAATCATTTACTAACCCAAAGGTAACTCCTGAGAAATGGCAGGGATGGAGTGCTGTGTTGCGCCGTTCAGAGGGTGAGGATGCTGGGAAGGTCGCTGGTTCTGATCCCAGAGTTGGCAAAGTGATTTGACTACTGGGATACCTGACCAAGGTCCTTAAGCCCCCAGATGCTCCAGGAATTGTCTGATCCTGATTTCTCAAAAAAAAAAAAAAAAAGTGTGTTGCTTTGGGTGAAAGTGTCCCTAAGTAAAAATGGATGGAATTCCACCATCTTCCTGTCATTTGATGCAGATTTTTCCTGCGATACCTGCTTGGCATTTATCCCACCTCTGCGCACATCTTCTCCCCTTTGCCAGACCCTGGAAGGAGGCCTCAACGTGGTTCAGCTGGAGACAGCCGTGGGCGCCGCGATCAAGTGCTTCGACAACGCGTTGGGCATCAACGTGCCCCGCAGTCGCTTCCTGCCCGTGAAGACCACGTCCGACCTGCTGCTAGTCATGTCTAACCTGTACAGCCTGGAAGCCGGTTCCCTCACCATGAGCCAGAAGAGGGAGTTCCCCACCACGCCCCATGTCAAGCTGGGCAGCTCCTTCACCAAGGTACTGGGAACCACTCTACAACCTCAACATCTCCTTCTTGCATCATGAGATATACTAGGATTGACTGCTAGCCTTTCCAATGGCATGATCGGAGCTGCGTTGGCAGAGCCACGGAGAGAGCGAGTGCCAACCTAGACCAGGAACCTGCCCCCCCCAGAACACGCTGGGGCCGTCCACTCTTCCCCAGCACTTTAATAATAGTCAGTCCACATTAATATTGATGCACACCGAGCAGTATTCGGGCCGCTGTACGAACAAGTCAGCTGACATCAAAATCCAATCGCAGGAGGTCTCCCCACGGCCTTCCAAGCTGGATCCAGCCGGTATCGACCGGCTTCGCCATCACCTTCGATGATCATTGTGGGCCTCGTTCTTTGTTTGTTACGGAGATGCTTAGATGCTTTCTGTTCAAACTAACGTAAAGGTTTTTTTAAATCGTGTTGCATAATTTTTGTCCCTCATTCACCCGTCCCCACTCCTGCAAATGCGACATAAGGATTTCACCATGTTCCTCAAACACTGTTCAGAACAGGTACTTAACCAAGTTTCCAAGGTGCTTCTTCTCCGATTCCCTGTCTCGAGTCGTTATCGCTGGATCCCCAAATGACTCCGACATCTACGAGTGACCCTCCACACTGACGTTCCTGCTTCGGCGGCCTACAGGTGCAGGAGTACCTGACGAGGTTCGAGAGCATCCCCGACGTGCTGGAGCTGGACCACCTGACCGTTTCCGGGGACGTCACCTTCGGGAAGCATGTCTCGCTCAAGGTAGGGGTCTGCCAGAGCACCGTTACCTCCAACCGCATCCCTTCATGAATTTGAACTGAATTTGAATTGCGCTTGCAAACAGGATGAGCATTTGCAATTGGAATTAGAAGTTTAGTATGTTGATTTAAAATGTAATTGAATTCACAGAAATGTCCGTACATGGTGTAGGTGCAGCTATACACATTACCATCCAAAAGACGACCCCCCCCCACCCCGGACCCTTAAAAGAAAAGTTACAACCTCCTCCTCAAATATGCTAATGCAACATAGAGTTAAATATGCTTAAACAAATAATATGTGGTCTTGGAAAATGTGGAGGGCCGATATAATTTTCTTCTTATAGTCATGCAAATATAAATTATACCTCACTCCATTGAACATATACGAGCTGCTAATATACAGCATTGTGCAAAAGTCTTAGGCAGTCAAAAGAAAGTCAAACTTTTAAAGCTGGGCAGTAAGTGCACTTCTGCTCAGAACAAAAAAACACAATTCAGCGTAAGAACATGCGCAAATTAAGAGTAACGCAATAAAAATTCGTTAGCTGGAAATAATGGAGTGATTTTAGCAGTTCTTAAGTTTTAAGTTTTTAAGTTCTTAAATGGCAAAGCTGACACACTTTGACAGACATAATCATACTTTTACACCAACATAAAGATCATTTAAACATGGTTTCCTTTGGCTACTAAAGACTTTTGCGCAGTATGTTACATCTGCCACTTAGAAAGTAAACCTAATGTACGATTATGTTTACCTAAATTCCTGTATTGTGTGATTAATTGAATTGAAATGGATTCAATTCTTCTTCCTGTCATTCCAATTCAAATTCCCGTTCATGAGTGAATTGGGGCACAGTTCATACATTCTGAGATTTGGTGGATTTTCATTCCAGGGAACCGTCATCATCATCGCCAACCATGGTGACCGCATCGACATTCCGGCAGGCGCCATGCTGGAGAATAAGATTGTATCTGGCAACCTGCGCATCCTGGATCACTGAGGCCTCGACTGTAAAGCCTTACTGCCACCAACCGGATGGCCCGGTCACATGATACACTGACAGCCCCCGTGATTGGCCGTGCCTGACTGTGAAGGGAAGAGGGTGCTGTGAGCTCCCATCGTGATCTTGTGTCAATGTCGTCCTTGTGTTCGATCGCTTCTCTGTGAACCACGTGTCCCGTCGGATCCCTTAGGGTGGATGTGACATTTTCACACCCTTGTAAAGGTCCTTAAAGGTCCCCCACCCACTAAAGGCAGCGCGTCACATTTCTGCCTTCGATAAACCAGAATAAAGTGCAATACAGATTCAGTCTTTCCGCTGTGCATCTTTTCAAATGCGTTTAAGGTCAACAAAAGGAAAAAATGTAAATCACACTGGATCGCTGCTTTGATTCCGCGACCAAACCGGTGACAGTTCTCTGTACATGATATCTCTGATCTTCCCACATCATTTTAAAATCCAAAAACTCAACATCCCTCAGGGCTTCCTCGAATGTCAGGCACACGTGTAAGTGTCCCAGGGATGAGTCTGTTCAGCAGCAGCGGTCCCACTGTGACCAGCGGTTCTCCTCGTCTGGTAAGAGCTGGGCCCCAGACCTGCTTTCGCCCCACCGCCACCCATGACATCTGCTCCAAGGATCTTCGTTAAGGCTCGTTTTATGCCTTGTGCATCCGTGTAGCCGCAAAGGTTGAGCGGCGCGATTTTCAGCATCATGGACGACTGCATGTCTGTACATCTGCCGCCGGATTCCACACGGAGATGTGCGCTTCTGTCACACACAGGCAGCGAAGACTATGGGGGCCTTCGACTGAGTTACGTGAAGAGATCTACCGTTACCCATATTTTATACAATCTGTCCTTGGAAGAGCAGAAGGATGTGTGCAAATTTCTGGCGTGATGTCGCCCAAACCATCTGCAAACTGAATCCCAATGAGCTCAAATAAATGGTAACCCTCCCCTCTGCTGTAAGTCGCTTTGGACAAAAACGTCAAATAAATGGATAAAATGTAAAGTGCAAAGCGCCTGCTGTCCGTGACCAAGGCCACAGTCCATTTGGTTTAAGTATAAATGAACATTTTGAGTCCAGAACCAGCCGCACCACACTGGTCCTCAAAGACCCCAAACCCCCAGCCCCTGGGAAATCTCCACACCAAACCTCCACACTGTGTAGCACGGCTTTGTATTTAAAAAAAAAAAAAAGTCCACTCTCCTGTTACTGTTTGCTCGGCAAACGGCAGCACTTATTTGCCTAAAGCACAGTGGTAAAACATTCATTTTCGGAACTTCTGTCACAAATCCAGCTGTTTGTCCGTCTTAGTACAGAAAAGACTTGAAATTTCTTCAGAGAGGCCTTTTTATTTACCTAAAGGTACACAATGACGCCTACACTCCATAGTGGATAAAAGCACAAAATACATTTATCTAGCCTTTGTATCCCTTGAAAGGCTAGATTAGCATTCTGCTAGCTGCATCATATCGACACCAGAAAGCACTTAACTCTATGGTACCTGGGTATCACGGAGGGGTGAAACCTATTGGTTAGATTTTACTGCTGTTCTGAAGGTCTCTGCCTTTCTGTTTGGAATGTCACGCTTACATTTTTGTATATTTATTTAACAAATGCTTTTAGGTCCAGAGAGTACAAATCCAGACCAAGATTTTGTTTCAACCAACCAGTTGAGTATGAAGAGTCACCATTACTGAGTACTGAACTGGCTGGTTGAAGCAAAATCTTGGCCTGGATTTGTACTCTCTGGACCTGAAATCGCCATCTCTGCTCTTGATCATAGGCACGGCCCCCTAACCCGCCTGGACGCACAACACCGCCGTTAGTAGCGGTTCCCGTTGACATAGGTTAAAATTCACGAGCGTGTTAGATTCCGCCGAAAGAGGATTAATGTCCACCTTCAGCTTCTTATCAGGAATCATGATCAATGCACTGGGCCAAATAGTGCAGGCAATAGACCAACTCGATGTTCAGAGGCAAGGCCTGAGGTTTTTCGATATTTCCTAGGACTGTCTTGGGATGCTGGCGTTTCTCTCGTGACGAGCGATTTCTCCCAGACCGAGGTTCGAGGCAAGCTACAGTTAAAAACCAATAAGGACCCACAGAAGCTCAGCAATCACTCGGCAATCTGTTAGCGAGGCCCCGATCTTCAGCGTGGGCTGCCGAGGCGGACGACTACCACTAGAAGGACAAAGACGACGTAGCGGGCAAATCGAGCTCTGAAAGTCATAAGAGGTCATCTGTGGAGGAAAAGGGATAAAAAAAAAATTAGCACTTTTCACTTTGTATTTACCGAAGTATTACCAATCCAAAGTGAACAGTGGATAACGTGTGCAACGAAGTATGAACAGATGAAGATAAGGCCAAGCAAGCCATCACAGAAGAAAAGTGTAAGAAAGAAAGAAAAATATTTAAAGAGCTCTAAGATCTTAAACATCCATCTTATCCAACTCTTTCATATCCCCGTGCCAAGGTGCTGATGTAATAGCTTTGACCTTTAACTGACAGCATCAGGAAACTTTGATCTGGCCTCCTTTAAAACCCTTTAATCTACATCGTCTCAGAAGCCTTATCTCCAGTCGCGATGATCTCGGCAGAGCAAGGGAAGCCCTTTGAAACGGATCACTTGGTTTCAAAGGAAGTTTCGCCCCCCCAGCTGTTATTAGGCTGGTCGTAATTAAAAGGCACCCGCTTTCCGAAACCGACACCCCGGCACTACGTGACCCGAGTGCAACAGTGACTCTCTCCTGGCTACGTTTGCAAATCTTTGCCTCCAGGAGAAGCCTCCGTGTTTTGAGAGGATTGTCTAAAGCCCTGAGGAGATGGACTGCTGCCCACAACAAACAATCCAGAGCAGAATGGGGCCTCAGCTCGTCCACTCAATAAGAATA
>JAODJX010000065.1:7080082-7093459 GCA_026776945.1 Isichthys henryi | reverse complement strand
CCCAGGCAGGGATTCGAACCCGGGTCCCAGAGGTGTGAGGCGACAGTGCTAACCACTGCACCACCATGCCGCCCCCTCTGCATGTTTGTGAGTGCGATAAATAAAACATACGTGTCAGTTTGGAGTCCTGGGGGGTGGAAGCCGGCGCCTCACTCAGGATGGGCTGGCTCTCCTCCCGACTGCCCTCCGACGACTGGCTGTCCTCTGTGCGCAGGTCCTGGGGGCTGCCAGTGCAGGGCTTGTGGCCCGTCTGGTCTGAGGACTCGCATAGCTGCAGGAAGACGGCCTCCAGGGTCTGTGACACAGCACACCTGCTGTCAATGGGGGGGGGTGCTTGAGCACTCTCACAGCTCGGTTTATTAGTATACTTTATGTTTAATAATTACGTATCAAGCTCATTCGGGTTTGTTCAAAGGCACAGCGGCAGATGGGCTCAAGGTTGTCCTTGTTGTGCTTTCCGGCAGGCCTTGATTGCGTGACACAGCATTGACATGATGAAGGGGGGGGGGGGGCAGCTCACTAAAAAACCTCAACCCCCATCCCACCCCGAACCCAGAACCCGCTCCACACACCGTCACGCTGTGCTGCTTCATGAGTGCGTCCGGGGGGGCTTCTGCCAGCAGACGGCCATTACGCATCAGTCCTACCTGTGGGGGGGGGAGACAGACAGCTTGAGCCCCCGAGACAATCGCGCACACCGTGTGTCATACTGACACTCATTGTATTAAGGTCATGTGAACAGTGTAAAACAAAGACTCTTTTAAATTTCCTTCCTTGATGTCAGTCTAAACGTGTGTAAAATTTACCAAAAACACATTTAGGTTAAACAGAGTTACCAGGTGTGTAGGTGTGTTTGTGTGTGGATGGTGTGTGATCATGCTCTGTGATTGGTTTGGCGCCCCATCCTGGGTTGTTCCCGGCCTTGCGCCTATAGGCTCCAGACCCCTGCTACCCTGAACAGGATAAGTGGTTTCAAAAAATGTATGGAAGGATACTGGTAACCAGTTTCACATTTTGCCAAAAAAGACCATCATGACGCCATTTTTATGCCAAGTTCCCCTCACTGACACATTAGGACAGGACATCACCGACACCTTAGGACGGGACATCACCGACACCTTAGGATGGGACATCACCAACACCTTAGGACGGGACATCACCAACACCTTAGGACAGGACATCACCAACACCTTAGGACGGGACATCACCGACACCTTAGGACAGGACATCACCAACACCTTAGGACGGGACGGGAAGAACACGCTCCCTTACGCTAAATATCGTAGGTTCACCCCCAGGTATCAGCTGACTGAGGCAGAAAAATGACTGGTTCTTCATAAAAACAGTCTGGTCAATGTATCATTAGGCCACATGGTATCATTCTTAAAGGTAATGTCCCCATGGTACCATCCTTAAAGGTAACGTCGCATGATGGCTACCAGTGCTGTTCTCCCACCAAGCGGAGGAAAGCTGAGACGGCTTCAGATGCCGAGAAGGGTGCACTCTGCGTGTTTTGATGTTACCTGCAGGTGTAAGCACCATTATTTAAATTGCTCTGGAGTTTGTTCATCTACTTGGGCCTCATTGTGTACTTGGAAAAGAAAAAAAGATTTTTGCAGAATTCTGAAATCTTGGCCAGAGGGCGCTTGAGGATAGCGGCGCAGCCGAAGCTGTGAGGAAGCGGTCGCCCGCATAGATGACTTTCGCGTCATAATCTGTCGAAGGCTTTTGTGCTGGACCAGAAGGCCTCCATGCAGAGATCTGGCGACAGCAGGAGCCGACCGATAAAGCCACCAAGAATTTCAGTCTCATCGGCCAGCACCTGCCTCTGTTTACTCTGGGACGGGAATCGCGGTGGCCGGGCTGCTTGACCATTTGTCCCTCTTCTGAAATCAAAAAATGCAGTAGCGGCATGTGTCTCCACAGTGGAGACGTGCAACCAGCACACTGGGTCTCTGTGAAGATCAGCCGTTAAAAAACTCAACCCGACTCCAGCCCGTATGGACACTGAAGTGGTTTCCCCAAACTAGTTTTGCTTCTGTATTTTAATTCCCCCCTGAGCACAAAAATAGCTTCCTTCTTAAGATCTGCTTTCTGCCATGTGGCAGCTAGTGAACTCCTTGCTTGTAAATCTGCACGCTTTTTCGTGCTTCTGAGCACAGTAACGCCTCCACGTTGCACGGTGGGTGCAAGAACGGGAAAGACAATGGCAGAAAAAGGGAAAACACATCTGGGGGCGTTGTTTTCTCCTGCGAAGCACCCAGCGGCTGACACCTGTTAAACAAGCCATTTCATATCACCCATGTAGTATACGGCACAAATGAAAAAAACGGGTACTTTGCACAGTCATAGCAATATCAATATTACTATTCAGCTCCGAACATTAACAAAACTCCTTAGGCGGCCAGGTTCCATAACTGCTGCATAACAAAACCATGGAGTATCATTAGTATGGGCAATCACAAATGTAGATGGGCAATCACGAATGTAGATGGGCAATCACGAATTTAGATGGGCAATCACGAATTTAGATGGGCAATCACGAATGTAGATGGGCAATCACGAATTTAGATGGGCAATCACAAATTTAGATGGGCAATCACGAATGTAGATGGGCAATCACGAACAGTTTACCTATGTGCAATTTAATGGAAACTGATAAAGTTTTACTAATTAAAGACTGAAATATATCCGTGTTTCTTTTTTTAAAAAACAAAAGGTTACACTCGAGCTTTTCTTTAGCAAACGGACGAGTGGACATGATTTTACGCTCCCCCTTGTTCAGATGTGTTCTGCGTTCTGTGTCTAGCTCAGGACACAAGGCAGGGGGCATGCTGAAGGGGATGCCAGGCCATTGCAGAGCACACACTCACGCACACTCACTCACATGCACACACTATCATACAATTCAGGGTTACCGGTTCACCTAACATGTTAGTCTGTATGTTTTTGGGCTCTACATGGAAGAAGCCTGAACACCACTGGGAGAACATCCACACTCCACTTGCACACACCTACCCTGGGGGCCACCACAGAGACAGCATAAACGGACAGTGGCTTGGGGCGGTCCCACTTACCACGTGTGCTTGCCCGGCTTCCTCGATGTAGTGCGTGGTGATGATGACGGACACCTGCCCGTCCTTCACGATCTCCACCAGGTGCTGCCAGATCCTGGGTGTGTGGAGGCAAGGCATGGGTGAGGGGTGACAGCTTAGCGAGTGGTTCTGAAAAAGGCCAGCATCCTGCAAAGTGTCTAGGGCAGTGTTTCCCAGTCTGGTCCTCGTGGACCCACACACAGTCCACATTTTTGCTCCCTCCTAGCTCCCAGAGGGAGCAAAAACATGGACTGTCTGTGGCTCCCTGAGGAGCCACCAATGTATTTAACCCTCGTCCTGATGACACAATCACTATTCTCACGTTCTACCGAAACTGCCATAGCTATTTATGCTTTTACAATGAAATGGGCGGAGACCATGCATCTATTCTTCATAACTGCGCATCCAGTTCCAGATCACTGCAAAGCTGGAGCCTGATCTAGGATGTACAAGGCAGAGAACTCCCTGGATGTGAAGCCAGTTCATCACAGTGCACACATTCACAGTAAACAAATCAGAAACACCAACTCCCCCAAGCCACATACCATTCCCTGTGAAGAAACACAGAATGCAGTCAAACACAGGGAGCAAATGCAAAGCAAACAGAGACAAGGCAGTCAACAGCCCAGGAAGTGTGAGGCTACAGTTCTACACACTAAGACACCATTCGACTGAGTTTTATGTCACTTAAAGTAGCTAAAGGCTAACGAACACGCTATGGGGGTGCTGTGCGCTCAGTGAGTTAGGATCCGGTGCCTATGATTGGAATGAGTAAATTCACCATTGGACCCCTGAACAAGGCCCTTAACCCCCAGTTGCTTCAGGTACTGGTTAGCCTTGCTTTCTCAAAAATATAAGTTGCTTTGGATAATGGCGTGTGCTAAAAATGTGAGAGATCAAACGCAGGTCCTATTAGAGAACCACAATAGGCACGCATGTGCTAAATCGTGTAAGAGCGATTTATTTCATCTTGCATATTTAATAGCATAAAGCCCACTTGGGGAAAATGAGTAACAATTAAAATAAAATGAAAGCCCTCCAGCAAATTATGTAAGATAAGGGCAGATTTATGCAAACGGATCTCAATACTCATGTGAGCTGCCCCAAGTTTCGCACTCGGCGTTCATTCAGTCAATCGTAGAAAATAACTGGAAAAATAACTAGTTCGCAGAGTACGACACAGGCTCACGGCTGGAGAGGGAGGCTGTCAGGATGAAGACAAGCAACAAAAGCAAGATTGGCGGTTAGGGGTTAGTCAGGATGCAGGGCCACTAGTGTGCAGAGCAGAGGCATGCAGAAAAACTACAAGCTGCGCGGAGAAGAAGTGTGCATGACAATGCTGAAGGAGGTCATGCTACAAGCAGAAGAGCTGACCATCTGTGCGGCCTAAACAGAGCTGTGCGTAACAAACAGAATAACTGTGTAAACAGAAGTGCATAGCGTCAACAGAACATCTCTGTATTGCAAACAGAAGTGTCCGCCGTAAACTGAAGATTTGTGCGTCAGAAATAGAAGAACTGCATATCATAAACTGAATTGTGGATTGTTAACGGAACTACGTATAATAAACTGAACTGTCTATCGTAAACAGGTGAACTGTGTAACTTAACTGAACTGTATATCGTAAACTGAACTGTGTATCGTATCCAGAAGGAATGTGCAACGTTAACGGAACTATCGTAAACGGGCAGTCAGTGGTCATAAAACAAGGCATACATGTTGCATATAGAATGCTCCTCAATTAATCATGCCTCAAAGCCCCTGCCATGATGAGTCCCCACCGGCTATGCGTATGCATGAGGGTACCGTGCAGGTTTACTTGCAGATGAGGCCCAGTGATGGGTGTGTCATGTGACAGTGTGGGCGGGGAAATGTGCAGGATAAAGAGCATGGGGCCGAAGTCCAGGACTGTGGGTGTGGTCTGCTTATAAAGCAAGGCTGGGACCACTTACTTGGCACGTAACACGGGGTCCACTCCTACGGTGGGCTCGTCCAGTATCAGCAGCTCGGGGTTTTGGAGCAAGGCGGCACCCAGTGACACTCTCCGCTTCTGCCCTCCACTGTGGGGGGGGGGGGAGGGCAGAGACAGAGAAATAAATCAGTTCTGATTCCTTAATTGCCTCAACACAATCCTGGTCTTACACGACAAGCTCCTCTCAGGTCCTGTAGCTCAGCAAGTACAGCATTGTGCTGTTAACGCAAAAGGTTGTGAGTTCAAATACCAAGAAGCACATCGGAATTGTAACCTTTGAGTGTCACTGAATGAATGCCTCAGGTATGACCATTGGTATAAGTGTCTCATTGGCAAACAACCGGTGATACGTGAAAACCAAAGAATTCCTATGTGCTCGAACGCATAATGTTTTAAAGACTTCTTTTAGGTTTTGACTTTTTAAAAAACTTAACAGTTGTACTACATAGCACCTTTAAAACTTTCAAGTCTGCAGTTCGTTAATGCATTCCATTACATGCCCCAGGTAACAAAAGATTGGCTTGTACTTCGGTGCGACTTAAGAGACAGCTGATTTTCCCCAGAAGGTCTAAGTGATGAGAGACAGTGAGAACCAGCCAGACCGCTCCCGGCTTCATCAGCTGAGCTCGGCGCTCAACACTACAACGCCATGCCAAGCATTTTCTTGCAGTTTATGAGCGCTACAAAGGCGCCCCTGAAGATGTGTGCCAGAGGCTGCAAGAATACCGAGGCGTCCGGCACGTCAAGCTGACGCCACTGAAAGTGTGCCCTCCAGAGCGATGTCCCAGTTTTTTAACAGGACGGGGAAACAATAAGTCATGATGTACTGGCGTCGGAATGATCCACTAATGAGGCCGGTGCTCCTTTTACTGGAAAATGAGCACAATAGAACTCTTCTAGATCCTGTTTCAAGCCTGTGGGAAAATGAATCGGATTGGTGGCTTCTGAGGAAAGGTTACAGACAGTCAATGCCCTGATTGGATGCAAATGAATGAAAGGCTGAAAGGCTGCTGGTGAAGGCGACCTCTTGTCTCCCACGCCAAGATGTTCATGTTGCCCAACTGGAATTCATGTCACATGGTCTAAGATTGAAAAGCCAGGCCACCAATGACAGCTCAGAGATGGCAGGCTGGGGGCAGGATAAACCAGAGATTTGATCTGGGCCAGATTTGTATGTGAATTCAGACTGCTGTTGACGTCACCCCCAGACACACTGACAAATGAAGTTATTATTAACCGTGTTCCATAAAATTTTACCACTCCCACCCCCTCTGTCAACAACTTTTACCGTCACAACCCCTCAAGCATTTTACCGTAAACATCCACACAGCAGGGCAGTGGTGGCCTAATGGTTATGGAAGTGCACTTGAAAGGTTGTTGGTTCGAATCCCCGACCAGCAAGGCACCACTGAGGTACCCTGAGCACAGTACTGTCCCCCTGGACGGCTGCCAGGTGCTAAATAATAGGCTGCTATGTGACATATGGGCTAAATGCAGAGGACACGTTTGATTGCTGTGTGCTGTGGTGTGACGACAATGACAATTTTTCACTTTTATAGTAGAGCGGGCTTCTGGCAACTGAAATAGCCCAAAAAAAAACTAGTGCATGACATGCCTTCCCCTTTTCTCAAAATGTGGCCAACCGTCACTCAGAAGCCACCCTGGTCCACAGCTAATTTGGAACAACCACTTCGTCAGCTCTTTCCAGTATTAATCACACTGTACAACTTCTCAAACATCTGCAGGGCGTTTTGTATAATATCCCATACAATAATCTTACTATCTCTGGATGATCTTAGAGACAACACAGCTCTGCCACAAAAATGACCATGTGACCCACGGATTCTGTTTTCTAGAGGCTCACAAACACGGATTAACGAAAGAACACAAGTGAAGATAAAAATAGGGCAGGAACGAAAACAGAAGCAGGCACTTTACCTGAGGTTCCGGATCAGGATGGATTGCTGAGGCAGATCCAGGAAATCGATGAGGAATTGCATCCGGGTCTGCGTTTCCTTTCTAGAGAGGCCATGGATGCGGGCGAAGAACCACAAAGTATCGCTGATGGTGAACTCGTTGTACAAGGCCAGATCCTGACAAGGACAATTGAAATGAACTTCCACTTGGAGGTGTGGAATATGTAGGTTTAGGAGCTTTTAGCGACAAAAGGAGGTGAGGAGACCGACAGACTTAAAGTCACAAGCAAACACTCTCAGGGTCTGAGAGCATGTCTGACTTGCTCCGTCGGCTTGTTTGAACTCGTTGACCCCTACCTGAGGCATGTACCCGACCATTCTACCGGGCACCCCGTGTCCGGGAAAGGCAGGGGGCTTCCCCAGGACCGTGATGTGACCCCGTGAGATCTTCAGCATTCCCACAATGCACTTCAGCAGGGTGGTCTTGCCGCAGCCACTCGGCCCCAGCAAGCCATAGCTATGAGAAGGAACAAGGGTACATCAGAAGGTCAGAAGTGCGTGTCAATAAGATATTTTAGTGCTTCCCAATCCGGTCCTTGCGGACCCACAGACAGTTCATGTTTTTGCATCCCAGCCCGAGATGAACCAGCCTGGCATGTTCTATGCATTATACGGGGGTGGGCATTTTCCCTCAGTGTTAAACATAAAGGCATAGACTCACATTTGTCCCTGTAGCACGGTCAGATTGAGGTTGTTCAGTACCCTCAACTTGCCATAGGACCTGCAGACATCCCTGCATCGTATAGCAGCTGTTCCAGATTCCAGCGTGCTGCCCGACTCAACATCGCTCTTCATCCTGCTTGGGCGGGTCTTCAGTAAAGGCAGAACAGATTTCATGGGATAGCAAGCAAACCCCAAAAATGCATCTTTCCTTCTGCAGTATTGAGCTGAGTCAATATCCAGGTTAAAAACCTGAGAGCTAAGCACCTGCTAATCTGCCCAAATGATTCAAAGTGGCTCTCTTTTGAGTGTCTAAGTGCCAACCGACAATCAGGCTAAATTTACCTAAGGGAATACCCCTTTCCAGGGCACCAAGATTTACCCTAAGCCATGCCCCCCTCGAAGAGCACATGCCCCCCACCCCAAAAAAAAATAACTGTGCAGGGCACAGTTGTACAAACCAACTAAACAGCAGCCAGTTCTTATTAATTATGCAGTTTCCTGTTAGATATGAACCTGACAGCATTCAAACATAAGGTGCCATTTAAACCCGAGCAACAAAACATGGGTGATGTTCTGATCTCACTGGACGGTATCATAGCAACAGATCACCCAAATTAGGTCATAAGGGCCATAATCCGTAATCCTTAGCGCTTTTTCGCCAAATGCATTCTTTTGCCGTTAACATTTCTTCCGTGAACTTTTGAGCCCAACTATAGTTAAATACAATTTTAAATCGGGTCGGTTTCGCTTATAAAAACACACCCTGGAGCTGCATTGTGTTGATCTCGGATTCTCAGACTGTCACAAAACCCAATAGAAACTTTCAGTTATCGGTTCGCTTAATTTTCACTATATTAAAACCTGCACCTGGCGGGACACGATAGTGTGACTGTAGATACGTTTCACTTTTATTAACAAGCTTACTAATATATCGACAACATAATGAAACACGCTGTCAGATTACGTAATATTACATGAATTTAATTAAGATGCACCAATTATCACCCTGACTAAACTCACCTTGAAAGAGGGCACCCGGGCTACCAAAGCTGCCGAACTCCAGCGGCGGAGCGACCTTCCAGCTGATAGCCCCAATCTAGCTGTGCGACAGTGGCGGAACAGGTTGTACTGATATGCGCAAATGTCCGCATGTTTCCGACTCACCTGCTTAATTAACTTCGAACGACGCCTGATCCGACTGCACGCAATTCCTTCCAGGTCTTTTTAACAGCTGCAGATTTTTCTCTTCGTTTATTCGATTTAGTTATGCAGATTCTTACAAATAATCTAGTTTACTTTTATACAGGTCTCAGCTGCAGCAAAATAAAGAGAGGACACTCGGCCCGGTATGTGTCCCTAAATTAGGTATGTTACACTGGAGTTATGGCAAGATAAGTCTCTTTTTAAAAAGTGATTTTAAAAAAACTCTGTCTGAGTTGTTTTTACAACCCATGAATCGAGAAATGCTGCGCCGCCCGCACAGAAACAGTGACGTTTGACATTCAGATTTATATGCGCTCTTTTCTCTTTCGAATGAGGTTTTTCCCGTTTTGGGGGCAATGCGTCATCGCGGCATCCGCGTGTTTAAATCATTCTTATAATAACATAGTCTTTACGTTTAATACTCCATATTTAAATATTCATTATTAATTTCTCCTAAGCATTATTCGGTCCCGCTGTCGGGGCATAAATCCAGCATTTCTGTTGCTTAGCCGATCTGGTAATTGGCACGTACATATAACCGTATATATATATGAACATATTGTATACGTCGATGTATTTCGTAACGACATATACATTAACCGGCGGAGATGCATATTTGCTTTACCCGTTCGTCCATCTTTGTGTCTTCGAGCGGTGCTTTCGGGGCATCAGCGGCAGCATCTACCGCCATCATTGGGGGGCCGGGGTGGGGGGGATGGGGCAAAGGGACGCCAGAGCGGAGGGGGCAGATGTGGGCAGGTTAATGCGCTGGAGCCGCTTCGCGATACCAAGGAGAAAACCGTGATAAGCAAATGCAGCGGGTAAAAATATGCAAAACCTGTCGCGACGATCATCATTTTTATATGAGGACTTTTAAAACCCCAAAGGTCGAGTTCATACTTTCTTTTACATCGTGTCGTTGCCTTGTTTGGATAGGCTATTCATATCCTTTGAATTTCATTAATGAAACGCGCCGCGGTACCCCCCCCCCCCCCCCCCAGTATCGTTTGCTGTGTCTGCTACATTTACAGTATCCCGTGTCCCTCCTGTCGATAGTATTACCGACAAGTTTCATCTAATTACTAGCCATTCCATGCCATCGGGAACAGGCAATGCCCTGGCGTGCATTTCACCTATGCCTGAAATACAAGTCATGGAAAGTGATCGGATTAAACAGATTTATGTTTAAGTAAAAGTTAAATATAATGCATACAGCGATGGATCAGATTCAGAAGTAAAACTTGACTTGTAATGTCAACACCAAACAAAAATGCGGTTCAATATAAAGAAAGTGCGACTCAAATTTGCCAGAGACATAAACAGAAAAGTCGGTTACAATGATAATTGGCATATAGTGATCAATTTCACCCAGACAGACGTGATCACTATATGCGGTTTCCATTGTATAAGATTGGGCTGTTTCGGTTTGTTGGAGATGTTATTGCATCCCTCACAAGCTCCATAACAATCATTATTCCCTCCTGACTGAGGTGGTATCCTTTAAGCAATTCAATGTTTGTTTAATGTTTCCAAGGCAGTAGCTTGAAAGCAGCCATTTTGCGGTTGTTTGTGAATTGGTCTTAGTGACTTAGTGAGTCCTCTCGATTACTTTTAGTTCTCCCAGACTTAGGTGCTACTTTTAGTGCTAAGGGGCTTTGTGAATACGGGCCCAGGTATCCAGAACCATAGCCTGAAGAAGTACAGCTCACGGAGTGTCATCCAGTGATAACCTTTTTTTTTTTTAAAGAAAAAACACTCAATTCTTAAGTTTTTGATGACACAAACACGCATGCTGGGGGACAGTTACAGTAGAAAATCAGCAAAGAGGAATAGAGAAAGCAGAGGTATCAGATCAACAAAATAAGAAACTAAAAACTGTTTGGGGGAGGAACATAAGCAGCTCACTGTATTTTGTATTTACTAATAATCCCATATGCTAAATGTTATAATATAGGCCTTGTTCAGTTTTCTGACATATTACAGTATGTATTAGTGTGAAATTTTTTTTTTACAATATGCTGCTTTTATAACATAAAAATGTATCTTTATGTTTAAGACGCTCTTCTAAAAATTACGATATTGTGTGCGACACTGCAGCTCAAGCCCAGTTGGCACAATGGAGCCCCGTCAAATTCCCTGAACGGAGAAATTACCCGAGAGGGAGCCTCCCCCATAGTCTACGAAATCTATTTAAAATTTTCCATTTTTTTACGAACTCCTCTCATTTGAAACCATCTTAAGTGCCTCTGCCCCCCGGAAATGTATTGACTCCCTGAAAAAGCAAATACACCGCAGTTTTTGTGCTTCATTCTTTAATTAACTTTAATTGCCTTTAATTTCTTGGTTTTAGTAGCCTATAATACCAGGTGACAAGCTATCACCACCGTATAATATAATTACTAACGTAGTACTACCCTTGGGGAAAACAATTTGTTTCACAGGCTCCACCATAACGCAAAGCGTTAAATCGGTTCACTGGCAGTTCCCATTGCAGTCCTCTCATATTATTCTTCCTCTTTTGCAGTTTCATTCCTTTGCCACATGGGGGCAATATCTTACCGACCGTTGCTAATAAGCCTACATGACTATCGTTTCTATGTCGTAAACATAAAGTAAAGGAACGCCGGGCGCGGGGGGAACCTCACTTTAAAGTATCCGTATCCTACGGCCTAACAATACTATATATTGAACTGTAGAATTCATCAGTGCCTTCATAAAGTGATTACATTACTAATGCATCTAAATATAATTTCTCAATAAATATAAAAAGGAAAAAAATGTGATTATAGGAAATACAAAATGATAAATAGTAAATATGACATATGTACAGTAAAAGGGAAAAGTATTTTGGTAAAAGAAATAGTAAGGTCCCACCCATATTATTCCTGTATGAAAATAGGGCGTTTGGTCATTTATGATACGGATAGACACGGATTATTGGGCAGAAAAACGTAGGAGCCCTGGGCGTCGCTCGCTTGTAGTTCCTCGTCGGGTCTCTAGTCCAACACCTTGGGGGGAGCAGCTCAAGTCCCCGCCACGCCGCCAACAAATTCCTGAGCTGCTCGGCCTCCCCAGCTGATAACCATCCTATGCTATTCTGTACAAGATGGCGGTTTCGGGCACGGAAAAAAACGGAGTTGTAAGTATATTGAGAGAAATCGGATCTTATTGTTTCCTATAAATAGATGGTGGAAATGCGCGCGTTGCAACTGCGATCGCGATGAATCTGTGCATGTCATTGTGGCTCCTAAAATATGTAATGCAGCTGCAGAAATGCACTGGGCAAATGCATATACGTGCATGTACGGGTGGTTAAAAAAATCAATGGGGCTTCTGCGGTTTTTGACTCGAGGTGCTGGCACGTTGGCACGGTCTTGACAGCATCGTCTATGAATTTATGTTCCATGTCACGACTTCCAGCGCCGCTGTACGCGATAACGACCAGGATACAGTCTTGCCACATGTTTTTACACGCGTCCGGTTTGTGTATTGTTTCGTTTCGCTCCTAATCCTTCCATATTATTTTTCCTGCGAGGAATCCCCGGTTGATTTAAACGTCAAAAATGTCTCTCCCCGCAAGCTCGTTTCTTACTCCTAGCAGTGCATCGTTTCCCCCCGTTTATGTTTCTTTGTGCTGGAAGAGTTATATATATCCACTGACTGTTATCTTCGCATTGATGCTTTTGCTTGTACTAAGAATACGGAAGATGAACATCTGAACAACTCACTGAGCAACCCTGGTCTGATTTCTCCCGACAAAGAAGACGTGACACGCTTGCTGGTAATGCAATTCTGGTCATTTTTAAGCATGTTAAATGGCCCCTACTTATGCGTGGTTTGGATGATAATGTGAGAAAATACCGTGGCTTCCACAGACTGTTCCGTTCAGCGGCCGTATCAGAGGGGGCATGAGGCCGGGGAAGAAGATCATTGTCATGGGCATTGTGGATCCCGACCCCGAAAGGTAAATTTACTGATAAATCATGCGCTAACATCGTTTTGTATTTCTGTTAACGATGTCGTGCCAGTGGCAGTATTTCGGGATTAAAAATCGATAAGCAGATATATTTCACTTATACTTACTGATAGATTTGACTTTTAGTCTCAGTTTTATATTTATTTGTTTGACCGGTGCCTACACGACAATTCCTTAATCTCAGTTTTACATTGCTTACATTATTTTATGTTATTTTCTCTCTTTTAATTGTTTAAATGTTTGTCTTATCATAGTTGATTTTATTGTGCAGGACTCTGATACTTGTGATTATTTTGAATGTGCTTTATAAATAAAGATGGCTTGACTGTATTTTATTGTAATGAGTTTTAACATTTAATGCAGTTTGGCATTAAATCTCTGCTAACTTTGATTTCAGTTTAGGAAATTATTCAAATATACAGTGGCTTGCAAAAGTATTCGGCCCCCTTGAACGTTTCCACATTTTGTCACATTACAGCCACAAACATGAAT
>JAODJX010000065.1:7044545-7063224 GCA_026776945.1 Isichthys henryi | reverse complement strand
CTTTTACACGGGGGGGGGGGTGGGGGCTCACCTGCTATTGTTTTTTTTTCTGTTCAAGCTGCTGCCTTGTGCTCAATAACAATCTGTTTGCTCATACGCTGTCACTTCATTCCTTCTCTAAAATTGAAGGGAAACAATATTTAAATGAGGTAACTTCTCCCTCAGTCTCTACAATAACTCTGTGGAAGAGAATAAAGGTGGTTAATCTGCACCTCTGCTCTCTCTGTGTGTGTGTGTGTGTGTGTGTGTACACTCCATCTCTGGGTATTCCGGTGTCCTCTTGCAGTCTGAAGATTTGTGGTTAGGCTGATTGGCGTCTCTCGATTACCCATAGTGCTTCTGTGCATGCATGTGACCTGTGATGGATTGGTATCCCATCCAGGATTGGTATCCTCCAGCCTAGTGCCCTGTGCTGTCTGGGACAGGCTCCAGGTCCCCTGTGACCCTGGAATGAGGGGTTAGAAGAGGGATGGGTAATTAAAGTATTATTTCCCTTTAATGATCTCAGTCTCATAATGAAAATGCTTTTCTTTAAATTGCAATAAACTCCTCTTAAAAACTGCAGCATTGCCTCAGTAATTTTGTACAGATGTGAATAAAAAAAGATCAAATGATGCATTGATTGAATGTCACTCTGTCTTCCCATGCCTCAATATATTTTCTAACACAGAGACGTTCAGTTTGTTTATTTCTTTTGTGTGCTTATGACTACGGTGGGAGAAACTGCTTGTGGTTAGGCTTAGAGTGCTCACTGTTCCCCGTTGGGGAACAACCACGTAAGGAAAATGGCAGGATTAACCAGCTGGTGACTGTGGTGTTGAGGGGAGTCGGCAAACTGGTTTTCTTAGCCTCAAATCTCCTACCACTTCTTGCTGTGTCTGTTTCCACAGTGGAGGCTCATGGGAGTTTTACTTACACAAAAATGTTCTGAGGGGAGAAGGAAAAATTATTAATTTGAAGGGATGACCAATCAGATTCTAGAGGTGGATTCAAGGAACCAATAAAATGTCTTGGTCCCACCTCCTCACCTTGGTCCCACCAATTTTTCCTTCTTGCACAAGAACATTCTTGTGTAAGACTCCACTTTTGTCCAAAGTGATTTCCATACTGGCCCTCAACCCCCTAACTGTCTGACCCTACCTTCAGTTGTACATCAATTTGGTGTCTGCTACGACAACTTAATTATTTCATAGCTTTAAGTAGAGTGTATTACCTTGATAACAAGGAATGAGATGGAACCCCCCCCCCCCCCGACATAAACCCTATAGAGCTGGTTTGGGATGAGTTGGATCAAAGAGTAAGAGGAAGGTAGCCAATTTGTGGTCAGAACTTGTGGAAACTCCTTCAGGCCTGCTGGAGAAGCATTTCAGGTGGCTGCATCTGGAAGCTGATTGAAAGAATCCCAAAAGTCATCGAACCAAAAGAGAGCAATTTTGAAGAGTCTAAAATTTAAGAAAATGATGAGATGTTGAATACATCTCTTGATCCTGCAATACTGTGAATAACATTAAAGCAGAGGTGTAGGTAGGGGTATTGTGTGTCCAGACTTTTGACTGGTACCATATGTATATTCTCAGATACTAAGGCCTGTGTAGGAAAACACACGGGCAAATACTCTCATCTTAGCCATTTCTCATACTTTCCTTCCTGTGCCTCTAGTTAGCTGTCCTCTGTTTTTCGTTACAGTAAAAACCATCTGAGGTTCTCAATCTTCAGTTTTTCCATGAAAGAGATCCTTTTTATGCTGTATGTACACCCCCCCCCCAGGCCCATTGGCTCCAATCCTGGGGAATTCCCTGTTTTTTTTCCTGGTATTATTTCACGCTGGATTGAAGAATCACACGGTCAACATCCAGTGACATCTGGAGCATGTGTCCTTCACTTCTACCTGGAGAATTCATCCCAGTTTTATCCTGGAGCCAAACATTAGCCCGGTCCAGTGAGTTTTCATGAATGATGAGGAAAGAAATGAGGAGCCACATCAAAGAGCTTCGGTGTGAAAGGGTGGGGATGGCAACGGGCAGGGCTGGACCGGGATTAAAAACCAGCCCGGACTTTGGGGTCCCCCTTGGCCCGCTTTTAGCTGAAGGGGATTCCCCATGAATAACTTTTGCAGAGTGATAAATTTTACCGAACGGGGGGGAGGGATACCAGCCCACATGACCATCTGCCCACCAGATTGGCAGTGCAGCACTGTTGTGCCAAGGATCATGGTAGGACTGGTACAGTTAGCAATAGCCTCAGCCACAGTAGAAGCTTTGTGGCACTGACCTGGCGATGGTGTGAAGGTGTCGACCCGAACTCCGTGAGCCGAGCAGAGCAGCCAGTAAAAACATCGGCGGCCGACTAGGCCAGCCTCCAGAAGACGATCACCTCATCCAGCAGCTCAGCCCCTCAAATGCTCGATTTCACTGCTCATTTCCTGTCTACAAAACAGAAGCAAAATTAGCAGTGCAGTAAGTGAAAACTGCGTGCTAATTCCGTGATGAGTCACTGTGGGGTGCAGGACTTCCATTTTTCTCACCATTTGTGCTGATGTAATTGGGCCTCTTTAAGGGGAAGTGGTGGAACTAGATTAAAAAGATGAAAGACTCTATGGTTGAGGCGAAGATGAACTGGAATTACCACAAGAAGCCAAACAGGAAGTAGTGGGGGCCCGTGGATAACTAAGCTTGGTTGAGGGTGACGGCTGTGCCCCCCTCTTCCCTGTGGCTATGAACAGAAGACCCAGATGGGGGCGATCCTGAGCAAGAAGGCTGTCAGGGTGGTCGAGGGGCTGCCCCATGTGCCCAGTCCTTCATGGAAGGCATTCTGCTGATCCCCTCCAAATTGTCCCCGTTGGCTTACCCTGCCCTCATGCCCACATGACCCTCTCCCCTCAACAGATATCTTGTCCTGCAGTGGGATTGTTCTTCGTTGCAGCTGGGGCCGTACTTACAGCACTTACAGAACGGCTGTCACTCTTCCTGCACAGTGAGATCACTCCTTCTCTTATTGCTTGGTCATATTGTAATAGTTTTATAGCCACCATGTATTAGATTATCTGCAATGGGTTGGCACCCCATCTTGGGTTATTCCCTGCCTTGTCCGTAGCTTCTGCACCCCTATGCCCCTGCATATGACAAGCAGGTATGGAAAATGGATGGATGCATACATTTTATTTAAAACATCCCCGATCACAGGAGACAAGGACCCATCCTGTGTTGGTACATCTACTACACAAAAAGGTATCAGAGCTCTGTATTGATTTCATCTGTGCTGGAGGCTTCATGCCAACTTTTACTCAGTTTACCTCTGTATACGTTTTTTGTGAGACTTTTATGTTAAATAGAGGGAAACATGGTTAGCTGTTGCCCTGGACTGTACAGCTGAATGTGTGGGACAATTTGTACAAAGAGCAACCTTTAACTTGGAAAGCCTATATGACAGTGGAGGTATGCCTCATTTTGAAATTTGAATATGTACACTTATACAAAATGAAGTCCTTTTATTTTCACAGTGTCCCCGGATGAGGAAGACCGCCTCACCTTCATCTCGACTCCTTCGCAGGGAGCAGGCTTGTCGTTAGACATTCATGGGCGTGCTGGAATGAGAATGAAACTCCCACCCCCGGGGAGAACATGCCTCTGTGAGGAGGATATCCACCCGTCAGGGGAAAGGCGGATGCGTATTATACTGCTGGCTGAATCACGGATGGCTGTGAGACTAAACCGCGCAACCTTTATTAGAACAGGTCACCATAAAATGACTGTGTGTGAAATGGTGCAAAATTTTACAGAAAGGCAATGCAAGTGAGCTGGAACCAACCGAAAAGACGCCTGCTATAGTGCCCCAGAGTGCAGCCTGATTTACATTGCAAGCTTCCTTCTGCATTCCCCCGGTAGCCTAATGGATAAGGCACTGGCCTCCTAAGCCAGGGATTGTGGGTTCAAGTCTCATCTGGGGAGGCTCGCTTCGACTTTAAATAAATTGTCCTCTTGGATCAAAGAAGCATATTTTACCATAAGGTATTCCAGTGGGTCAGGAAAAATGTGCTGTCATTAAGATGCTTTTATGCTATTTCCAGTGCATCCCTGCTTTTGCTCAGCATCCTCCCCAATGATCTTCTTTTCAGATGATTTGAGGTTAAAGAGTCGTCAATTAAAACACTGTAAAATTCACAGACCATCCCAGTGCATGCTGTTGGACAGCCCTGTGCTCCTCTCCCTCATGGCTTTCCTCTTCTTAAATGTCTGTGTCCAGACAAGCATCCCCATGACATTCTGCTCTGCCTAGGTTACCATTAAACTTCCTTGGGGTTAATGTTACTGTTATCACCATTACGGTGTGGTTCCTGTTGTCCAAGGGGACTTTTGAACACAACAAACGTGTCTTTGCATCAGATGGGAATTCTAATGTCAAGTTATAATAATTAATTTTAATTAATTTAATTAACAGAACGTCTCCTAAGAACAAAGGAGAACATGGCTGAACATCTTAGCCAGCTCTTATTTACTGGGTCATTCTGGGTAATAATGCTAATGCTGCTCACTGAGCGTGTGACTCTCTGCTTCCCGGCCTGCTACATACCCTGCATTGGGCGCCCAGTCCTGGTCCTCTGGGGTCTCAGCGTTCCACCTCGGACCATGAGCATGTTCCTGAAGGAGCCACGTGGCCAATGCATTACTCCTGAATGAATGAATCAGGTGCTTTCAGGACTGTGGAAGGGTTTACAATAGTTATATTTGTATTATGGGATGTTAGCATAAAGGTATTCTAGTTAGGGACCTTACTGAAGAGTATGACAGGAGCACTTCCCCAGGAGAATTTGGTTATGAGTCACAGTCTCTATTTATCATCCTACCTGCAGTATGATTATGTGGTTTAACGCTGTTACAAAATCTGTTATTACACAGCCTAGCCAGCCCATCCTCCCCCTCCCACCCCAGAGCTCCAGTGACAATTACTACAGTAGCTGTTCTGCTATTTGGTCCAGCATGGATTCCCGCTAAGTTCCAGGCTGCCGGCCGCTACTCTGTGCACTCACAAAGAACCTGCCAGGCTGAACTAGTCTTCTGCCTTTTTAGAATGGGAACATCCAGTGTCGCCAGGCCTTCTGCGTCAGCACTGATGGACTTGTCACATTAACTCGGGGATACACTTTCGCATAAACGTGTGAAGCCAAATAGCCACTCCCCCCTCCCTGGCACAACAACTTTTGTTTCCCCTTCTCTCTTTGAGGTCATTCACATTCCTGCCATCTGGGGGCAGCGCCGAGCATGGGAGTGTGTCTCCGCTGCCTGGGTAGGCGCAGAACGGGACCATTCAGACAGGCGTTGCACAAAAAAATCTTGACAATCATAAAGGAGGAGGGGGTGGTTTGAATGGAGTCAAGGCTAAGAGATTCATTCAATAACCAGTAAAATGAAGGGTTCTTGTGCCTTGTGGGAACACACCAATAATTTCATTTAAATGCCTATGCCTGATTTTTCACACGTGACTAGAATGGCAAGGCATCGCTGCCCTGGGCCTAAAGCTTTTGACACATGACAACCTCAAGACGACATCCTGCAGGTGGCTCACAGAAAGATGGAAATACCACCAACTTCCTCAGTGAGCCTCTTCCCAAGATTATCAGCTTATTTCAAAAGACAATACCTGCGCTTTCCCTTTAAGAACACGAATGGCAGTGTCTGGGGGCACCCTGGAGGGCCGGTCTAGACAAACGAATCCCAAAGCGGACCCTTAAAGGCGCACCCCAAGACTCCCAAGCCCCCCCAGCGCCCATGTGTCTCACACCACGCTAATGGACGCTAACTGCACATTGACAAGCTTTTAAATCCAGAAAATCACACTGGAACTGCTGTACAGTATCTATGATCACTGGGTTTGTAACACTACTGAAAACACAATCTCCACCTGATCTCCGTGGGCTGAAGGAAATGACATAGATCCTCACCAGGTAGTTTCCACTTACATATGAAAGAAGCCTGATTTGCGTGATCAATTTTCATGTATTTATATGGGATCAGTGCTTTTACAGTACGAGTTAATAGTCTGGGCACACCTGCTTTTAATGCATTTGTATCTATTTTTGCTGTTATTCACCTAATAGTACAAGGTTCTGTGGCAATGAAAGAATTCATATCAAACATTGCAACGACCTACAGAAGTCTTCCACATGTCTTAGTTCTCTGTTAGACTCTTCAAAACAGCCCCCTTTTGGTTCAATGACAATATTACAGACTTTTGGAATTCCTTCAACCAGCTTCCAGATGGCCTTTAGGTCGGGGGACTGTGGGGGTCAGGTTATCTGTCACAGCAGTCCATCTCTTTCCTCGTTCACAAGATAATACAGTACGTAAATGACCTCGAGGTGCGCTTAGGGTCATTATCTTATAAACCTGCCATTAGAGAGCCATTGCCTCTAGAGACTCCCTCAGATCCATTAAGGCAGCTGCAGGACCTGGATTCCTCTAACCTGCTCTTTGGCAACAACCAATCAGCTTAGAATTCCATATTTCTGGCCAGTATGCGAAAATTGAAGGTTTTTTACTGTACTTTTTGCTTATACAGACTTGCCAACTTTGGTCAGCTGGCTGGCGTGAGACGTTCAATTTGAGACAAGCCTGCACACGCATTTACATGTATGATAGAGTTTCACTACCTGGTAAATAGTCTGTAGGGTTTGCAAACTACACTAATGGTTATGACATAATTAATTTTAGGTTTATAATGGAATAATATAGATTTGCTGTAAGATTTCTTGCGTGAGCATGAGTCTGAAAGCGTGAGTGTCATGGCAGATGCGTGAGAGTTGGCAACCCCGCTTATAATGAAATACATCAGCTAACATATACACAAATGAAAAGTTTAGGTCTATGATTACTGGCAAAGCCTGTTCGGGGTGAGCTGTTAGTAGAACTCCTCTAGTAGGTGTGGATTTAACAGTACCTGTGGAGCTGTGGTGGCAAGATGGCCTGCCTCGCCATAGGCCAGCCTCTCACCTCCCATGCTCTGCAAAAACGGGCCGGCTGACCCACCATCCCCTCCAGCTGTGCATTCCCCCTCACGTGCTAAAAATAGCACATCCCAGCCATTTTGTATTGCATGCTGGGCCCTGGGAGTGGGAATCACTGTACCACCAAATCAGGAGGGGCAGCACTTGTAAAAAAAAAAAAAAAGGGCTGGAAGGTTCAGTAGCTTTCATCATATGAATGCCTCTTTTGCATGGGGAGGGGGAATTAATAACACAGGCAGTTACAAACCCAGTATGTGCTAATATGTACAAATTTTCACCAGAATCGACCAAGCTGTTTTCATCGGTTTATTGAATAATATAAAACTACAAAAGTAAGAGTGATTCAAATTCAGACGCGCTCGTCCATTTTTAATACGTCCAACAGTCCAAAATATGACGTGGATACAGCGACATGACATCGCGACCTTTTCGCACGGCCGATTGTTGGTAATGTCGATTTTCTTTTTCCGATCAATCGGATTATATATATTTAATATGTATATATTGCATAGAAAAAGGCACAGCGCCCAGGTCTGGAAAAACACACCCGCTTCCCACCCCTTGTTGCACACAGTCACAGCGGCCGCAATAACCAGCCCATGTTACTAAATATTGCCTGCACAGCTCGCAGCTGAGACATTAGTAATAACGACTTTAAATGAAATGCAATCAGTAAAAGCCGAATAACACAACAGACCAAACAAGAAGTCCTCAGAACAAAAAAATACGCTTGACTACGTAGTATTTCTACATAAGCTTTGGATTCCAAACCTGATGTAAAGGCCCTTGTCTTTTAAAAATGCATTACTGGATACCATAGCTCTTCCGACAGACAGGTTCATGGGCATAAATAATCATCAAATCAAGGTCAGAAGGAGACGTCAGGAACCTCCACCTCATTTCAATCCTTAATATACATTCCTACAGCGCGATCTGTACAAGTTACAATCCCCATGTTAGCGTCACATGAAAAATAAATATATTTACAATAGAAACAAAGAATAAATAACTGAACAAAACAATCACTGCAAAAAAAAAATCAAACACTTAAAAATGATCATTAATTATGAATTAGTCACGCTGCCTGCTCAGCTCTCCCCTTGACCCCAAGCCTCCCAAACCCAGACGGACTCAGGCCGGCCAGCTCGCAGGGAGCTCCGTGTCCCTGCTACGGCTATAGTGCCGGGAAAAACGCTGTTAACGTTATGATTTCTGTATTTTAAAGAAAAAAAACAGTCGAGCTATGGTTAGGGCTGACGAAAATATCACGATCGATTTTGGGTGCAGGTACAAAACGAGCATAAATTTCCCTTATATTAGCGCAGCTAATAAGGCCGAGAAACCTAGAGCTTTCTGGCCTGAAGCCGGCGTTTTATCGTGGCGGTGCAGACAGCGCATCGATCTGGCAGGTCGCTTTGCTAACGATGCCTCGGAATGGATTTGAGGGACTGTACGCTCTGAACCGCCAAAGCAAATAAAATGCGTTTGCATTTATCATAAAACATTAATCTGGTCCCTGGAAACACTTCTCTGAGTTGAGGACTGACCTTGAAAATCACAGGCCACCAGGCTGCGCTAATAATTTAGATTACGAACGCGCAACGTGCTGTGGCACGTGTGGCTTCAGGACCTGCGCATCATTTATAACAGTTTATCCCAGTGGAGCAAGGCAGCTGCACAACTCGAACCGAACTGGCCATGTTTCGGGCGCCCAGCACCCCTGCAATTAGTAAGTGCCGGACGAGACAAGGAGAGAGCGGAGAGCTTTAATAGTGGCCGGATGACATACTGTAAAAAGAAGCCAACAGACATGTACGCAAATAAATAAATTAATAGAACAGATACGTATACAGTCAGAATTGAGATTTTCCCGATGTCAGAGGTTTCACGTACCGACGAAACTATTGAAAGAAAAAAAAAACGCCTCGTTAGGGTAGTGTTTTGGCGAGTTGTCGGACTTTCATTGGATGGATTCCCGGAAGACCAGCGACCTTCGGCCAATCAGACGCCGAACGGCGCAGCGTGACTCGTTCCTAAAAGTTCCCGAGTTTGCCTCGTTTCCAGTTCCTTTTTCACGCAGCGACCCCAAGAAGTTCCGCAGCGTTTCCGATACTGTCCTGTAGTGCTCCAAATGCTGGAAAGCATTTTGATTATTTTCCTGCTTGAATAATTAAATGCCTTTAAAAAAAAAAGATTTTTAAAAAAACATTTTCTGCTTTGGTTGGGAAAAAGTTACATATTCTAGTTAGTGTACGGTTCTGTACATATATCGTTAGTTATGGCTATTTCAGGTTTATGGTTGTTAATAAAGCCTATCCTACTGTATTCCCCCCAAATAAATATTAAATTTGAAAATGAATCCAATCTAAATGACCCCCCCACCATGGATAGGTGGTGATGTGCACAATTTAACATGCATGGGGGGCAGGAATCTTCTAGGAGAAATATTTTTCTCAGAGTTTCAAGAGGAGGCAGTACCACGCTCAGTCACCAGGGTGAAGTGCAAATTGAGCTGTATCACCCCACACAGTACCAGGATGGAAAGGCTGGGCCATGTATTGGTAACCAACTGCTGGTGGATCTGGTGCCCTGTTGAGCCATCCCAGAATCCCCTGTTCCATCTCATGTCCACATGACACTGCGTCAAAATACAAAACAGTCTTGTACGCAGCAAAAGAAGATCCAAATAGATGAGGAAAGCAATCCCACCCGAACATAATACAATGCCAAATCTCTCTCAGGGAGACCGAATACTCATCACCAGGAAATATAGGAAGACAAAAGAAAGAAAAAAAAACACTTGCGTTGATCATTTCTGAAAAAGGGAAAACATAATATAAAAAAACATGCAATTTTCCCCCCATATAAATATTTGTGCTTGACAAGTAAAAAGTTCATTCTTCCAACAGAAGGAGGTGCTCTCCTCAAGAAGCGACTAAATGCGTCAGCGAAAGTACGGTTTCGCGGCGACCGGAGGAGGGAAAAAGAGGGAGAGACCAGAACAAACAGTAGTTCACAGATCAAGGCACCGGTATCTTCCAGGAGCCGCCGACATGCCGCGTTTCCTTCATGTCATACGTTCAGAACGGACGGCCGAGGGGCAGCACACGAGCACCGTGTTAACAGCAGGTCTTACAAAAACAACAAAACATTTTTAAAAATACATAAAAACGGCTATTTGTTCTCGTACTGGAATTTGATTCCTTTTGCGCAGTGGGGGAAGAGATGGGCAGGTCAGGATCCGACCAGAACCTCCATGATATGGTCCAGTTCTGCCAGGTCCATCTTGAAAGGTTGGCTCGGGCCGACCGAGGTGGCGGTGGACCCCGTTCCGGCGTATGGGGACAAGCTTTTTAGGAGGTCATCAGCAGTCACCATGGGGGCCATCTTGCCGGCACCTCCAGCACCCCCCGAGGCGGACGCGGTACATGCGTCAAAGTCGTACATGGAGGTGTCGATGTCCGCAAACAAGACATCGTCCAGGGTTAGGTCGGTGAGGAAACCGGAGGAAGAGGAGGAACTGATGTCCAGCCCACCTGGGAGCTGGGTCTCCATCAGCCGGGACTCTTGCGCCCCCGCTGCAGGCTGGCCCTCTGACAGCAAAGCCGACACCCCCAGTTTTTGGCTGCAGGGCTTGGCCCCATCTTTGGAGTCTATCCCCATAGGGGCCACAGAGGGTAGGTGCGGCAGCGCCCCTGCAGGGCTGGGGGGGGAGGTAGCAGTCGGACCCTGCGTCTCACAAAGGTCCTCAATCTCATCCAGGGCTGAAGAGAAACTGTCTTTCGCAATGATAGGGGTTGGCCTCTGGGGCGTGCTCGTAGGCAGCGGAGTACATAACAAGGGGGTGTCATCCTCCAGCAAGGAGGCGGGGGTGAGGCAGGAGTCTGGCGGCATGGGGGAGAGGCCCGTGGGCGACAGAAAGGGCGTGGTTGCGACAGGCGGGACCCCAAAGGCTGGCTGAGCCTCACGAAAACCCTCCCCTAAGGGATGATGGTCAGACGGGGGCGACGGGGGGTGCAGGAAGAGCGCCTGCGGCGCGCCTTCCTGCTTCAGCTCCTCCTGGATGCGGCGTAGCACGTTGTTCACCAGCAGGCGGCGCTCCAGACTGGGCTCAGCTAGCGCCCGCGGGTGGTACAGCTTCATCAGTGAGAGGCTGAGGACCGTCTGCCGCTGGAGGCTGTAGGACAGCTTGGAGGAGGGGTCCCCCGTACTCTCCAGCCCACCCTCCACCAACAATCCCTCCGCCAATCCTTCTTCATCTTCGTCCAGTTTCCTCTTTGTTCCTTTGCCCAACATATATCTGGGGGGGGATATAAGAGTTAACAGCAGCACAGCAAGAGAAGCCCCCTTCCCCAGTTTACAATCACCAAAACAAGTTTCATGTTCACTAAAGCCATCGAAGTTCAGAAAACTTGCTCGAGCACACAAATGGTTTTCCCCCAGTGGACTCCGAGTCTCATCTGTGGTCTGGGAAGCCACACCCGACGGACAGAACGGTAAGCGGGGGGGGGGCATGGATGGAAAAATAATGGACCAAGCTTGCGAGGTGGGGGCAAGGGCTTACAAAAATTCTTGGGTAAAGATGACATCGTTGGCAGACATTCGCTCTACAGCTGTGGCACGTGTGAAACAGTGTGACGCGGAGTGTGAGCACAGCGCCTGCCCTCAGAGGGACGACTGGACGCCAGGCCCAGGGCAACCACCGTCTGACCACAGCATGCAATCGTGCCTCTATACAGCATTTCAAACCCACCATAAACAGCATAGTTTGTAAATAGGTTATAGAAAACCCCTTTCAGTTTCGTTCGGGGTGGGTGGGGGAATAAATAACAGGAGAGCCAGCAAAGAATGGCTGCACTCCACCCAGGGGGAACAGCTCTGGGACATTCCTGGGAGAGTTCAGCTGGCAGAGGAAAGCAAAGGAAGTCCACCCTGCTCCACCCCCATAATCAAAGCACCGCCCTCCACAAACTGTGATTGGCTGCCAGGGTACTGGTAGCGTAAAGAGGGAGGGGCTGGTGGTATGCTGCTGGAATGGCCATTTCGGAATGACAAGATAAAATAAAAAATAAAAATAAATCCCCCACCCTCAAACTCAGGGAGAAAAACAAGTGTTTAAAACAACATTTTTATGAAGTGTATTTTGCAGACAGTCATTTCCTGTAAACAGCTACCACATACTGAACTATGCAGCAGATCATACAGCTGCTGAAGACTTTTTATTATTTATTTTTTTAAAAAGGTATCCAGCTACAATAAGGAGGCAAAGCTTAAGTCACTTCACCCCTGTAGCATTTGGTAAATGAGAAAGTGACAAATATCTGATTGCTGGATTAACTGGGCCAACACCTCCCTGTTGGGAGTATTTGGGAGTATCGGACGATACCTTAATACCGTTTATCACGACGCACTTGATTGTAAGGGCTTTCAGTGAGAGGTCCTCCATTCTGTCCCGTCGACAGAGCCACTAATAAAACAGATAATTATTCGGTTCATTAAAGGACACCAGCAAGCCTCCCTATTGATGTGTAAAGAGGTGGGCAGCACACAGAGGTTCAGAAGATCGGGTTTCCACTGATATTTTGATCCTGTAATTGTATATCCATGTCGCCAGGTCTGCAGCCAAGCCCTCAGCTCGGTGCTCTGATACTTTAGGTAATAATACACGCAAACTCACGCGTACACACACACACAGACAGTACGCTAGGGCGCTGATTAGATGGGCGAGGGAGAGAGGGACGCATCGTCTGTGCAGTGCAGAGGGGGCTGAAACAACAACCTTCCGGCGTCATCTTACAGTGAAACAATGGCCCCCATCCCCTCTTCTGCCGCAGCCGGCTCCCCGCCCGTGCTGACCCTGCGGCTTCCGAACCCATGCAGTGGGTCCGAATCTCACACCAGGATTCCCCACGGGACAGCAGCGACAGAATCCCGAGCAGAGCAAGATGTAGGATGTGGGAGGAAATAAATAAATATATAATCCGCCTACTGGAAAGAGAGGAGAACGACTCTGTCTCGCGCCAAAGCCTCGGAACTGCGGAGGCGTGCGATTAAAAATAACGAATGAATAATGGATAAACGGACGAGCGGCAGTGTGTTCTGCATGTTTCCCAGAACAGGCCAGGAGTCAGGTTTGGTCGAGGACCAACAACTGAAAGCTGAAGATCATGAGCAGCTCTATGGATGAAGCTGCACTTCCTCCATGCAAGCCAGGGTCTCCATAGAACATAGCTGGAGGTACGACTCATGCACTAATGACCCAGCCAAGAGTAAGTCGAGTGGCCTCGTCTCTTCACAGCACACAGACACCCACACACGCTAACGGAAGGAGGAGAGAGTTAGGTCACTGTTTGAAGGGGACTCACGCAGCACCAAGCGGCATGTGGCCCAGCACTTTAGGGGGCTATTCCTGTGATCAGGGATGTTGTTCGTTCGAAACCCAAAGCTAGCAGAATCATTTTACCACGGCCCTCAACTGCGGTTTGGAAGGAGCGTGGTTCAAAAATATATATATAAAAAAGCTTTCAAATTAACCAAAATGGACAATTTCAAACTCGTGCACAAGCAGCTGCTGTACCATTTTTACATAGAATTTACCCTAGTGGCCAAAATTGTGGGAACACTTCCAATTTTTAAAGACTGCAGAAATTTATTCAAGTGTTGCTCCAGTTGTTAATTTAATCGCCCAGTATATGATATTCATAACATTCTTTGATTGTTTATAAAAATTACCGCCAACATCCGTGTAGTAATTTTTAAAGCACTATGTGAAACTCCTAGGCGTTTCCGCAAATTTGGCCACTAGTGAACATCGTGTAGATACGGTTCTGCAATCTAAGTATGATTTAAAGAATGTGTCAGGTTAGGAATAGGTGTTTATGCAAAGTAAATAGGCACTTATATAGGGTCCTGAATGTATGTGGTTTTGGAGTACTGTGGTGGGTTGGGAACCAGTCGACCACATAAGATGTGAGAGCACTGAATGTTGTAATTTATGCGGGTGGGGTGGGGGGGCAGACTATGGCAACAGCAGCAACTGGAAGACTGGTACTTCAAACCAGTCAGAGCGGTGGAACAAGTGGCCGGGCGTAGCGCATGGTACCAGGCAGACAGGTATACACACCTCTGCTCTGCTGGTGGCCTCAGGCAGTGGTGGAAGCGATCAGCACCTGGATGCAATCGCTCTCTAATGAATCATTTGTCGCGTGTCACCAGTAAACATTAAAGAAAACATAAGGACCAAATGAAATAAACAGATCCCTGTTTGGGGGGGGGGGATGCAAAAACTTTGCAACTCACTATATGACTCCTTTTGAGCTGGTGCCCCAGCAAGCTTCGGAAAAACTATGGGAGAATGTTATTCAATAATCATCACCTTAGGTCTACAAAGTGCTTGCCAGGTTAAGAGGGATCCTACCAGCCCCCCCTCCCCCCCACCCAAAAGATGTCTGTCAGGACAGAGACACTGTGTAGCAGACTGCAGGCAGGGAACACCAGCTGATTGGTGCACAAGGAACTCACCCCTTTTCCCCAATCTGTGGCCCCCAACGGTCCTATAAATCACTTATAACATGTGCTCTGGAGATAACCTGCACGTTACGGAGGGGTCTCCCAGTCTGGTCCTTGGGGACACACAGACAGTCCATGTTTTTGCTCCTACTGGGAGCCTGCAGGGAGCAAAAATGTGGACTGTCTGACAGGGAGCTGGGAGGGAGCAAAAACCTGGACCGCTGCGGGTCCCCGAGGACCGGATTGGGGAACGCTGCGCTAAAGGGCAGAACTGTGACATGGCAGAGGCTGGAATTAGCCCAGATTCTACAGGAACTTCACCTTTGCAGCACATAACCAATAGGAACAAAGTTAGGAAAGAGCCTCCCTCCCACTAATGGTGACTGACAAATCTGCACCCTATGGGGAAAGTTTTTCAATCCCAGCATACTAAACTGCAAGGTTAGGAGGCTGGTGTTTTACACAGGCATACGGGAGGATGGACCCTGCCCCCCCTCACATGTGCGCGGCATGATCGCTGGACTATGACACCCAAAGCCTGGTGACAGGACAGGGAGGGAGGTGGGGCACAACCGTGCAGACACCATAGGCTGTAAAAACATCATTTACAAAGTACGGGGGAGTTACCAGAGAAATTCACCAAATCCAGGGTATGTACTGCATAGCACCTATTCTGCAAACTGCGTAAAATCCATTTAATCAAAGCAGTAGCAGGTGCCTGTACTTGGCTTCCTACAGAATATTTCTGAATCAAACTGTTTTCCAAATCACTTATTCTGGTCAAAGTGATGGGGCCTGATCTCAACTGATGCAGTACATCCATAATGACTGCAGCCGTCACCTTTGCGCCACGATGTCTCTCAAAACCGGTAATCTCAAGTCTTCATGGAGTATTACTAATACAGTCAGCTGAGAGGCGTTTCAGCGTGACGACTAACAAACCGGGAAGGGATACATTAACAGGAATAGGGTATCTGGTTCAACATTCTCCCTTCGTTACTGAATGAAAACTTACTTGATTATAACTTGCCTTACGGGACTAAAATGGGAGGAAGGGAAAGGGAGAGGGAGAGAGAGAGAGAGAGAGAGAGAGAGAGAGACGACAAAGCAGTCATTAACCATTTTAATCACAAGCACTCCTTATCTAGGGCACGTCCCTTCTAATACATTATCGTTAACCCTAAACCCATTAAACTAAAAAGAGGCATTTCCAAAAATTGTAATTATCTTCTGGTTCACAGGAAATTCGAAAGAGCACAGTCTGCTTCAGGGATGCCGCTATATTTGCGAGTTTATGGGCTTCGCAAGCCCTGTTCTTTCGTGATTTCGGAATGCAGAAATATGTCAAGGATTTAAACGGCATGCTGACACGTTTTACTAAACGGAGCGATTTCATTACGGTTGCAGTAATGTACGCGGGGAATTTAATAAACTGCGCTCACCAACTAACGCCAAATGTCATCCGTGTGCATCGCATCACACACACACACACACACACACACACAACTACGTCCAGCCAGCTGGACCCTGAAACCCACGTGACAGTTCGGCTGGTTAGCTGGTTAGATCAAAGTTGATCGCTTCACCGAGACCCGGTCAGCCGATCGCTTCCCTAGGTGCTCAGGCAGCTCAACGCGGAAGTTCAATCCGAAACCATGACCGTAACGTCAACGGAGATCCGATAACCCGTGTGCGACACTGACCGGGGCGATCAGCCTCACAGAATAAAATTAAACCCCCAAAAGATCACCAAAGGCCAGGTAAGAAAACAAATCACACTTTTCCCAACAAGATCTTGCTTAGTTATGGTTTTAAACGATACGTGCCGCAAGAATTAAACCCCCACGAATCGCCTTTAAGTCCAAAGTCATAAAATTAGTACCCCGATTTCCCCCGTTTCCATTCATATGTTGAGTTTAAGGCACCTACTTACCACATCTACATCTAGCAGGGATCTTAAATGAAACATCGGGGTCACTACATTGCCAGTGTCTCCACAGTCCCCCGGCTCCTGGAAACCAGCGTCGGTCAGACCCCCGGCGTCACTTTCATTTCCATCCGCAGCGTACGGAGACTCCCCCCCTCCGCTCTCGATGGGGGGATCGAACAGAAATACCCCACAAGCAATTAAAAAACGCCGAGACGGAGCTGCCAGCTGCCCCGGTATCGCGACAGAGAAAGAGTGACGTAGACTGAGTCTCCAGCTACGCTACAAGCTGCGTGCTTTCGCTGAGGTCCGCCCCTCATCCTCTCTCTCTCTCTCTCTCTCCCCAACCCCCACCCCCACCTCACTTACTGAGTTTTTCCTTTTTCTCGCTCCCTCCTTGCACTTGGCAAGGGAAAGGGACCCCATGCATCAGCATCAACAGCCGGGCAGCGCTCAGTGAGTCCCCGCTGCAGCGTTTCTAATCCATCCCCGTCCCCGCTACCATGGCCGTAAACTATCGCCGGTGTCACTGTGTTACAGGCCAAATACGCACGGTGTAGAAGAGCATGGTCACTTTGTCACCAGCTGTATTGCAATGGCAGACAGCAACGAACGAGGCACAGCCTGCGGGCATCGTCCGCGAACGACCCCGCAGTGCGAGAGAAGCGACCGCAACTATGCCAGACATCCGAGCTATTCGCCGAACTGAAACCGGTCAGCTGTTGGACGGTTCACGGCGCAAAGTGCTGCATTTCATACTCAGCCAGTCAACAGCATCGCCCTTTTGTGATTTGGACTACTGAAAAATACGTCTTATATATACACGTGTGTGTGTGTGTGTATGTATATATATATATGCTACACATATTTTAAGTACATCAGAGTAATGTGACACAATGTAAAATGTCCGCTGCTACTGCAAGGTAATGTGTAAGAGATTGGATTACAGGCGTGTTGCACTTTGGACTACAGCACGATGATAAAGGCAGAGGAATCTGTTGTACCTCTGTTTATTTGTATAAACTAAATCTGAAAATGCTTTTCAGACATAATAGTGGATAAACAAACTTATAATTACTAACGTAACACCTAAGCATTATTTTAATCCTCGTGTCTTTTGTGTGTGTTTGTTTTTTTTTGGGGAGGGGGGGCAGGGGTGAGTGTCAAGTACATGCAGATGCCGACTGATGGCGCGATTCAATGAACGGGGGACATGTCAGACATCTGTCAGATGGGCAGCAGCGCGTGAAGGAGCCGTGGGAGCTGCTTTTGCGGCAGATGCTGCCTAACAGGACAAGCTGAGGACACGCCCCCTGGTAACGTCGAACCACGTGACCAAGCTCCGTATCCATGTTGCTCAGGAGAAAGTCAGAATGTTTCTGATAGAAAGCAGGAGTCTGTTTGGTGAGTCCATGGCTAACTGGTTAATGGGAAGAATAACTGGGGAACTGGATATTTGTAAACCTTTGTGGCATGCGCAATTCAACCTGTTTATATATCTGTTGATATTAGAACAGGAAATTGTGATGACTTTGCGATGATGTCAAAACGTGCAGCTTCTGAAATCAAATTGGACAGACTGTCCTCATGACTAATTCCTTATTTTCAGGTTCTGTTGCGGTGACGGGAAGGAAAACAAACAAATAACTAGTCGGACAGGTATTTTCTGAATGCCGCGGTTTAAGCGTGCCGAACCAAGGTGTAAAGGCGAAGAGGAAATCTTCAAAGGATTCTTTGTTTGCTAACACTCACAGAGAGCGGCACAAGTGAACACCACACTTCTCATTGTGTTTAGAAGTATATGAGGGTTAGCGATCCCTCCACAACCCAGAGCATGCCCACACCTCATATCTGACCAACCAACATAGGAGCGAATGCAGGCCAATCAGAACGAGGCTCTTTCCAGTGGACTTCACTGCGCCATCTCCAGCCAATGGAAGACCACCAGTGCAGTAATCAGTGGTGTCCAGGCCTCTGCCTCAGGCATCACAGCAGGAAATGGAAAGTGAGCGTGTTGCAGACTGCGATGAGCTGGCAGTGGCAGTAAAGTGAAGAGTTCATGGCAGTGGCTCTGACGCCTCATCCTGCTTCGAAATGGTGAATGGGGTCAAAGGGGCCCCATCCCATCCCATCCCACCTCTCAGGTATGGGGTCAAAGGGGCCCCGTCCCATCCCACCTCTCAGGTATGGGGTCAAAGGGGCCCCGTCCCATCCCACCTCTCAGGTATGGGGTCAAAGGGGCC
>JAODJX010000065.1:7021564-7036101 GCA_026776945.1 Isichthys henryi | reverse complement strand
TTCATCCCTGTGCTGTCCGAGCTTTGACCCACGACCGCCACCAGACCTGTGTCGCCTGCAGGTAATGCCCCCCCCACCCACCCAAACTGTCAACGGCTAAATGCACCGAAAACAAACCTAAGGGGAGACTCGATTTATTCCACCTTCAGGGGGCTCTGTCTGGTCTGGCGTCGCAGGCAGCTGGAGATACAGGGAGAGACATTCATTGTCTGCCATGACTAGCCGACCTGCAGGGCATAATGAAGTCTAGACGCGTGTGCGGCTTTGTATCTGCCAGGATCGGGTACGCGGGCAGGAACAAACTCCATGACACCTTAACGTCCTAATGGCCGTGATAAATAGCAGGTTCCGCTAATCACCCCCCCCACCGTCATCACCACCCTGAGGACGAATTACCACAGAGGGAGGAGCTTAGCCACTAAGCCACCCGAGCCGTCTTCCCAAGGCTCCCTGATTTACATGTTTAATTTGATTTTAAAAAATCCACAAGGGCCCCCCCAACACATTATTAGCACAGACACACAACCTGAAATGAAATGACAGCAATAAAACTCGAATATACTGCAGCCACCCGAAAGTTCCAAATTAGAGAGATCCGTCACGGCGTGTTGAGTTTACGCCACGGTAACGCCATCCCAATTAATATGGGGAGCAACATAAACGGGGTTCCCTGGCGATCCAGACACCGTCGTCTGCTGGGAAATCGAAGCAAATATATCCGGCTTCCTATCTGACAAAATAAAAGCTGAAGCGTCCTGCGTTATTTGCTAGGCTTCTTCCCCACTTCAGTCTCCTTCTGCGTGCTGAGATTAAATCACACGCGGTACCTCAACTACATTATCCGAGCGCAGACTGAGTAATCGCCCTGCAGAGCTCTACAGCCGGTCTCTGACAGGGGGCGCTGCCATACATCTCCTTAATTAAGCATCCTGTTGCGGGTGACCCAAAAATCCACCCCGCCCCATTAAATTGACTCAAAACAGTGAAGAATAACCAACAGCGACTGCTACTCTTTCACACAAAGAGGGTGGGATGATTCAGCTCCTCAGAAAGGAGTAGGTGGTCACAGAAAATGCCCCGGCCTGTCCCCAGTGGCACATCAACTGTCGTGTGCTGGAGCAGTTTGAAGGCGTCACGGGAGGATTCATGTCCAGCATCTACTCAGGATTCCGATTCACTGATCAAGTGCTGCTTCTGTTTTCGTGAAGCGTTCCTGTGGGTCAGGAAGAGGAAAACCGGCCATGTGAGGAATCGTAGAGACATGTGTTAGAATGGGCTGGTCTCTTTCCCATCTTACCTGGTGCTCGGGACCCTGGTCACACTGCTGGTGACCGTGGAGTGTGTTGGGACAGCAGACCACGCCCTCATAACCCCAACCTCAGTCCCTGGGGAGGCCTGCAATGCTCACAAACCCTTCAGCTGGATTAGCTGTAAAATCAGATGCACCTGCCTTATCCTGTACCGTGGATCCTGAAAGTGCCCCTTTGATACAGAGGCGTCCTCACGCACAAATCCATCATATGGGGGGGGGGGGGGGGGGGCATCAGTGTGGTCTTTGGCAACTTTTCGCAAGGCTCTCACGTCAACTGCCATCCTGCCCTGTAAAGATGACGCCCCTCATGTATTCCTGCATGTAAACGTAAATACTGGGGGCGGCCAAACACAGGACGGGCACCGCTGGTCCGGAGACAGTGCAACAGGTTTGATTGCGAATTCAACTTTTACTTTACGCAAAAGTAACTAACCAAAACTCCAACCATGGAAACCTGGTCCATAGCATCCACAGCCGACACCTCCAACCACGCAGAGCATTGTTGGGAATTACATTCCCAGTAACGGACAGCAGCTCCAGTCTGGGGTAACTGACAGGGGCCCCTGTGGGAGGAGGGCAAAAGTGCCCTGGATCCTACCACAACACAGACATGATGGAGAGCCTGTTCGCAACACACAGAACCAAACAGTCTCTTTAAACTTTTAACTCGCCTGGGGCGACAGTAGTACAAGACCAGCAAAGAAAAAATTATTTCATTATTGCGAGAAACCACAGCCTTACAAAACTCTGTTATATAATAGTACTGGAGCAAATGTGTCCTGTTTTCACGAGTAAGGGGTGGGAAACATGCTACCGTGCAGACCGAGATGCCATGCATGGCACCAGAAGACCAGTAATAATCCCTTTATATTGGTTTAAACCTATATTTCAGGCCAGCCTCATAATATACACATAGATACAGTTTAAGTGCACTTGCGATCTCTGTTACATAAAGCTTTAATGACAGCGTTTGTGAGCATTAACGACTTGTCTAAAACATTACCGCTGAAGTTACATCAAAATCCACTCCGACTTAAATTTTAAATACAGTCGACGGACCTGTGACTTTTTAAAAACAGTCACAAGAACAAACATGGTGCCCCCCCCCCTCCGTACCGTACCCTCCCGTCCCGTTGTAATTCCTTGACCCAAATCGGAATCAGACAAGACCGGGATGATGCCCTCGTAGATTGCAGGCATTAGTTACTCACCCTTTCAGAGGGACGGTCCAGTGTGAATGCGACGCAATTAAAAATAACTCATTTAAAAGAGAGCAAACAAAAATAACACGCAGCGCTCGCAAAGTGGCACGGAAATATGATCCTCTTCGATGTCCTGCTGTATGTACCCGCTGGCCACGTTTTGTTTTTTTTTACATTAAAAGCACTTCGATCAGACCCCTTTCATTCGCACCCCATCCACACGGCGTAACAAGTCCTGGCGATCGTACGCTGCCCTGGAAGAGGCACTGGCACCGCCAGCAGAAACGCAGCCAGCAAGCCCAGGGCATTTAACTTGATTAATCGATCGGGCGACGAATCGGATCGCTGTGTCTCCCCCTTGGGTCCCGCCCACACCGCGCTCAGGGTCCAATGGGATCCCACCGTGATGGAGCGTCTCTTAATTCCGACAGCCTATCCAACTCCGCTCTAAAAAGGCTGTTTCTTTCTCCCTGGCTGTAATTTAAAACGTACAGTAACAACGCCGATCACCCTCTTGTATTGTACTGTAGCGGAGCGCACTGAATTTATGATAAAGATTATAATATATTGCAAAAACAACAGACCCCCTTCTGTCCTTCAGTTGAGGGTTAAGAGCGAAAAACATAATGAACGCTTTCAACTAGCTATGCGAACATTTAATTATATTAAAAACGAATGTTTTACTGTTTTAATAAAGGAACCCAAAACTATTCATTTATAAGATAAATTGGGCGCACATTTTATAGGCTAAATTTACACACAACTAGTGCCTGATGTAAGTTCATGTAAGGTTCATACTGTCAAATGGTTATTTTAAGCCTCTTACCCAGCCAGCTGAAAATACAGTATGAGTTTTAGACTTGCTGCATTAAAAGCAACAGTATGACACTCTTCCTGTAAGCGCAAGATGTGTAGCCACTTGTCTTGTTTACACGCACTTGGTTCCTGAACTTTGCCCTCTGGAAAAGTCTATTTTTATCCGCATTGTGTACTTCCTCCTTTTAACCGAAAGTATAAAGCTTCATTTGTCTGTGCCTTTGTGCGATTTTCCAAATTACATTTTTAGACAGCCCGAATACTAGAAATGATTGTTTATTTAAATCACAAACTTGTCTTTCTCGCACGAGCGCTTGAGTCGCACCGGATACTCCCCGTTATGATTTTGCCTGCCGATCTCAGTAAACTGAGAGGTTACAGGGGATCGCGCATTCTTACAACCCGACCAGCGATCGCCGTCGCACGGTGCACAGCTGTCAGGGTACCGGTTGCAGATACACAGTTACCGAGCACAATGCACACGACCGTTAGACGCTCCGGCGACAGAAGAAAGAAAGTGGCGTACTGTGGCACGGTGCCCGCTGAGAGCCTGGCTCCGGCTCTTTTGTCCGTAGTTAAATCTGTGCAGCAAAAACAGGACACGTATCGCTCAGATTCTACTAGAAAACCGAGCATTTTAAAATAACAGTGACGGAAAATGTGTAGTGGGATGTTTTTTTAAAACTACACACCCAAGATCAAATCGAGTTATACAAAGGGGGGGATAAAGTTTCTGTTTTGGTCCACGCATCGACTAGTGTAGGCAGAAGCCACGCATGTGCTGGAGGAAGAGCGTCAGACAGCTGACAGGGGACTGGCTACGTTTTAGGAGACGGTAGGAAATCAGGAATACCTCTTTGGCAGCTGACTTTGCTGCCCCGCTCCTTGGCGCCATACTAGTCGCTATTTGCGGCGCACGCTACTTGAATGCAGTGGTTAATTTGTGGAAAAACTTGTAGGTTCGTCTAGCCGAAGAATTCCTGGCTATCGTCACTGTCAGCAGAATCGGGACTAATTCTATTATGAAAGGCATGGAATTAAAGTTAAGTTTAAATGTTTATATTTGTAGAATAAACTTAATGTCTTATAAAAAACAACGCACCAATAAATTAAATAATAAATACAATACAATAACATGATTCAGAATTCGATTTCACCAAATATGTCTTCGATATATCGAAATAAAAACAAACAAAATATCCGTGTGTAGTTCAAGCAAAGACTATTTTCTTATATATATTAATGTCGGTTAATACAGGGACAATTGAATACCACCTGCAGTAATTAAATATTGTTGTGTTGTTCGAGCATTTGTGATGTATCATTCGGCTAGAACATTTCTGTACAATTTTATTGAACTAGTTTGCCCGTGCCAGCAATAATAATGTAATCTCGCAAGAAAGCCTAAAAACTGAATCGCTCATTCTTAGCAACTACCGCCGCCCAGTGTTTATGAAACGCACAAGCTTAAAATTTCTCCGTTATGTCCAATTCTCAAACCAGCTAGGGCAGAATTGTCGCGCTTCACAACTCTTCAACCGAGCTAATTCACGTTCACTGTCGATTTTCTACAGAAAGTTAAAATGGAAAAAAAATCTTTTCTCGTTAAATAATTGCGAATGTAGCCTAGTGTACCATGTAGCCTAGTTAGGGGATGCCGATTTAGAAAAGCAATTTTACTGTAATGTAAATACAACATTTAATAAATGTGTTGCATAAATCTCATATTTTAATTAAGAAACACCAAGCCATTGTTATCAAAGCCATTCGCAGCACTGTCGATCAAATAAAAAAGTCTGTAACATTTAGATTTCACACAAAGGACTCGTGAGCAATAATTTTATACAATGTAAACATACTGCATATTTTAAAAATATCTAAAGTCTATAGATACACTGGTACTCAACCACTTAGACGTGTATTTCTGGTTGCACAAAATGCCATTTGATGTGGTTGGATATGGGAAACAAGTTTTGAAATTAAGAGCTCAGAAGCACGGTTGATTTGCCGTATCAAGGAATAAGGGACCTAACGGGGGGCAATTTTTCGTCCTGTTGCATCAGAGCGTTGAGAGTGGCCAGAGGTGTGCGCATGCGTAGCGCGCTACATCCAGCACTCGTCTCAGGGACATTTGGCTTTTGACGGGGAAAATTTGTCAGAGATACGGAAACACGCGTCTCGCTCCCATTTCAGTCTTTTTTATACCCATTGCTTTTGTGAGTAGAATGGAGAGGAAGAACGAAATCAATGGCCATGCCATATCTGAATGCGCTGAACCGGTCATCACGGGTGCAGCCAAGGATGATCCAAAATCTTTTAAAGATAAATTCGCAGTATTTTTGAAGAGGAATCTGTTGGTAATACTCACGGTGTCTGGCGTGCTGGTGGGTGTTGGGTTTGGCATGATGGTCCGAAGCATGCAGCTCACTCGGGCAGAGATGACTTACTTCGCCTTCCCCGGGGAAATGCTGCTGCGAATGCTGAAGATGATCATCCTTCCCTTGGTGGTGTGCAGTCTGATCTCAGGCGCGGCCAGCCTGGACACCCGGTCCCTGGGCAAACTGGGCGGAATTGCGATCGCGTACTTTTTTGTGACCACTCTCCTGGCTTCTGCGATCGGCGTGGCCCTGGCTTTCATCATCAAACCCGGCGTTGGCGCCAGTGCCCTCAACACCAACAGCTTGGGACTCCAAAGCGTCTCTACCAGCAAGGAGACCACCGACTCCTTTTTAGATCTTGCCAGGTAACAAACACTGACAAAGTCCTGTCTGTTCGAGAGCTGAATGTATATATGATAATGAGGAGGAATATAAGCCGCTTTTACCGTCGAAAGTAGACTTAGTGAAACGTTTAGTTGTACTCTCAATGACTATTTAAAAACCTATATATTACTGTTTTCAGCAGAAGAAAAATCGTGTTTTATACTTTCTAAGTTCCAATAACAGTAATTAATATTTGTATAACGAAATAACACCACTACTACGGTTTCATGCATGAAAAGTATCTTCATTAAACAGAAGAAAGTGTATTGTGACTTTTGGGAAGGAGTTCCGATTATTTGAACGCATATAAGAAGTGTGGTTGCAGCATTAATAGGCTACGTAATAATAATAATAATAATAATAATAATAATTGTGCCGGTAGTTTCCTAGACTTAAAATAGGATATTTATTATAACCGTGGGAGAAAAGTATATATTTAAACAGACCGGGACCCGGCGTGTCCTTCCCAGCTGAGGGAAGCCCAGCAGCTGTTAAAACACGGAGCCGCTGTGGTCCGTTGGAGCCATGACCCAAGATAGCGGCCGGCCGGTCGGGGGGCGGGGGCATCGCCTCGTGGGCCGGACAGGCGCGAGTGAGAAATAAGCACGTGTACACGTTACCCAGTCCCTCATAAATAAATGCTCTGAACTATAGCTTTGTGGGAAATTTCATTATCAGTTGATAATCATGTTATTGAATAATACACCATGAATCATTTTCTGCATTTTAACGGCTAAGCCACGTAATGTCCCCTTTAAACAGCGTTAAATTGGGTAAATTAGTTACAAGTTTTACATTAGTAACTACTTAGTATGGACCTCTTGGAAAAAAATGCTTCCTGGACCCACCATGTGTGAGGAGCTGAAAGGAATCCCGTTTCTTAGTCATGTCATGTGAGTGGATATCGGGTAGGTAGCCAGTGGGTATGGGGAGGGTGGTGTATGCCCAAACATGGCCCAAAAGAGGATCTTCATGCAGTGGGAGCTCCCCCCGTCCCATGTGTGTATGATGTAACTCAGTTTTCTCTTGCACCCGCAGCATGTATGTGACAAACAGCAGAGATTACACATCACATCATGTGTTTACACAAGGAATTTTTACATTCCTGCGGTGCTGTTATGAAGATTGCCCTTTCCAAATACACTTAACTCTGACGACAGAGTGAGGCAAATACGACCACAGCTGTCTTCCTTCCCACGGCTGTGTGAGTGGTCTGGTGCCTGACTGACCTGTTAGGTCTGCCTCATGTGTGCCTATTCGCTGGGGCATCCAGAATTCATCTGGTGCCAGTGAACACGCGACTTTAAGGACAAGAGGCTTCAGTAAGACTAAGAATGTGGGTGTTATCATAACCTCTTGAGTACAACAATAATGCACTTGTTTATTGGCATATTTGTCTCCTGCCTTAGGAACCTGTTTCCAGCTAATCTAGTGGCTGCTGCCTTCCGCACGGTAAGACACCGGCTTTCCGATTCTTCTGCACCGGGGACGGTTGGTTCCAAATGGGTTGTTGGCCTAGGTGGTCCTTTGCACTTCCTGTTTGCTGCCTCATTCACTGCCTGTCAGATAAATCAGCAGCTGATTTTTTTCCCCCTTCGATTCTGGCTTCTCTTTACCTGCCGTGTGCCACTTGGGAGGTATCCTGTGGGAGGTATCCTGTTGCTGATTCCACTGTGCTTTGTCTTGTGTCTGCTCGCTGCCCTCCCTCAGTGCCTGTGACAGTATGAGCTCGGTTGAAGAGTTGTGAATGGACCAGAGGGCCTACCATGTGACCAGAATGTGCCTGCACCCTGTCTGCTGACAGATTCACTGCCCTCCGGCAGGAAGTTTGCCTCACCGCTAATATCTAACCGGACAGTGACAAGTCTCAGCATTTCAGCTCCTCTGTGTTTGACAATCACTGTCAGGTATTTTAATGTGTGAGGGAGGAAAGACTGAAAAACAGCGTGAGGTCTGTCCCAGAGATGTGTCTGACAATCGGAGAATAGTGAAAAAAAGGGTCTTACGGTTTCAAGCTGCCTCTCTTCAGAGATCTTGCAGCAATACCAGAATGTTAATGACCAATCAACCCCCCCCCCCAAACCCCGGGATTCCGGAGCGCTGGGATTTCTGTAGAAAGCTGACCCACCGATGATACATTAACAGGACAAGTGACCGTAGTTCTTTAAATCTTGCTGAGAACAGCAGATGCCTGCCGTAATCACAAATGTGAATCTGGGGAGTCACGTCCAATCCTGGGATGGCGGTAGTTCATAGGAGTCAGTAATGGGGTCAAAAAAATGTATAATTAGAGCCAGTGCAACGTTTGGGAAGAAGCTTTGGGAAGTAAGAGGAACAGCTGAACAAGAGATGCTACATTTTTTATGAAAGGTGCAAAAACAGACTGATTATCCCCCTATACTTTTCTTGTTATTCTAACAGTGGTTCGTAGCAACTGCTGTTATGCTAAGATCTACAGCCATAGTAGGAGTCATTCCTAAGATGGTAGTAGTTATAAAGTTGCCATAATTAACCAGAATTCAGCTGCTAATTGTAGGTCACCTGCTTGGGTTATTAATTGAGCTCCTACAACCACCCAAGTTTCTTTGAGGGGCTTGTAGGATGCTTTTGTTTCTTGCAACTTATTTTGCCTCTATGGGTGAATTTCAGGGTCCCCCACACAAGAGTCCTCCTCCCAGTGTAGCGAATATCTGCGGTCACCAGGTCCCCGACACAAATGCATGGTTTGATTGGTAGCAAATGCTGCCATCGAATGTGTTCCAGGTCATTTTAAATGATCTTCTATGGAAGAGATTCCCAGACATTATTAGACCAGCATTTAGCTGCACATGCTGTGCTGAAGTTTTAGCTGATATCCAGCCAATGTTGGGCTAACATTAAAGTCCATGTTGGTTTTAGTGCTCATAGATCTCACCTTTCCCTCTGAATCAAAAGAAAACAGAGTCAGTGTAGCTTTAGGGTTGAAACATCTCTAGATCCACAGTCAGCATGGCCCATATTGGTTGGTAAGTCAGCAAACATCTGGGACAGGGGCTGGGTATCACACCGCAGGGAGGCCGTCGAGGAGAGTTCAGCTTCCAGAGGGAGAAACTGGAATCGGACTGCCCTCATCCAATGGGTCTTCCGCACCATTCCCTCAATCCGCTTCCAATAAGTCCAGTCACAAATGGGTCTCTGTTCCCAGTCTGGCCTGGAGCCACTAAAGGAAAGACCTTCCATCACTTGAAAGGAAACAAAATGAAACGAAAGAAGAGAAGAGCACCGGTGATTCCAAACTCAGTTAAAAAATGTGGAATGTAAGAAGCCAAGATCGAGAAAGTCACAAGTAAACAACGGGAAAATCGTAGCAAATGGCTGCATTTGAATTTTACTCCTCATAACCCTTCTTCCCCTCTCTGTCGGTCATCTGCAGTATGCGACTGATTACAAGATGGTCGCTGTGGGAAACGACACCAACGGAACGGTTATCTACCAGAAGGTGAGAAGAGCACTGTCACCCCCTCCCCCCCGGCGTTACAAACTCCCTATTACATTCAAGGATATGAAAATAGGAGAGTTGGATTGCTGATACCTCCTGGGGTGGATATGAGAGATGCAGGAATGAGGCATGTGGGGCTGGATAGCAGAGTGGGATGGGTCACTTGGGGTCAAGGGTGGCGGGCCTGTTGCGGAATTTCTCAGGTCTGTATCATGCTGGGTGTTGCAATATCGCTGTCATTACTGATTGCAAACGAACCCTGACATCTCTGTCCGGCTGTGATGGCCGAATCTTTTGTCTATAGACTTTGACAGCATATGATCATGCAATCTGCCATGCAGAGAGCGACAATAAGCTCTAGGGTTTTTGTTCAGTTCCGGATGTTTCCACAGCGAGTGTAGGGCCCTGTTTTCTCAGGCTTACACAGTGTTCCTGCATTTTGTCCCAGGTTGTTGCCGTTGTCAAACAGGCGTTCTGTCCGTTTGTATTGGGACTGTGTTGGCAGGTCAGCATGTTCTGGAACAATCGGGCGGCTGGCAGTGACGCGGGACCACAGGGTTTTCCTTACTGCGCCTTTAGGAACTCCCGCTGTTTCCAAACAGACCTCTAGAGTCCGCTGTGTTTCTCGGCTGAATGCCGTACATGGAACGATTCCAGGAGATGCTGAGAGCTCCCATCACAGTGGAGCCCTGAATAACAGAGGGATTTCACTGCAAAACTACACTGGCATCTGCAGTTTTCATAATGCCTGTTGCGTATAGCATCTTGATACACACCGATAGCCACTAATTCCCCAGCCTCGGGTTTTAATGGGTGACTGACCCAGACTCCACATGTATGGGGGGGGGGCAATACACTCACTGTACATCACTGACTTTCAGTACTGAATATAGAATTGTTGGTGCTCTTTAAAGTACAGGCAATGAAACTGACACTCTGGAAAAATGGTGTTTTCTGCTCTGTCCTGGCGGAGCGCAGGTACCGTTTGGCGTGGAGTCAGACGGCATGAACATCCTAGGCCTGGTTCTCTTCGCCATGGTGTTCGGGGTGGCGCTGAAGAAGCTGGGGGCCGAGGGTGAGGAGCTCATCCGATTCTTTAACGCCTTCAACGAAGCGACTATGGTGCTGGTCTCCTGGATCATGTGGTGAGTCAGGCCAGCAGGTTCAGTCACCTCAAAGATGGCGGTCTGTTTTTAAGTCTGTTGGTGATACTGGGAGTGATCCTGTGTGCCTGAGTGGTCTTCTGCTCCAAAGCCAATGCGCCAATCTAGTGCTGCAAATGAATGCGCTCACAGCACTCACTGCCACATCAAAAACACTTCCGTGTCGGTCGTTTCCCCCCCTATGGCACTTAGATGTAAGCCACGCACTGAGCAGCTCTCTCCGCATTGACCTTTGACCCCTTGTAAGGCACTATATATCCATGTTGTCACTGCGTTGCTGTCGCCCGGCAGGTACGTGCCTGTGGGCATCATGTTCCTGGTGGGCAGCAAGATCGTTGAGATGGAGGACGTGGTGCTCCTGGTCACCAGCCTGGGGAAGTACATCTTTGCCTCCATCCTGGGCCACATCATCCATGGGGGCATCGTACTGCCCCTCATCTACTTCGCCTTCACCCGCAAGAACCCCTACAGCTTCCTGTCCGGCCTGATCACCCCCTTCACCACCGCCTTTGCCACCTGCTCCAGGTGGGGGCCATTGTAGATGGGCAACTATAGAACACCCACTTCCCTGAGGGACGTGGGTAATGGCGTGATGCCATTTGCTCAGGAAACAACGGATGTTTCGCAATGCTACCAAGAACGCAAAGACTTGTGTTTTTTGGTAAGAGCTTTCTTGCTAACTTGCCTCCCAAGAACGAACTTGGGACGCAGTGAATCATGGGATTGTTCTCATTGGCAAGGATGCAGCTGAAGCATCCTTGATGTTTGGTGCAGGACAAGAACGGAAATTGAGGATTTTACCCATCCTCCATACTTCTGTTCTTGAGCATTGGAGCTGTACTTCAATAAGTGATGTCAAACGGGTACATATACCAATAAACACCCAATGACTTCTAATTTAATTTATATTAATTGCCTCCACTCTGAAAACAAATAATTCAACATGATCCACACTGTCAATATTTACCAGTTCCTTCGGGTCACATTTTTTGAGTCCTTGTCTTCCTCCTTTCCAGCTCCCCTGACGTTAATTAAGCCAGTCTTGTGCTGACAGCACCTGACATCCTTACGGTGGTGGAAAGAGAGTGCAGGATACCCACAGAGATGTGGTAGAGGAACAATGCTGAGGGATTCTGAGACAGCTTGTCTCGGGGCTCAGTGTAGCTTTGGAGATTCAGGGCTCCCGCTGAAGGTTCTCGGCTCTCGTTAGAGTTGTTTTTTTCCTTTTTTTTTTCTGCCCCGGCAGCTCGGCCACGCTGCCATCCATGATGAAGTGCGTGGAGGAGAACAACGGTGTGGACAAGCATATCAGCCGCTTTATCCTGCCTATTGGGGCCACCGTCAACATGGACGGGGCGGCCATCTTCCAGTGCGTCGCGGCCGTCTTCATCGCGCAGCTGAACAATTCGGAGCTCAACGCGGGACAGATATTCACCATCCTGTACGTGAGTTGAACTGCAGCTGGAGCGTAGGCTCCCCCTAGTGGCCGTTCGTGATAAGTTGAGCCAGGACTCATTACATTGTGTTTAGCAACCAAGTTGACGCAGAATTAAAGCTTTTGCACTGTTTATACAGCCAGATATTTTACTGAGGTAATTCAGGTTAAATATATCGCTCAAAATAACTTATGGATCCTTGCTGGACTTGAACTACCAACCTTCAAGTCATGAAAGCTTTTTCTGAACTATGGCGCCATCTGCTGTGTAACTGAAGTTTTCAAGAGGTTACAGTTAGGAGGACCTCAGTACATGGATGTTTGTTACACCGGTGTTATCAGGAGAACAGAGCCTTAAATACCTGTGTGTAGAAGCTGTCCAGCTGGTACCTGGTTTAGTCCCGTAAGACCCAAAGACATGTGGAATATAAAGGGTTTGGAACTACTTAGGTCAGTAATTTTCAAAGCTGTGCGTCTCGGTACCAGTAAGTTCTGTAACCAAACTTAGATACCAATAACAATAATCACCACCACCCACACACAATACTCACAACCACCCACACACAATACTCACCACCACCCACACACAATACTCACCACCACCCACACACAATACTCACCACCCACCCACACACAATACTCACCACCACCCACAATCATGCAATTAAATGCAGCCTGAATGCACGTTCCTCCACCCTAACCCCCCCCCCCCCAAAAAAAAAACAGTGAGGCAGCAGGTGGCATATTAATTACAGAGTAGAACTGCCAAGTTCAAATCCAAGGATAATCAAGTCATGGAACTGGCTCAGTAAAAGTGCAGTAAAATGTACGATTTGCTGAAAAGCTCGCTGGTAGTATGTGTGGATGAGGTTAGGGACTGTGTGGATGAGGTTAGGGACTGTGTGGATGAGGTTAGGGACTGTGTGGATGAGATTATGGACTGTGTGGATGAGGTTAGGGACTGTGTGGATGAGGTTAAGGACTGTGTGGATGAGGTTAGGGACTATGTGGATGAGATCAGGAACTGTGTGGAGGTTAGGGACTGTGTGGATGAGGTTAAGGACTGTGTGGATGAGGTTAGGGACTGTGTGGATGAGATCAGGAACTGTGTGGAGGTTAGGGACTGTGTGGATGAGGTTAAGGACTGCGTGGATGAGATTAGGGACTGTGTGGATAAGATTAGGGACTGTTTGAAAGTTAGGGACTGTGTGGAGGTTAGGGACTGTGTGGAAGTTAGGGACTGTGTGGATGAGGTTAGGGACTGTGTGGATGAGGTTAGGGACTGTGTGAAGGTTAGTGTTCTGCTGAGTGTTGTCTTTTGCTCACAGGGTGACAGCCACTGCATCCAGCGTGGGGGCGGCTGGCATCCCCGCCGGGGGCATCATCACCATCGCCATCATCCTGGAAGCCATAGGGCTGCCCACCAATGATCTGTCGCTCATGCTCGCCGTCGATTGGATCGTGTAAGTGACCTCATGCTGCAAAGGCAGCATATCTGATGTTTATGTGGATGGTTATAAACTAATGTACTACCGGCTTCCGCGAGGGACTCTTACACTATAAGGTGTCTGATTGGTTCGCAGGGACCGCACAACCACTGTGGTGAATGTGGAGGGGGATGCCCTCGGGGCGGGAATCCTGCACCACCTCAACCAGGAGGACATGAGGAAGAGGAAACAGGGTCGGCAGGAAGGGAAGTGGGAGGGGGAGCTGGCAGAGGTACGGGTGCAGGCTGAGGAGGAGACGTCCCCACTCGTCACCAACCAGGGGCAGGTGGCCTTGCCGGGTCGTTCGGGGGAGAAGGAGGACGTTGAATCGGTTTGCTGAACTGCATCCGGAAAAGGCACTTATGGGGGGTAGTCGATTTTGAAATAAAAGACTTACCTGTGATGTGAGAGGAAGCTACCCTGCTAAAGCGGTCGCTGGGAAGGAGGTGACATTTGTCATAGATTTGTATTGTCGTTAGGAACAAGCGAAGTAGCCTGAGTCATTTCCGTAACGCAGGTTGCTTCTTTTAACCTTTTCTGCATCCATCAAAATGGTCCTTTTCACCTTCAAGTAGTGAATGACTTTTTTTTTTTTTAATAAGAGGATTGCCTTTAGCGAATAGCCATGAGGCTGTGGGGGGGGGGGAGGGGGTGTCACACAGGCTTAAATTATTAACAGGCTCCCTCTTTGCTGCTGTTGGTCTGTGCTTATCAAGTATTAACTCTTTCGGAGAGGGGGGGCACAGCTTAGGGTGCCTTGCCGGTTTGATGTCCCGTGTGGGATTGTGGCAGCTGGTGTGGACTGGAGGGCCCTTCGTTTCAGGGGGGGGGGGGCGGCCCGGGGGGGGGGGCGGGGGGGGGCGGGCGGCGCGCAGGAGGGGG
>JAODJX010000065.1:6982518-6993697 GCA_026776945.1 Isichthys henryi | reverse complement strand
GGATTATGAATAAACGGGCACGCCATGGTTATTCATGTAAAAGCCTTCAATGCACTCCTTGTCATTTTAAACTTTCTTAGTAATTGGAATCATATGCACGTAATCTGCAATAATTTTATATGGGAGGGTCGATGTGTGTAAGGGAGAGGGAGAACAGCATCAGAATAATCCCAGCCCCGCAGAATGTCGTGCTGTGACGTCACATGGCTTGTCAGATCATATTCATCAAGCTAAGATAAACTTCACAGCTAACCTGCCACGGAGCAGGCTTGTCCAAGAGCATATGTTGACATAGTAACGAAGCGGAGCTTCAGGTTAGCCTCGTTCGTGGAACCGAATTTGGAAAATTTAAACCGGGATTGTAGAAATAAGCCTGGCTTTTGAGGTTAGCTCGCTTCGTGGAACAGCACCCAGGTTACAAACAAAAGCACGTAGGGAATTTTACTGCATCAGATACATGGCATCGCTCAACCAGAGAAATTGTATACAAATTAGCGTCAAACCATTGAATGTGTTTGTAGAAAACTTGAATGGCAGTGGGTTCATGCGTGGGAATATCAGGAGACGTATTGGTGATGCTTTTATGTCATTATTAATTATGTTATGATGAAACTTTGGTCCGCGCTTAAGTGCAAACACTGTTTGCAATAGTAACGCACCCGGTAAGCGGCGGCCGTGGGCGAGCTCAGCATGTGACTGTCGGGCTCCAGGGAAAATCCTCGTTCTTGGGCGAATGCAGAGGCTCCCTCCCCGACCAGCATGCTGTGCGGGCTGCCATCCAACACGCGGCGTGCCAGGCGAATGGGGCTCCCCACTCTGGTGCGCGCACACATGAGACAATCGTCACCACTCGAGGACGCTCGTTCACATCCCTGGAAATTACTGCTAAAGAACCCTTCAGCAAAAGTCTTTAACATAATTTGCTTTTTAAAAACGTCTAGCTGCATAAATATTTAATTAATTGACATACATGGATATTACACATAATAGCCTAATCAGTTTTCATAATAATCATTTTCTACTCGTGTGAAACAATTAACAAGAAATATAAGAATGTTAATGAGTCTAGACATAATACATATGCACGGTGTTTTACCCTCGTAAAGCCGCGACTGCACCAAAACGCCCAGGCTGCCCCTCCATGATTGCCGCGTCGCACTCCAACACGCCGGCACTGTTCGGGAAGCCGCCCCGTCCCACGACGAAGCGCCCGGTCTCCAGGTCATCCTCCACCTCTGGCCGAAAACGTTTTTGCTATCAAGACTATTTGCTATATAACTTTATCCATGCCGTAGCTGGCGTGGTCAGGGTCCCGCCCGTTCCCATGCTTAAAACTTTGCGATACGAAACTCCAGAGAAGTAGCTTTACCATGCAGTATGTCCGCCCCGTGAAGGGAGGGCTTCGACCCACCTGCCATAGCCTCTTCTACAGCGTCGGTGGCATGCTCTCCGGCCGATATCATCCGCTGCATCTTCTCCACCGCAGACTGAGAGAAAGCCCACGTACCTATCGCTGCCATCCCTTCTGTATATCGTTATTATAAGCGATTTAAAAAAGTCCATTAATTACCGTGCAGAAATATTTCTGCAGTGGTATTGGTGTAAGTTAAAGAATAATGTTTGGTTATGGCAAAGCAATTACTTTAAATTACATAAAAATTATTCGGACTATTTAATTTTAATAAAACGTGTACAGTTCATATTTATAAAATCTAATTTCGAAGCAAATTTCCAAATAAATATATACGTAGATTTCTAAACTTGGGGCATTGCATATTGCCAGCTGACTGCAGGGCCTATGTATAACGTGTATGAAATAAAACAAATGAGTATGTACAAAGCTTTTTTGAATAATCTTGGGATTGAAGCACCTTGACCAATGCACTTAAATTGTTTTTAAGATATTGTGGATAAAAGAGTCACATTCGACGAAGCTCGAATAACAGCTATTAAGCATAACAAAGGGCTGACCTGGAACGAAAATCATAATTTATAATGCGCACCAAGACTGAAAATGAATACAGTAAATCACATCAAATTGCAATAAGCATCACTGTTTAAAGAACAAGTGTGGCAAAACAGACAACACGATTCTTTAAAAGCCCCAATAACATCAAGCATATACCCCAAACTTCCCCGACTAGACACCTACCTATATAATTTTTTTGCTCATTCAAAGAAAACACGTCGGATAACATGAGGCCCACGTTATGATTGGATTATTCTGGCTGTCATTCAAATCGCGTGTCAAATGAAAGACGCCGCTATAAACGTGACCTGTGTGCGTGGCGTCTGATTGGGAGATGCTTTTCTTCCGTGTCCTCTGTATAGGTGGGAAATAATGGCGTAGGTGAGATCACGTGTCATACATACCGGAAGAAACCCTTTGCAGGAGCTAGAGCGGCGATTTCCGGCTTGCCAAAGAAAGTTAAGCAGGAGTGGTCTTCAGGTTCTGAAAAATGGACAATAAGGGAAGGAAAGTGGTGGTTTGTGACAATGGAACCGGGGTATGTCTAAGGCCAAATTACATTCTGTCATAGATTTTTGTTCATCGGAGTTGTAAACCTCCAAGAATATATTGCGAGAATAGATTAGCCTGAAACAGGAAGTAAAAAGTGCCTAAATGGGTGGGCAGGCAAAGGAATGTGTGTCTGTCAGCTTGTCACATTCTCCAAAGGCATTAAGTATATTACGTGGATCTAGATGGGAGCTCGGAATTCATGATATTTAGGAAACCCGTAATACAGTTTCCATCGCGCGGCAATGCAGTGAATCCACTGCCTTCTTGCAGCACCAGTTCGCGCTCGCACTCTGCATTCTCTTCTAGTGTAGTAATTGCTTACAAAGCTCTGCGCAGCCAGCACCTTTTGACAGAGCTCCACGTTAGCAGGTTAAAGGAAACAAAAGAAATTTGGTGCCTCAGAATGATCAGTAACTGTGCAACACCTAGCGTGCTTCTTTCATTACTAGACATACTCCACAACTGGAAAACTTCACTCGGTTGAATGGGAGAAAAGAAGTAATACATACCAAACAGCTTGTCGATCAGGGCAGTGCATCGGATGGTAGTAAGGATCCGCCCAGCCATCAACATCTGTGCAGGCGCTCAGTTTAAAATCCTGCTACGACACTGGCTGGCGTGTGGGTTATTTTCTTTTTGCTGCTATAGTCTATTATTATCTTCCGATGTTTAAAGTGTTTTTAATATTTAAAGATATAGTGATCGTACCGGTGGACCGTATTGCATTAAAGTATATATACTATTTTACCGACTGTTTCCGCCATTGAGCTTCTTCTTGACGTTTGTTTTAGCTTCCTTGCTGTTAGAATATCCTGAACTGTCAGCATAAATGGATGGAGGTATTGCCGTGTTGGCTGTCTTTATACCGATCCTGCCTGACATAACGTCAGTAGAGCACAGAGTTCTTCTTTGTCATGTCTGAGATGAATCCCTATCATTAACCTTAACTTTACTTTCAGCAGCTAGGTAAGGCCTTTCTGGTTTTAAGGCCTTATCAAAGTTTAAATGTTTCTGTATTTAGGCTAAAACAGATTACTGTTCACAGGTCCGTGAAGGTGATATGTTTGTGGCCTTTCTTGTGGCTTATGTTCGCTCTTCTGCGGTTGTGCCACGGTGGTTATCCTTAACGCCAAGGCCTCTCAGATGCATGTCCAGGTGTTTATACTCTATTTCCTGTTAACACCAATGCCCCCCTCCACTCCCGTCTGTCCCTCTCCCCAGTTTGTGAAGTGTGGCTATGCTGGCTCCAATTTCCCCGAGCACATCTTCCCAGCCCTGGTGGGACGGCCGATCATCCGCTCTACAGCCAAAGTGGGCAACATCGAGATTAAGGTACAGCGCCCCCTACAAGTAGTCGCCTGCTACTTGCCTTGGCTACTTCTAGGGTTTAAAAAATGAAAGCAGAGAATCTGCACTTCGTTAAACAAGACTGCGGCCTATAAGAAGGGCTTTAATCTAAGCAGGTCATTCAGAAGGTCGTTTTTTTTTTTTGTTGTTGTAGCTCCTTAGCGTACAAATGGGTAATTGACTGAATCAGGCAGGTTTTCACACCCAGCTTCATTATGTCAAATCTGACCTGGGTGTGGGAAGAAGAATGAGAAGGAAATAGGTTAACAAACATGAAAAAAAAGTATGTAGTGTAGCAACATTATCAGGTAACTGCCAAGTCTCAGCTTCAGATAGAGCCGGCTGCACAATAAGCCCAAGGATTGGAGCTTCCTCTTGCTTTCTCATCTGAGCAACAGTTACCAAGCAGAGCGGCTCTAGAGAAAAGGAAATCGCTGAAAAACAAACCTTAAGGTTCAGCATTGGGAGGTACCTGTGTAGGGATTTCATATCATTCTTGTGTTTGTCTTCAGTCTGTCGCTCTTTATCTTAATGGCTTCTCTCAGGTTGGCCTTTCCAAAACATTCCGGATAATTATATGTCCCTCTTTTTTTTTTTTGGTGTCGCGCCTCCGATTTTAAAGGGACTTGGGCAGACAAGTATGGTGCTCCCATTGTGCCAGACGTGGGCAGTTCCAGTGACGGCGTCTGAACCTTAACGCTAAGTGGAGAGGAATACAAAATTCCCATACGTGTGCTATTTGTGTTCCAATCACTTTTATCTCAAAACTGCTTACATGGCTTTTAAAAAGACCCATATGTACAGCTGTGTGACTGATATTACATGATGCAGCAGAAGGTTCTGTTGTGGGATTCTGAGCCAGGCTGTGCTGGGTCATGTCATCGCTTGGTTTGCCACTCTCCTTACCTCCTCCGTGACATCTCTGCTTGTCTTCTCTTTCTCTGTCTCTGACTGCCGTTTGAGGTAGAATAGCAAAAAGATGGTAAGTGTGAATTTTTCTGTGAATGTGTGTGTGGTCTCCACCTTCTCCCCTGGACCATGCCTGGCTTTAATAAGACTCTTCTTCTGTTTTCCTTTTATTATAACGATGCCTTTATTTTAATGTGTGCAAAATTTGTCGTGACTAGAGAATGCCATCTGTCCCTAAGTGTCAAACTGTATTTTGGGTTTTGCAGCGTAATTTTTTTTGGGCCTGGCTGAACTTTCCTTAACCCTGGACTTGTGGGAAGATTGACACTCGATTGGGGCGGGGCGGGGCAGGGTGGGGGGGCACAGCCAGCAGTGGTGTAGGCCTTGTATCCGGGGAGAGGAGAAATGTCAGGGTTACACGATCCCTTATTCGGTGCCTTAATTTGGCTTTGTGGAAGCCGAGACGAGTGTGGAAGTTGATGATCGAGGGTAGGTATGCAAATAATAATAGCAGTGGCTGATCTGCCTTGCGTCCAGTACTGCGGCAGACGTGCATGTTGAAAATTATTAAGGGTATCGTTAATCATGTAGTGTCTTAAGGGACTGTAATGTTTCAGATGCTGCAAAGGAATTATAGAGGCAAAGTGCTGTTGTGTGTAAACATGAAGGATGAAGAACGGTGCCACATGGTTGATTAAAAACACAAAGTTGTTCTGTGGACGTGAATGAGTCTTAGAAACACAGGTTTGGAAAGTTGAGGGAAAACGAAGTAGTGAAATTTAAGGTGACTCAAAAGCCAGCTTTAAAAATTGTGTTAAAATCGATTTAAATTTTGGTATGTAAGCTCATCCTATAGTGCCCTTCTGATAAAATGTCTTCGGAGACTGATGAACAAGTGCTCTGGGCAGTAAAAACCAATAACGCAATAATCTGAAATGTTAATTGGACAGAAACCAATATAAGGCTGGATCGACGTCCTCTAGTTTCTTTTTATCAATGAATTGAATTAATCTGCTTAATATAATCTGGTGTCCTTGCCTAGATAGAGACTGAAGACCAGACTAAATTTGATGAAGTACATGAGTATTTTCATCTTTCATCTTTATCACACAAACGGGAAAGGCCGAATTTGAAGTATGTTCATTGTGAAAAGATGATTCTTTTAACTCTGTGTTAGTAGTTGCTGATGTTAATCATTTATAACTTGGAAGACGGACATCCAAGTGTGGATTTCCTGTATCATAGTCGCAATGCAGAGAGGCTGCTCAGGGTACAGAACTTCAGCTTTGAAAGTAACCATCAGGATTTAGTAGATGAGTCCATTCCCTGCATTCCTGAGCGTGGAAGAGCTTGGCAATTAGTCAGCAAGTCAGATCAAGTGTGTAAATGTTTGGACAGAACAAAAATGTGGAATATTTTTTGCGGGGTGCTTTGAGAACCACTGAACCACTTGATGAGGTGTACACAGTCAGTGATACATTTCAGGCACAAGAGGCGATCGTGGAGTGTTTTTTAACGTACAATTGGATATGAAATTTGTAAGTGGGGTGCAACTGCAGTCAGATGCACACATATATGTGCCATTTGTGTACGGTGGGGGTTGGGTGGGTGAGTGTGTGGGAGGGAATTAACTGCATCCCAACACTGCAAAGGAGTGGCTTAATGTTTTGGAGACTATGTCTAACAGTGTATGGGCATCCTCTGCCTGTGTGCATGCTAGGTAGTGTGATCTGCTCTTGTCCGCTCGATAGGGGCCTGGGATAGCCCTGTTGTCACCTCAGCAGAGAGCGGGCAAAGAGCGTAACTGGGCACAGGGAAGTACCTGTCCTGCCAGCCAGTCCTATTACCAAGCAATTTGGCACAGTGATGGCCACTGGCAGTGTGGACTGCTACGCTGTGTACATTTCTGTCAAGTAAACGTTTGCCGGATTTGATATGGGTCGATTATATGTGTCTTCCGTGACCTCAGAGGAGAAAAACAACAGTTTCTGCATACTGTGGTAGCCATACTGCTCACGCCTCCATTTGTAATATCCAAACATTCCTGGTTGGACAAATTACTTCTCACCAGTGTCGCCTTCAACAATGCAACAAGGTAACTGCTCTTTCGAATGAAAGCATGACTCCATCCCCCCATCGTCATCCTCTAACAGTCCTGACAGCTTGCCCGGTGTTTGCTCTTTAATGACGATGGGTGAGCATGTGAAATGGCCGTTTAACAGAGGTCAAGAACGTCTTTGAAATTTCACTGGACTTGCTCCATGTGAAATGAGTCTTCGCCTTTCCCATCTTTCTCTTCTGTGGCATATTGAGACCATTTGTCTGGTGGTCTTGGAGCAGTTGGGCTTAAGTGGATTGCTTAGGGTGACCTCTGACGTCCCAGGACTTGATGGTGGGGGATGAGGCAAGTGAGCTGCGGTCCATGCTGGAGGTGAACTACCCCATGGAGAACGGCATCGTGCGGAACTGGGATGACATGAAGCACCTGTGGGACTACACCTTCGGGCCCGAGAAGCTCAACATCGACTCGCGCAACTGCAAGATCCTCCTCACAGAGCCGCCCATGAACCCCACCAAGAACAGGGAGAAGATCATTGAGGTGAGTCCTACCTGTATGAAAAATGAGGATTCGTTTTGTAGCTCTATAACAGCAGAGTTCAGCTGAATACCTGGTCAACATGGTTAAAGGTCATGAGAGCTGCAGTGTTTCCATGTGTTGTTAATCTTAAATAATATTTGGGTTGTTGATGCATGTAAGTAGTGTTGAAAGACAATGCCAGGAGGTTCTAATATTTGCATCCATGTGTATCTCCTGGTCTCCTGGTCTTTGTGTTCCCTTCCCCCATGACTCAGTGCTGGTAGGGTCTCCAGGCATGTCTGATGGGGAGACATAATTTCCTTTCATTTATTTCCTGGTTGGGTTTCTGCATCTAAATTGCAGCACCCATGGTGATAAGCCAGTCTTTCACTTATGCCCCACACACACTTCTGAATGATTGATAATGGTTTGGGGAGGGTGGAGGGAAGCCATAAGTGCGCGACTCTCTTTGCACTCCTGGTGTGTCCTTCTCAGCCATCTTTGTTAGGGGCGACTCGGAGACCAAATTGCATCATGGTAAACGGAAGTAACCTGCTCCTTAGCCTTTGCAGGCCCTGTCTGACATGAACAGTACAGACAGAAGATACCCTGCATGTGCATTTTTTTCCACACTTTCGTGTGCCATTTGCTTAGCTGTCTACCCCCCCCCCCCCAATTTTCTCCAGGTCATGTTTGAGACCTATCAGTTCTCAGGGGTTTACATTGCAATCCAAGCAGTGCTGACGCTTTATGCGCAAGGTAAGTAACCTGACGTCACCCTCACCGTCCGTGTTGATTTCCTGCCGACAAACTTTCTCCTTGTGGTGATTTGATAAAATTTAATTTCACTTACAGCATTTCATGTTTTATATACGTTTAAAGGTGCTGTTAGTCTAATGCTCTAATTATTTCTCATTTTACTTAATTTTTTCTGCAGTACACTGTTGGATGGTTGCATTTGACAAACCCTAACAATTTCATTGTAGTTCACAAACACGGCAGGTTCGGTTAAGCTTAGTTGGCGTCACTGAGATGCATCAAGGCTGAAGCATCACTCTGATATGGACGTGTGCGGTGGTTGAGATGCCCTGTGTTGTCGTGGTTTTGGCTCATCTGTCGAGCACAAAAAGCTGATAATTTGGTGCGGATGGCTAAGTGAGCTGTCTTTGGGAACATGCTGACCTACCATGTGGTCAGTAATGGTTGAGGAGCAGGGGGTGCTGGCAGGGAGGTCTGGCTAGTGGGGGCTGCCCTGCGGTGCTTCAGCGTGCCATCGTCCCATTTCCAGGTCTACTGACCGGTGTGGTTGTGGACTCTGGCGATGGCGTAACTCACATCTGCCCCGTTTACGAGGGCTTCTCCCTGCCTCACCTGACCCGGCGGCTAGACATCGCTGGAAGGGACATAACCCGCTACTTGATCAAGGTGCCCGTTCTCTCCTCCTCCCCCTGTACTCGTCCGTCCTGTGCGCCAACCATCTTGTCTGATGTGGAATCTCTCCGAAGAGGCCGTTGAAACTCGCCCCTCTGTCCTTCATAGCTGTTGTTGCTGAGGGGTTACGCCTTCAACCACTCGGCCGACTTCGAGACGGTGCGCATGATGAAGGAGAAGCTCTGCTACGTGGGCTACAACATCGAGCAGGAGCAGAAGCTGGCGTTGGAGACCACAGTGCTCGTGGAATCTTACACGGTTGGTCTGGAACAACATCCATCCCCAACAGCAGAGTGGAGGTTCAGTTTCATGACCTTCTTAAGCTTGTGTGTAGCGTACAGTTCTGATGATTTCGGAATCCCCACCTACCATTGGGTGTGGCTTGACCTTTGACAGCCAGCGACCCCGTGACTCCTCCTCAGTCTGCTTTTCTTTCCAAGGTGGGGAAAAAAAGGTCCAACAAGGGCAATACTATAGCAGGCAGGCAGGCAGGCTAAGCGGCATCAATGGGCTCTTTATGCCCTGTTTCCGGCATTTTCTTCAGTGTGCGTTCAGTCATTATCATCGTTGCTGGCCAAAAGACCCAGTGGTTTCACGCTACAGAGCTGAGATTACAAGACCTACACAGTTATTGACTTGTGCAAAATACAGACTTTTTATCTGTTCATACAGTGAGTTATTGGTGAAAGAATACAGATTAATAAACTCTCTAAATAATGCAACAGTAGAGTCTTTTGTAGGATTTGATCTTTTCAGCTTGGACCTAAATTTGGGCCTTTAATCACTATGCCCCCAACTGGGCACATTTGGTCCGTTTCGTTGAGGAATGAGCCCATGGTTTCCGTTCCTTGAGGCCCTGTAATGTGAGCTTGGTTATCGAATTCGTGTTACGTAACGAGCACCTCTACACTGATCTCCCTGCACTATCTTTCATGTGAGCCCCTCCGTTTGCTCTGCTGCCCTCTAGCTACCTGACGGGAGAGTCATCAAGGTCGGTGGCGAGAGGTTCGAGGCGCCCGAGGCCCTCTTCCAGCCCCACCTCATCAATGTAGAGGGCGTGGGTGTGGCCGAGTTGCTCTTCAACACCATCCAGGCGGCAGACATCGACACCAGGTGATTTCCCCCCCCCACTCCTTGTGGTTCACTGAGACGTTGTCTGTTACCCACGGTTAGCTGTGTGTGGGTGTGAAGCTGTGTTTATGTATTGGCAGCCCATGTGTGTATGATTTCACTATGTAAGAGGGTGACCAAGTCTCCCACCTCCTCTCTCTCTTGCAGGGCGGAGTTCTACAAACACATCGTGCTGTCAGGCGGCTCCACTATGTATCCTGGACTTCCTTCACGGCTGGAGCGTGAGCTAAAGCAGCTCTACTTAGAGCGCGTGCTGAAGGGTGACGTGGACAAGCTGTCGGTGAGTATGGCTTCTCTGCCGAGGAGCATGAACATACAGTGGAGTTTAGTGCGTCGGAAAGCTGCAGTGTGGACCTCTGGCCAGCAGATGGAGACAAAGTTTTGGCAGTCTGGTGTAGAGGAAAGAATAACCCTGTTGCTTTACACACATGTGCTCCGCAGGCGTACAAGGATCTGGCATGAATTTAAAGCGGGCTGGGGCGCACGTGTTGTCAGACTGGGGGGAGGACAGTCCCATGTCTCTGCACCCCAAATCTGGCCAGGGGGACCTCACATTAGCCTTGGTGTCTGGGTCCTGTGAATTGTTAGAAATTGCTGTATTAATGGGAAATTAACGCATATTAATGTCGAGGAACTTGAATGCTAAGTGGCTAATCGGAGCCTTGTTTAAGCCAGTAGAAGCCTTGTGGGCTTAGGGCTGAAAGGTCTTTTGAGGAACGGCTGTCCTTGTTATATTTGCACTGGATAATCCAACCTTTTGGCCAGTTGTTTCAGACTTTTTATTTGAGCAAACCTAAGGGGTATTTAAAGCTTCTCTGAGATCAGATACTGTAAAATTGCAGAATTGCCCCCTTTGTTGACAGAATAATACGGTGTCTTTTAATCGCCGTTTTCCTCTGGCGTTATCCTGGGACATGGATAAATCTTTTTCCTTTGTGTCCATGCCACCCTCTCTCCCCCCCCACCCCACCCCCGCACTCGGCACGTGTGCGCTTATGTATTCGTGTGCCCACCCCCCCCTTTACAGAAATTCAAGATCCGAATCGAGGACCCCCCTCGCCGCAAGCACATGGTGTTCCTAGGGGGGGCGGTACTGGCTGACATCATGAAGGACAAGGACAACTTCTGGCTCACACGTGAGGAGTACCAGGAGAAGGGCGTGCGGGTGCTGGAGAAGCTGGGGGTCACGGTCAGATAAGCCCTGACCTGCTCCTTCACACCCACCCCCCCCCCCAACACACACACATGCACACATACGACCC
>JAODJX010000065.1:6928982-6945303 GCA_026776945.1 Isichthys henryi | reverse complement strand
CCCCCCCCCCCCCCCCCCCCCCCCCCCCCCCCCCCCCCCCCCCCCCCCCCCCCCCCCCCCCCGCGCGGGGCCCAATCAGTTCCCTTGATTAGCACTATGTTTAGAAAAAAAAACTGAAATTTGGTCTCACCCAAATCAAACTGCCAAGATGGCAGCAGTAGACAGTGAAAGTGACAGTTTATAGTAACAATTAAACAACATTCTTCACGTAACTAAATTTAATGGTTTCATGAGCTGTGGTACAATAGTAAAGGTCATGGTTCTACAGGTGACTGCAGTTAGTATAGCTGTTAGGGAGCTGCAAGCTTTTTTTAGTGGCTTTATTGGGCACATGACCAGCCTGAGTTGCTTCTTCAAGGTCTGTGGTATCACGGTGCCTGCTTGGTTTACTGGGTTTTACATTATGGCAGAACTGGACTGACTGAAAGGTGGGAAAAAAAAAGTTTTGATCTTGTTTTTCTGGCAGCTGCTGACAGATGCATGGGCTTTGGGTCTGTCTTTGCCGATTCGGCCATTGGTCAATGCGAAGGTTCCAAAGCATGCTGGGAATATTGTGGGCACCCTCTCATTTCATTAGTAACCGATGGCAGAGGAGCTGTAATGTGGCAGCTTCTGAGTCTGTCGTTGTTTTGGTGCTTAGGTATTTTGAATAGTAATAACAAATAAAAAATTCTGTTATTTGCATTTTCTAAAACATTATTATAAAGTGTAAATCGTGATTAAATATAATTCATCACTGAATCACCGTATTATTACTGCCTCTATTCCGGTTGTGTCCTGTGAGGGCGGCACTCACACATAGCATCAAACAAGGTTCTAATAGGACTGTAATCTCCTTCATGCCATGCCCCTACCCCCCACAGACCAGCTGATTAATGAGACATGTTAGCAGGACTCCTCTCCTCTCTGAAGGTTACAGGAAAAGCTTCAAAATGGCATCAGATATTAATTTTGATCTTGTTTATCTGGGATGTTTAGCCGAACAATTAGCAAAGTTGACAGACTTCGCAAGTTCGAAGATTGGTGTGATTACCTTGTGTTTATGGAAATGGGGGATTCTGTTTTGGACCCTGACACCAAACCTACACCGTTCAGTCTTTGCTATTTGCAGGTTCTTTCAACTGCTGTGTAAACTATATCTAGACCAGGGGTGTCAAACTGCAGACCTGGGGGGCCGGACCCCTGTGTAACAGCTCTTTTTCGGTTCCACCACAAATGATTCCGCTGAAGAGCTGTGTGGTAATTAGCACAAAGACCTGAATCAGGTGTGTTGAACGAAGGGAAACTAAAAACTGTGCAGAGCTCCAGCCCTGCAGTACTGGAGTCCGACACCCCTGATCTAAACTTCTAAAAGGTGCAACACCTTCATTATGTCAATAGGGGGAGTCAAAGATCCTTTTCTTGGTCAAAAAAATGGCACTAATAGAAAAAGTGTCTGCTTACTTTGACTCCTAATTGAGCCTGAATCAATCTCCCCCACGGCCCTGGGGGGCAGCGTGTCCCTTTTGTGCTTGTGGGGGCTTTCGCTGGGTGAACGTGCACGCCATGGATAAGGGGGCATACCTGAGCCCTCAGATTAGCAAGTAAAGGGCAAACAAAGGTTAACGACTACAGAAGACACTCAGTATCAGTTTTCTACCCATAATTCCTCACCTCAGGCAGGCATTTTCAACTGTTTTGACTTGTAATTGTATTTAATTGCTAGTGGAAAGCAATTTTCCCCGCTAAGCAGGTATAAACACGGTGATGTCTGGACGTTTCGCTCTCGAATCAATTCCTCGTTCTGGTTTTAATTAGCATTCTGAGCATTTACTTGTACTTGTCCCTAGACAAATAATCAAGTACATTTGCAACAGTCCCACTCTGTTGTGGACGCACCATATAATTCATCATATTTAGGAAATCGTAACCTATCAAGGTTTAGCTCTCGAGGGCCCAGGAAAGCAAGATCAAAGAGCTGTAACAATGCAAGGCCATGCAATTTGCTTTTGTGATTGGATGGTGTGGTTTGGGGGTGGCATGGTGGTGCAGTGGTTAACACTGCTACCTCCCACCTCTGGGACCCGGGTTCGAGTCTCCGCCTGGGTTACATATGTGTGGAGATTGCATGTTCTCCCCGGGGTTTCCTCCGGGTACTGCAGTTTCCCCCCCACAATCCAAAAGCATGCTGAGGCTAATTGGAGTTACCAAATTGCCTTTAGGAGTGAGTATGAGCCCCCCCATCCTGGATTGTTCCCTGCCTTAAGCCCATAGATAGACTCCCCGCAACCCAGAAGGATAAGCAGTTTGGAAGATGGATGGATGGTTTGGTTAGTGCAGTAGGCTCATGTCCCCAGCATTAGGGATTGCAGTCCCACCTCTGGATCTCTCTGGGCGGGGCTTGGATCTTCCTGGAATAGATCCTGACCTCACTTTGATTCAGTACTGGGTGAGCAGTTTTGAAAGGTGGAATAACCATCACATGACTAGAAAAACGGTCCGACAGACATCTAAGGCCTGCATCGATTTCTATTCCCGGTCCCAAACTCCATCCAGTTGGTTATGGTTGCCTCTATTTGGCATGGCGTCCACGAGTCTGGTGGCCAACATGACCGCTTAAGTCAGGGGACCATGGTTACTCTTGGGTTCTCCAAGAAAATGATGAATTCTTGCACTCTGCCCAGCTTTTCTTCTTCAATTTTTCCTCAGCGGTAGATTGTCTTTATTCCACGTAATTAATCAGTTGGCGAGGCCACCTTGGACGACATGGTCCGAACAGTAGAGATGCAGAGGTTGAAATCTTCGTGACCCACGTGGTGTCTGCTTCCTCATAGGTTCAGATCCAGGCTTCCAAAGCCGTGATTGGTGGGATTCCTGGGTTCTGTCACTCATTGATTAAAGTAACCTCTTTCCAATGGAGTTACACCGGGCAGTGACTGGTAGGGGCACGGAAAGCCCACCCACTATGCCATCTGCACCACATTAGCCGGCAAAGTTACTGATGCTGTATCGGATGATCCCCATCTTTCAACTAAATTTTTGTGCAGGCATCAGTGATTTTATCAGTTTTAAATTATATTGATATGCCGAGCAGATACCACAAAGTAATATGTTTGCAAGCCTTGGAAGAAGATAAATCAGAGTCTGGACTCGGATGTATGTGATATCGGTAAGATTCCCTAGACAATGATCTTTTTCTGGCTCTGAAAGGTTAGGCTTCTGCGCTGGGTATGGATGTTTACACGTACCTTAAAGGGTCCGCTTTACTCTCCCGAGGTGGTCCTCTCTGAGTTATGTGTTGTTTGGTGTGAGACTGTTTTACAATTTTGAAATAGACAACCAACAGGCATGTTTTCATTATTCTGTCAGTTTCGTTTTTAGATGTTATTTAGTTAACAGACGCTTTCATCCAAGGTGACACACTATTGAGAAAGTAGGGGCATGAAGCACTCGTGGTTAAGAATCTTGCTCCAGTTGTGAAATTGCTTTGCTGATTATGGGACTCGAACCAGCAACCTTCTGATCAAGACCACAGCACGCTTTGAGCACCCTACACATAATGCTAACTCATTTAGCCACACTCCGCACTGCCCTCACTGCCCACCCCCTGGTCATACCAGTCCTACGTGCGAAAGAGTCGCCACACACATGACAGAAATAGTAACTTCTTTGTCTGGCTTTCCATGCCTATCTTGGTGTTTCTGCCACTCGCATACACACACATGCACACACATGTGCAGTCAGGCAGAACGCGGAGAGGGAGCTGTTCTGAGCGCACTAACAGACGCCCCTGAGATATGCCAACGAAATCGGCGAACCGCGCCAGCGTGCCTCAGAGCCCTCGCCCTTTCATCTGAGCGTGCCTCAGAAGAACGCGCTCCACCTCTGGCAGTCTCATCAGCGAAGATCAGGAGATCTTTCTGTTTCCACTTCTGACTCTCTTCTGCTTGTTGGGCCTGCCACTATGCTCCTCTCATCTTCCATCACGCGCTCGTAAGACAATCCCGACGAGAAAAATTAGGTGCTTCGTAGGTTCCCCTTCCTCATAATTCCCCTCAAGCGGAAAATAATAATTCACATTCTCTTCTTTCACTTATGTTTTCAATCTTCATCATCTACGTTTTTTTGCGAGAGGAAATGTCAGCCAGAAATGGCCCCCTCCTTCCTGTTTTATTCTCTTATTTTCTTAGACAACAAGATTGTGGGCCTAGAATCTGTTCAGCAGAAAGACAATGCGTATGAGAACAATTGAGGAGACCCCGAAAGGGCCCACCACGGTTTGTTGGACATCAGCGCTTTGGATTATTACAAGAGACTCGTGTCCATTAACTGTGAATTGGCCTCACGGCGAACGAGTCCTTCATCACGGCCCTGTCAGATAACCTCTGCTGGATTCTCAGCCCCCCAGGGATCGATAGGATAGATGGGAAGACTAGGAAGCTCTTTATCCTAATCTCCTAACGGAGAGTGTTCCTGGCCCAAATCTCAGGGGTGTGATTTGCTCTTACCGGATTGGAACCAGTATTCAGCATTGGTTCCATATAATGTGATTCGAACCTTAAATACAATGCCCCTTTTCTTCATTGTTGAGGTTCGGTGAGGGTGCGGGGAGATTTTGATAATATGTCCACCAGCGTTTTCTGAGCAGACAAGCCCAGACAAGTCCCACCCACAGGTATTTCTGTTAGTGCGTGTGAGTGCGTGCCCTTTGATTGACTGGCATCAGTGTATAGGCTACACCCTCCCTCGTACCCTGTGCCGCCTTGGGTTTGAGGCAGGCTTGCAGTCACTCTGTACTGGATGAACAGTTATAAAAGACGGACTGAAATCCGAAGAGCGGGACTGTAAAATCTGCTGCCCTCTGTTTATCAAACTTTAGTAGCTAAGAAGCCTGTTTATTGATGTGGGAGAAATGTTCAGGAAGGCAGTAGAGTGTCGAAGAGAACTTAACACAGGTTAGTGTTGAGGTACTTTGGGAACAAGAAAGTTCTAGTTAGTAGGTTACTAATATGATTCTTTGGTGTTGGGTCACTTGGTCATGTGTGTTGTGGTCGGATATTGCATGTTAGTCTACTCACCTTCAGACGTTTGAGGAGGGAAAACCAAGTTTTGTAGATGTGTTTTGCTCTCATTTCTGGCAAAGATGGTTCACTATTTTGTTTTAGAGGAGAAGTACAGCCCTTTCCCAGAATCCCCAAGGGAATCAGCTTGGTTTACAAAGAGCAGCACCTGACTTCACAGTGTAAACTGCGGGCTCGCCCCGTGGACCTTCACGGCTTGCTGGAGAGCCGCTGTGGGCACCTGGGCTCGAGAGGCAGGCAGCCCATGATGGGATGTGGGGCAGGAGCCCCGGCAACAACGCCCCAGGTCAGGGACACCGGGGGGAGGCCGTGTTTTGTTTAGTCTGCTGCTGGTCAAACTGCTTTGATTTATGGGGCAGCCTTTATATGGAGATGCAACCACGGGGAGAGACAACTAGCCTTCCGTTCTGAAATATACAGTAACCCAGTAAACCATTTTCAGTGTATGGTCACATGTGCATGTGTTTGTGTGGGTAGGTGGGTTATGTATACATTACAGTGTGGCAGTGATTCTCAAAGCCGGTCCTCGGGCCCCACTGCCCTGCTAGTATTCCAGCTATCCCTGCCCCACACACAAGTCCCAGCTGTCTTTCAGCTTCTGATTGACCGAACACACCTGATGCAGGTAATCAGCAGTGTGTGGGGCCCGCTCATTCACTTCTATGGGAGAAATGCCAACGCTAACTATGACAACCTTAACCCCCACCCAGCTCTAACCATAACCATAAGTAACCAAGCAAAGTAAAAGAGTTTTTTCATTCTTAGTTTTTTCATAGCAGTCACTGATTTTTATAAAATAGAGTTTTCTCTTACGGGGACTAGAAAACGAATATTTATCACGTTATGGGGACATTGTGTCCCCATAAGGATAGGTATAACCGCTCTCTCTCTCTCTCTCTCTCTCTCTCTCTCTCACACACACACACACTCACAAATTTATGCTTTAAAACCATCTGCGACCAGCCCCTCCAGTAGCTACATCGCTTTTTGTTTCCACCACATACATTTCACCTTAATAACTCAAATACTTTTAAGTCTAGGAGCAAATTTTTTTTGCCTCTAATAACATCCATTACAGGAACTTTCCGGCATCCTCAGGTTTCGTGGCTGGGACGATCATGAAATATGACTTTATTTTTTACAGAGAAATAAGAGTTTGTGCTACTTGACTCACTGACTCACTACATTTAGCCGCCAGCAAAGCAATATGTTCACTTTGCATCGTTAAATGCTGGAAAATGAAGACAGAGAGACTTAATATAATGACATAACAAAGGCTTGTGAGGACTGTATTTTTCTCCTTTAAAAAAGCTGCAGCCATACATGCATCTGTATTATTTAATACTCAGTTTGCCAGGACATTCCCGGACTGTGTGGAAAGGAAAAAAAAGACCTGAAGAGGGAAAAAAATCTAGTTGTTGTCATGCCAATTGTTAATCATGCAGAAAATGCGGAACCTAAATCTGCTTTTGGCTTAATTTGTAATGGGGTCTCTAGGGAGGAGCCTGTGTAGGAGGGGTGGCGGGCTGGCTGCAAGGCAGAACCGAAATCAAGGAGCATATGCATGCATGCCCCCCTCCCCCCCATACACACACACACACACACACACACACACAGACAGACACAGACACACCACACAGAACAAGAACTGTAAACTGCATATCCGGTAAATCAGTGTTTTCCAATCCGGTAAGGAGCAAAAATGTGGACTATCTGGCAAGAAGCTGAGAGGGAGCAAAAACAAGGACCGTCTGGGGGGTCCCCGAGGACCGGATTGGGAAACAGTGTGATAAACGAATGCACTATACAGGCTGTTAGGGTATTCCGTGGTGGACAGGCCTCGACTCCAGTGCCAGATTTATGTATCGCGGTCGGATTCTCAGCTGCCACGTTCCTTTGACCGGGTCACAGCCGGAAACCGACCTCCGAGCGGCCAAGTTAAAAAATATATCTGCCCAAGAGGAAGTGATGTCATGAGGGTCATGGCGCCTCCTGTCATCACGCTAAAAGACATGTTTTTTTTGGAGGGGTGGAATGTGATCGTAAACATGAGCCACATTGCGCTGCACTATATTTGGTGTGTTCCTGACTTGCCTGTAGATGACCCATAATGGGCTGCGGGTGTGGAGACTAAACGTGGGTCAGCTTTGTTACCCTGATGCTCAGATTTGGACATCAGTCCTAGGTTTAAGGAAGCAGTAGCAGAAAGAGCTTGTAAATGGTTAACAGGGATGTGACCCCTAGCCCTCGAGAAGCGTTTCCCAACCCGGTCCCCGTGGACCCACAACCAGTCCATGTTTTTGCTCCCTCTGCACTCCCAGCCAGGGAGAAAAATAGTTTCATTTCACAAGAGCATAAGCCTATAAGAAGAATGCTATCGCTTTTAAAAAGCAACCTCAGGTGATCACATTACAATAAGTGTATTAAACAGAAACATTCCAATAAACGAGTGCATTATTTGGGGGGGGGGGGTAGATATTCATTATTACAAATGCCAGCCCCCTAGAGGCTGCAGAATGTTTTCGGTGCAGCAGACCAACAAAAAGAGCGCAAGAAACGCATTGTGGTTAGTGGCTGAGACCTTTTAATAATGGATATGGCAGCTCTTTTAAGGTCTTGGAAGTTACTCTCGTTATTAACAGCCACAATTGGTTTAATACTAGCAGTGACAGACAGGGAAGCCAACAATTTACTCAGCTAATTATACGGTTTTGACATTTACCTTTAACACAAATACGTAAAACATACATATTAATTTACACTATTTAGAGATGCACATGGTGTGCTGCAAAGCATGCTGGTAACTGCATAATTAGTGCTGCTGACCAACCCCACGGCATCACATTTATGTCAGCCAATCGTGGACAGCGGGCAGGATCAGAACGAACGAAAAACTCCGCCTCGGGGTCCGTAACATACGATGTCATAACCGCTAAAACGATGTTGATTCTCTCAAGGCCAGGGCGCAGATAATTTACACCATCTACTGTTTTATGTACATAATGACATTTAAATTCTAGTCCTCGAAATTTTAGATGTGTTTTTCTCTTTTTGGCCCATTAAAGATTTTCAGATTTAACTCCAGATATTATACCAGTGTGTTAGCATGGTTTTATACATTTTGCAATGGGGGGGGGGGGAGTGGGAACAGGAATGTGTTTTGGTTCTAGAAAAAAACAGCATTACATAATTTAATACACAACAGTGGAGTGGTGTAAACTACACCCAGCCAGAAGCCATATGCATCCCCAGCTGGGGCAGGTGTGCTGCTGTAGGCATTTGCTGTCCCATGATGCACTGCGGCGAGGTTCTGCAGGAAGTTCAAGGCACATGGAGTCCCTTCCAGGTGGTGCATGACATTGACTGTGATATCGGTCCATGTTTGAGACCAAGTGTAGGGTGTTTGCCAACTGAAGGGACAGTGTCATGGTGGGGGATGGGTTTGTGGGGGGGTTATAGTGCCAATGTGACCTGCTATTCAGGGCTTGGGGGGGACAAGTGTTGCTGCTAAGAGACCTTGTGGGGGGGGCCACAGAGTGTGATCCTGTGGTCTGGCCTGCTGACAGTGCCACTCCGACCCACTTTAAATTACTCTTTTCACCGTTAATTGGCAATTACAGGATCACCCCCCCGCCCCACCCCGCCATGCCTGATGGAATGGGGGAAGTGGAACTGGCCTGCTTTTTAAGGCAGGAAGAGACATCACAGAAATCCTGCTTGGGTGGCTGTCGTCTTACATGGGGAGGGAATTGGCTGTTAATTAGCCGGCTGATCCCGCGGGAGGCACTGTGGTTCTGGGTGTGAATGCGAGGGGGTGGGTGCTGATGGCATGGCCCACTTATCATGTGGCACCCCCCCCCCGCTGCCGTTTCGGAGTCTCACAGGGAGTGTCATCCTTTATTGCGGGCAGTACCCCTCCCCTTCTGCCTATGGAGATAATTGCTTTGAACCACAGTGTGTGTTGGATGCTGCAACTCTTGCAGACACGTCGGTGTTCCCGTCTTCACACCCGCTGCCCTGCTGTAGGCTGGTGACCGGGGCTACGACCAACCCCAGACCCTAGTTTTGTTGTTTTTTTAACTCAGTCGTTTCATCACCGCTGACCCCACACACCGAGACTCTTGTCTCTTCAGTATGGTTGCCCAGCTAGTAGAGTTCATGCCACCCAGAGTGTTTTTGTAAATATCGCTGCGTTCCATTTACATCAACGGTTGGAAGTTGGAGCTGGGAATTCCAGTACGAGAAGTCAGAAATAAAAGTGCAGCTTTCACTAACGTTGATGAAGGGCGCAGTCATCTTGAATTCTGAGGTCAATGTTGCAGAAGTGCCTCCGACTTCCTGAGTCGCAATTGCGACCTCGGGAGGCGTGCCAGTTGAAATTTTGGACTAGGAGGTCGGAGATCCCGACTCTGCCGTTCAAACGGAGAGCAGCATAAGGGCAGCTGAGCAGGGGGGAGAATGGCTACAGATTCCCCAGGTGATGAGTAGAGGACTCAGTTGCCATCTCAATGTTCAAAATTTGAGTTGACAGGTTAAATGGGAATGGATATCATGATTACCTCCATACTTTTAAGTGAGTGTGGGGGGTTCTTTAATAAAAAAAACTCCCCAGTGTAAGCACAAACGGCCTGCTAAATGAAATGCAAGCTCACCATTGCCCCAAGTTACCCCAGTTAGACAAAGAGTCGGTGCCCCTGTTAAAGCAAAATAAACGGTTAAATTAAAGTGTTTGCGAATGAGAACCCTCCCCACCCCCCCATCCTGAGAAATGTGGTGGGAATGGTCAGGCAGAGGTTTGCAGACGTCGTCTCACATCCCCCATCCATGGTCATGTGACACCTCGTATGCCGAAGGTGAAATGCATATAGAGGTCAACTTGTACCGGAGACGGCTGTGACATCAAGGAGGCGATACCTGTAATCTCCAGGCGCTGGGTGTCTACTGCCCCCCCACCCCTGACAGCCTTTTGCCTTTTGACACTAATTCATTCAGGTCTCTCCTGTTGCCTCTTTGAAATCATCATAATTATCAACATATAAAAACCACCTTTTCGCAAACTATTTTTTGTCCTTAAATGAAGTTGAGCTGCTTTATTTCTCCTTTTGCCAGATGAATCTTTAATGTGCTGCATCTAATTCTCTTCGCTTATGGCTTTTCTCTCTCTCTCTCTCTCTCTTTCACATCCAAATCTGTGTTGTGCAGATACCCCTCCCCTGGACAGCCGATCATGCAACATCCCGCTTGCTAACGAAGACTCCCCCCCAGTGGCAAAACTGCCTGTTGCCCCAGTTGCACCTTCTAATAGCGGAGAGGGAGTCGCTGTGGGGAGGCCAAGCGAGTTGGGGAGCTGGGGTCTAGCGTGCGGGACTCAGGGGGCTGGGATGCTGTGGCATGATCAGTTGATGTTGTTATGTGAGGACCAGGAACATAGATGCTTCAGACCTGGAAATGGTAAAAGCCCATGGCTGTGGTCATCTCAGTGGGTGGGATTCTTCTATGTTCTTCACATCCTTCAAGTCAGTAGAACCAACCGGCTGTTTCATTGGTAACTACACTCACAGACAGACGTGCCCATATCAGTCTTTCTTCAGCTATGTTCTCCTGTCCGTCATAAAACTGAATGTATTTCAGTACTATGTCGCTCAGCCATGATGCCTGTCTTTGTGATCGCTCAGAATTCGTGGCTGGAGCATCTAACGTCCACACTAAGCCACCTGGGGAGTTATCAGGGATGCTGATGCCCCCCAAAGAGATTTTTTGGTGCCACACAGTGGTTTAGTAAGCAAACCTCCCTGAGGTCAGTCTTCTCCTCCGCTGACAGTCCTCGTTGCACATTTTACCTTTTATACGGTATCATGTTGTGTGTTTATTGTGTTTAAGAGGCGAGAGGGGGATTAGCTGTGTGTGTTCATGAAGGCATCTTGACGGTTGGTTATGGAGGTTATGGACTAGCTGCCAAAGCCCCCTCTTCTGCTCCAGAGCCCTCGGTGATGCTGGTAGGGAGATTAGGTGCCAGACAGGCCCAGATTCGGGCCTCACATCCCCAGCTTGTCATTATGTTTTGAACAAGAGTGGAAGATACCTGTAGGGCAGGGTGTGTGTGTGGGTGTGTGTGGGGCATGGTGGAATCGGGCCACACACACTGGAGAAGGTGCATACCATCATAATCCAGGGGGGTCTGGGTGAGATCAAGTCTCATCTGGAATATTACAGTGAACATATCAGGCCGGGAGGGCACAGGACACGATGGGTTCTTTTCCACTGTGACTCTGTCATTTGTCTCTCTCTCTCTCTCTCCTGCCTCCTAAACAAAGTATTTTTACTGACACCTTTAGCTGTGTGATCCGTGGGTCATACGCTGAGATGAAATTATCATCTTGTTGAAGATCACAGTGATAAATAGAATATAAAAACGAATATAAGTAATATAAGCCCCAGCTCCCCAACTGGCTTGGCCTCCCCACAGCGACTCCCTATCCACTATTAGAAGGTGCATTTAAACACTGACACAATGTAATAATTTAAATGCAAACACTGAGACACAGACATAAAAATCAAATAAAATTAAAAAAAAAAAAATGTATATATATATATCCATCCATCCATTTTCCAAACCGCTTATCCTACTGGGTCGTGGGGGGTCCGGAGCCTATCCCGGAAGCAATGGGCACGAGGCAGGGAACAACCCTGGATGGGGGGCCAGCCCATCGCAGGGCACACTCACACACCATTCACTCGCGCATGTACACCTACGGGCAATTTAGCAACTCCGATTAGCCTCAGCATGTTTTTGGATTGTGGGGGGAAACCGGAGTACCCGGCGGAAACATGGGGAGAACATGTAAACTCTGCACTCATGTGACCCTGGCAGAGACTTGAACCCAGGTCCCAGAGGTGTGAGGCAACAGTGCTACCCACTGCACCACCATGCCCTTAAGACACATAATCCCATAAATTTTAAAGGCTAAAGGAGGCTGTGGATTTAAGTGATGTTCACATAACCGTTTAAAAACTGTTTCCTCCTTACAACTTCAGTTTGCAGTGGTTTTAACTCAATAGCTGTGGGCTCACGCACTACTGTATCTTAAAATAAGCATAGTGTAACGGTTAACCCTGCGTGTGAAAAAAAATGGTGCAAACTGGTGGAAGGGTACCATTAAGTGACACTGCACGTTGCAACCAGTAAGTGCCAGGCACGTTACAGCTCCTGGGGTAGCTCTCCGACCACAGCGCAAAAGCCCGACTGAGGTAAGCGCTGCACTAACACAGGGGTGAACGCAGAGCTGCAGCATGGGCATGCACAAGTTCACAGAATTGTAAACCCTCAACTTTATATTTATATCCACATCTAAAGACTATGAATAATCGTTGAGAGGGAAGATAAAAGCAGTAAATGCCGAAAGACATGCATGATCAGCGCATAAACTCTACTTTTAATTTTGAAACCGTCCGAAAGTTAATTTTTAAGATTAAGCAGTCGTGCACGGCTGGCTGGCACAGGTTCACTCAAAGGTTTCAGAGAATCGCACGACCGCATCAGTCAGACGTGTACCGAAAAACAGTGAAACGGCAAATTTAATCCATGAAAGCAGCATGCGAAAAACAAAGCACAAACCTGGACTTGCTGGCTGCCGTGTGGTCACGGACTACTCGCGTCACCGAAACAGACGCCATTTTGTCACAGTTTACACGAACACGACATGACATTGATTACAATGCATTCATGCCCTATTACCTTACCTTCGAGCCAAACCCCCTTGCATTTTACAAGATTTACCATTGAAGGCAGCCTTCGATTTACGATTTGACAAAGCGTGCGTCAGTCTCGACCAGTAAGCACGGCCCCTGTTCGGAATTTGTTGGTTTGGGAACTGGCAATAATACAGCAATATCCCGTCTTTAAAGGTGAGAAATAAGTGGGGACGTGACAGAACTCCGTCTCGTGAACTATGGACACCCACATGTCGCCCTGAGCTGTGGGTGTACAAATACAGCCGTTTAAATTATTGATTACGAAATATCCGGCGTAGTTGGGTTACTTTTTTGGGTTTTATGTTGTAATTAATTTAAACAAATGGCAAACTAAAATCCATAAATCAGATAATCTAACCAAAGGATGATGCTACTATAATTGACATATATACATAAAAATATAACAGCAGTGGTAACAAAATATGTATACCCATATATCACAACACACAAAGTAATGCAATTACAAGTAGTCAAATATTACGTTCCCAGACTACACGTGGAGTTTGATGGGTAACATTTACGCAGTCTACACAAACAATAAAATTACGGTGAATACCAAAAGCGCAGGATTTATGCACAGTTTATCTTCCTTGTCCCTCCAGCATTTCAACAACTAATTTGTATTGGCACTCCTCAATATTTTGATTAAATTTAATTCGGACCAACTCGTTAAAATATGGTAACCTATCCAGGAATCATCAAATAATATATTTATATTTCAACAAGATAATATTTACAGTATTATTACAAAAACGCATCCAGTTTTAACAGGCGTGACTATTTTCTACTAATTAATATCCACTTTAAAAAAACAACGGAAAATACGTTTGTTTGGTTCGTGACTGCGCCTCAGTGCTCAAAACTATCAAACTAAAAATTATTTTCATTTTTTATTCGATTTACAGTATTCCCATCTACACAGACTCCATCTGTGTGTTAAACATACTTTAAATTTACCACTCTGTTATACAGTAGATTAATTGACGGCTAATGGCGTCTTTTTATATCTATAGATATGCGCATGTTTTTTTCCGCTGATACCATAGTTATAAATCAAAAACAAGACGGGTATAGCTGTCATACATAACTGCATCAGCCCTACAGCTGAAATCCTTGCACAATGATATCAAGGAAGCAGGACATTCGAGAAAGTCGGCGTAATGAGACTTTAGGATTAAACGATCGCTATTTCACAGAATTGTATGCAAACTTTTAATTTAGCAGACATCTGCGGGAGCTGTATTGCAATAGTGCAAGATGCATCAAGAACCTCCTTCTGTCCTGAACGCTGTCCTGACGAGTCCCTTCCTTCTCGCCCTAAAATAACGTGTTTAAATCTCGGACATTTTATTTGCTACGAGCTCTTTAGGTACGGTGCGCTAAGTGCTCGTTTCCGTGAGTGCCGCTAAAACATATCAACAACATATTACCTTCTCAAGTTTTTTTTCTTTCTCCTTGATCAGCGAAGTGATGGAGACGACGAGTAACAAATGTAGGAAGGATCGCCTATGCTTTCTTAATTCAAAAGCGCCGACCCTCATCGACGCTTGAACTGCTAATTCACGCGGCGTTTTGTGAGAGACGCCTGGCCCTTTCTCCGAGGTACCAAGTTTGAAGTGTTGCGAAGTCCAGCAAAAATCTCCTGCCCAAGATCTGCTTAAAATCTGCCCAAAGGAAGGTGAAACTAGCCCAAGACTTAAAAACCAGTATATTAATTGTATCTGAAAGACATAAACCGGTATTTTACATGCCGATTACATTCAAGTGTTCAACATTTTAAAACCACAGTTAAGCACAAACACGTCACATAGACGGATGCACTCTCATTTTCCAGGCTTGCCAACTTCGGTCAGCTGCCTGGAGTGAGATTTTCGATTCGAGGTAAATCGATCTGCACACATATGCACATGCAGTTACGAGTATGTGACAGTTTTATTACCTTGTAAATCGTCTAAGTGTGCAAACTACACCAACGCTTCGAATGTAGCTAATTTTAGGGTTGAAATGCAATGATATATATTTGCCGTAAATGCAACGACTGCTTGAGTGAGTGTCACGCAAGATGCGTGAGATTTGGCGACCCTGCTTTCCTTTGCGTTTCTCTGACTTTCTGGATTAGGAGCCACTTGCATTAATAATAATTACTTCGTGTTTCCCCTTAGAGTACCCTGCCGCGGAACATTATGAAAGCAGCTCAAAACCCGCAAACTCCTAATATTTACCCGCAACTCTATTTTCAAAATAGCCCAATTGGGCGGCCAAACCGCGGACCTGGCGTGTGAGCTCTACAGCACCTCACAGGGAAACAGCAGTTGCCAAACAGAGAGAAAGATCACCAGGCTGTGGGGGAATACAGAACGTTGTTATCAATACGCAGCAATTTCTTACATAATTTAATAAACGACTTTTCACCGTTGACATTTTTAAAACCCGAAACAAATTTACAAGACGAGGATCAAGTTTGATAGTGTGAATGCCATTCATTTAATCGGTAAATAGCATAATGTTTGTGCATAAACCCAGTTCAACTGAATTAAGTGACAGCAGGTTTTAGCAACTGCCGATGGCACGTGTACCGAACATTTTAATTTGAGTATCTGCGTTTACGGTGAATAACAAAGTTGTTTTCCGTGTAGTTACGCATTTGTTTCCACATGCAGCGAGACGTTTAGCTTTTGATAAATAGCAGCACGTTGTACTGTTCAGGTACACGTTGTACTTTCGTGGTGCAGTTTTATATTGTTTTCGTATACAGACAATCGTTTCCTTGAAATGGGCTGTTTCAAGTGTCCATACGGCTGCCTTATTTACCCATAAATCATACGCGGTGATCTTCCACGATGTAACCTGCGTTAAGTTCAAATCAATTCCTACAGCAGCGATCCAACACAAACAGTTCAATGGAAAGTAAGATGGTGCCTTGGAATACAGCCCCTTCTCATAGTGATTAAAACCCTCATGGATTTCTGTGTAATAGTCGAGGACGAGGACATCGTATACTATCATAGCTTTGTCAGTTACCAGTATATATTATAAGAGGTGATTATGATTATGGCGAGCCCATTGCCAGATGGCTGCCGGTTTAAAGCTAATGTTCTACATTGTTTTCGATCAGTGTTGCTTTAGATGGGACGTTTGCTTTTAAAATCGAGAAATTTAACACGTAATTAGCTGTGATAATATTAAATGAGAGCGAGAGACGCTCAAAGGGACTTTAAAATAATTCCACTCAGGACACTGGCTGTGTCTTAATAACATGCCTTGATAGATGCTTGCACACAACATCCAAGAAGTCATGTCGGAGCCAGGGCAAACTGTCATCAAAACGTATGATTAAAAACTCATTACAAAATGAGGAACGTGGCCATAATTATACTAAGGATTCTTCATTTTATACTGGCAGTTTCAAGACAAACAATGCATCTGCCAAGCTAAGCTGTTTCTGGCATTTTCATATTAATTTCACCAATGCCACAGTTTTGGAAATTGTGTAGGAGAAAGCTCAGTAT
>JAODJX010000065.1:6900434-6919483 GCA_026776945.1 Isichthys henryi | reverse complement strand
GCGGAATGTCCCTAATCTGGCGGCCGCCGCTTGGAGCTGCTCGCCATCGACATGCAAATGAGCCGCACAGGCCTCGCCCCTGGGGCCTGGGGATGGGCGGAGGGAGTGTGTGTGTGTGGGGTGACGGGGAGGGGGGGAATGCCTGGACCCAGAGTGCCACGCCTGACGTGGAGAGCCACGCTGGAGTGTTCTCTGGGTGTTCACTCAAGACTTTTGTTTTTCTTTTTGCATAAATTAGTTATTTCCTTAATATCTGGAAATAAAACTGCATCCTTTTATTCTTTAATGCCCCCCCCCTGCCTCATTGCACTCATTTACAAATGAGCTAATTTCTTGTTTTGTTTGTGATTAACAGTTTATTGCAAATTTTTACATAGCAACAGTTCGTGAACATGTCATCCGTGCGCTCCAGGGTCGATAAAAGAACAGCAACGTAGAAATGAAACACTAGAACGGTGGCAAAACTTCGTCATCATCAAGGATGGATCACGATAACACTGGCAAGAGTGATACAGGACATGCAATAAGTAAATAAATAAATGCGTCTCCCAGGGTGCATTGCGTAAGGCCTATGCAAAACGTTTGCAGTAGACCTGGAGTATTGTAACTACAGCTGGTTTATTTTGTCAGATAATGTAGAGGGGATCCTTTCACTCTATGCAGACCATGTTCTGTTTTTTTTTTTTAAATTCAGCATGGGTGGCACGGTACATGGAGCTCCCCAGTATGTCACGACTGGTCCCTGGGTTGGCTGCTGGTTCCTGCATATGTGGCCCAGTGCATCGGTCTCCCATCTCCACCTGCATGGTTTTCCACGCCGTGCACAAGTGTGCTGCCCCCATGGGCCCCTTCCGGCCGAATTCCAGCTGCCACAGCTTTCCTTTTATATCTAGGAAGAAAAATTATACGCTAAACAGCCACATGTTTAATATTAATTGAACTCTCAGGTAAAAAGTCCCACATTTTAAAATTAAGGTTGAAGTAAAACTATCGCAAATTAAAAAGTAATTAATGTCTCTGCCTCTAATTTGAATTCTTGGCTTCTAGGATGGTGGTGCTGGGGGGCGGGGGGTTTAATGCTCCATCGAGGTGCTTTCAAAGTGGCTGCATGGTAAAGTGTGTGTGGGGGCAGTGGTGCGTACCATCTGTACTGAAAATCCCAACTTCTGTTACATTAAACAATTAGATCTCCCTGGCTTTCAAAATAGAAGCTTAAAATGCAGCCCCACCGCCAGCCTCTGCAGGTCTGACTTTTCATATTTAATTCAGGTACTCAGAGTGCTCCCGCATAACATCAAAACCTCCCCTTTTTAAGGATATCTCACGGTAACTATGGCCCTCCGTACCACTAGGGGGCGACGTTAATCAACAGAGAGTCACCTTGCTAGTGCCTTCCTTTGTGCTTTCCTGGATGTTGGATAGAGGGACTTTTATTAGCAAAGAAAGATGCCTTGTTAAATGAAGCTAAATGACGAGTGAGTAACTTTTCTCCATGAGTGCTAATTGCTAATGCAGGCGCATGTAAGCTAATGGGCCTGAAAAAAACACAATGGCCTTCTAACCCTGAAACTCATTACCGCTGTCAGAAGTGTCCTGTAAATGTATTTCAGACTCGGTCACAACGTCTCCTCATCCGTCTTTTTGATCTAGATAAACACACAGCACTCCCAGCAACAATTAAAGCAAACCATCACCGTGGGCCTCATGCAGAAAATGCCATTTAGAAAATATATGAAGATGTCGGAGATGTTTCTTTATAATCTATAGGTTGGAATGTGGCAGAAGAGATGTACAGCTATCAGGCCTAACTTGTTCTCCGGTACGGTCGAGCGGTGTCTCTAAGTAGAACAGTTACCCTTAGCGGAACTGGATTAATGTAGAAGGACGAAAGCCTAGAGACTAGTGAAGGCTGACTTGTGACTGTCCTCCTTATCATGGCTGAACCATCTGGTCTGTCTTGATCCCCTATGAGCTTTGCCATTTTTTTAGGAAGTGATGTGACTGAGAAGGTCAGAGGTCAGAGAAGTCCCAGGGCCTAACCCAGCACTCAGCTAGGATCTCCTCCCTTCAAGCTAGAACATGCAAAGGTTCTGATAGATACGTGATGGTTTAGTGCATCAGTAGCACCAACTGAAGACACTTCTGGAGATGCTGAGGGACTTCATCCAGGAAGAAGCTTTGGGCTTGTTACTTTACCTGACCCTGGTTCTCAACTTCTTCTCTTATTTCCTTTATTGCTTCAACAGCCTGTACTTATGAATCTAGTGTTAATATGAGTTGCTCCAGAGTCTGTATTGAGCTCCTTCATCTTGCCTAGATATTGCAGAATATCTAGACATGAAGTTCGAGGAGTGATCAGTGTATTTTTCTGTCCCTACCGTGAATGTAGGCAAGCTTGTGTGTGTATGGGTTTGAGCATATGTCCAAAAGAAGGACACAAAGTCTGCCCCCCTCCCCCCCAAGCTGGCGTTTAATTTCCTCAAGGCGGGTTTAATCTCTGTGCTTGACTTAATGTCAGATCCTGGTTGCTGACATGACCCAATTACAGCCCTCCATCCAGAAAGCCACGCCCCCTACTCCTAATGGATAAACGTCCCTGGCATATAAATCAATGGGCGAGGAAAACGTGAGGTTGTAATCAAACACCTTGCCCAATCTAATGTGCTTCCGGAGTCCAGAGGTGTGCTGCTTATATTGTTTATGGAGATCGTCTCCACTGCGTCATGAAAATGACTGAAAATGAATTGGGGGCGGTGGGGCTGCAGATATATCAGATTGGCTACCCAGAATTTCCTCTGCATCTCCAGCCAACTGTATAAAAGGGGTGGATCAAGTAATGTCTAAAAATGACCAGGATAACTAACTCTACTTTGCTTCATAACTGATCAAATGAATATTTAATGCATATAGAAGGACATTTTCGATCATTGTTAGTGTGGAGTACATTCATGGGTGGTAGGGGGCCCTCACAGAATTTAGAAAGACATCATGTTTGTATGATGCTCCAGGTTGAGCTATAACTGCCAATTACAAAAAATAAATATGGAAAATTCCAGAAAATCTTCCGCTACTTCTCACAGTTTCCGAGGCCTAAAATCCTTTATAGCACCTGTGGTCCACACATTTGCTAATGAAGGGGAGTTAAAGTCATGGTGGACCTTCTGCCTGGGTCTTCCGCCGGTGAGGGGGTGGCGAGGTGTGGGGGTCGAGATCGTCGGCGTGGCGCCAGGCCGTCATACGTCTTAATAATTAAAGCACAAGCTAATGACGCAGTCCTCGGTCAGCATGACTCCCGTCTGATCGGAATTCCGCTTCATTAGTGGCACGCCGGCTAACGGAGTGCGCTGGTAACAAAGTGACTCCATCCCCGGCGATGATGGAGAGCCGGTCCTGCTGAAGGGGGCAAGGAGACTGAAATTATAATTATAATTGGAAATGGTTGGCTGAAGTTATTACGTGGCCATTGAAGAGTGCAGGATTATTATTTTTTTGGAGTCTGGAGCTATTCCGTCACTCCCGGCAGCGGCGCAACGTGAAAACAGGGACGAGAAGCATGGGCCTGTCCTGCCAGGTGGCGGTGAAGTCGAGAGCAGTGATCATGGGTCAAATCCACGGCGGTGGGGAGCTCAACCTGTACAAGGAGGCTCCACAAAACCTGGAGATCTGGAGATCCGGGGGGGAGTGCATGTGTGGAACTTTGGGTTCTTAAGAACCATGTTTCTCAAGCCAGGTCTCAGGCCCCCCCAAAATGGTTCACATTCCCCCCAGGAATTTTGGAAGAGAGCAGAAATTTGGACTCTCTTGGAATCCCTGAGGAGTGGGTGCACCATACATGAAACCACATGCGAATGACAAACCAGTCACATGGAACCTGTCCATTGCATTCCCATGGGTGCTGGTTGAACTTCCGTTGTCTGAGTCATGCTAAGTGTTAGTACTTAAATCATGGACACCAGGCATTTTCTGTGAGTAAAGCAAGTGTTGTTATCCAGCGTCACGTACTGTTGTCAAAGCTGGATCAGACAGTACCTGGAGAACCTGGCGTTAAGGGCCTCTCTCAAGGGCCCAGTGGTGACATCACAATATCAACCACAGGATTGGAACCAACAACCTCCTGATCACAGACAGAGTGTCTTTACCTGCTGAGCCACATATCGCCCTTTGTATTGCTGGCACCTGAATCCCTGGAGACACACTGAGATTAAACAGGACAATTGGGTAGGGGCCCGATCAAGGACGCGAACCGCAGGATAAAAACGGGAGGCCTTAAGTATTAATTGCCTAAATGGTTAATTGCAGTCGCACCTTAATTAACCCACATACCTCTTTTTTTAAAAAGATCTTTTTGCATCGGCCGCTCAGCTAAGCCGGCTGAGACTGATGAGCGAGAACAGCAAAGCGGGATCCTGAAGAGAGCCCGGGGTGGCGAGATTTACCCGTGACGAGCGGGGACGTCTTCTAAAGCTTAAAACGACTTCACGACGGCGGGCAGGATTCTCCGGGCCTGATAAAAAAAACAGGGTCCGCTTCAGAAATTTTTTTTTAATTGGTTCATCGAAAATGTTAGCTGTGATTAGTTACACAATCTAACATTAACCTGTAAATTAAAATTCCTCGGTGCAATTTGATGGGTGATTTAATTTGGTGCTGCTCTCTGCTTGCCGCAGGCTCAGCCTATTATGGGTTCTTTATATAGTCTTAATGATCAGCAGGCGCGGTGCGAGTCCTGATTACTATTGTACACTTAGCACTACATAAAGCAGGGGGATTAATGTGCCCCAGAAGGATGGTTGCTATGGATCTCCCCCACTCCATTCCAGGAGATGTTTCTACAGCTTCAATTGTCCATAAATTATGATCCCCAGTGAGGAGGCCTTGGGACTGACTGGGAGGATGGAGGGACTAAGAGAGCCAGACCGCATGGGGGGCACAAAAATGAACCGGGGGGGCTGGAGAGGGGTGGTAAGTGAGGAGCAACGTGGGGAATTGGTGTCAGAGCTGGAGGGTGTGACTGCGCCCCTGCCTCACCCCACCTTATCACTGTGTCCCGTGTCTCTATGGCAACGGCTGAGTCAGGGCTAACTGGATGACTTTATTAGCGAGCCTGTGATGTGATGGGGCGCCATCGCCAATGGCGACCGGAGAAGGGGATGTCAAGGTGGGCTGACACCCTGGCAAGCCGGTTAAGCGGCAACGGGGCAGTGTGTTTTACGAGAGCATTTCGCCTCATTGGCTGGTGGGGCGTAGGGGCTTTGGGAAACTCCAGCCTTGTACACTCCAGATACAGAATCCAGCCTGGTATGTCCAGAATGGAAGATTCAGAGGACCCAGCACTTAAAAGTGGCCCTAGAATATGTAATACCAGGGCGGGAAGGTGACATTTTGTCAAAGGGCTCAGCCTCGATGTCTCCACCACGTCTCCGGCCATCACCTCCTAGTGCTCATGCAGATTCCTCGTCAGCAGATCAGGCCCTGGGGTGCTTCTCTCAGGATTCGACAGGTCACATGGTCTCTGCCCGCTTTCTGCAATCACATGACCATGGCAGAATCCCTGTCACATGAGAGCCTATTCAGCTCCACATCTCAAAGCTCCCTGTCAGTGTCTTCCTGGTTAGTTGTTGTTTTTTGAAATTTTTTTTCGGGTGAGAGGGGGGTCTGGCAGAGAAGGGATTCCCCCCCCCCCCACCCCGTCAACTGGGGGTGACCCAGTGTTATTTCTGGCCTCACTGGGTCTCTTCCTCCCCTCCTTTTAGTGGAGTATGAGAACGACAGAGGGGCGTCCAACGAGGGCTGAATGCGGAATCGGCAGATGATCCATGGCGGCCATGGGAACCTCCATGGGGGGGGGGGGGGTTCCTCCCATCGGATCTGTGCCCGTCTGACTCAGGGGGTTTGCTGGAGGAAGCTAAACCCCGAGCTTCTCCACAAAAGCTCAAAGCAAAGCTCCTGCACTGCCTTCACATGTCTTCCTTTGTATGAAGGATCGCAGATTCCACAGGATAAAAATGATAATTATTGTCCCCCTCCTGTGTAATTCTGAGATTATGGAGTTTTATTATCTCAGCCGAGGCCCAGGGCCAGTAAAAAGAGGAAGTACTTAACTGTGTTCTCTTAGGTCAATGTTATGCATCTCACACGGGCCGCGCTGGATTTCAGATGCCGCGGGTTCGTAATTGGATCGGATCCAAGGCCCAGTGCGCTTTGCGAGCCGCCCACGTGCAGTGCTGCTGTGATTATTAACCGTCTGGTAAAACCCACATGCCTCCTGCCCTGAGCACACCGGACGGCGCTTCCCGCCGATCCGGAAGGTGGATGGCGCTTCCCGCCGATCCGGAAGGCGGGCGACGCTACGGGAACGGCTCTCACACACCGGATGGGTTCTGGCGGAAATCAATTTTACCACCTCCCACCTTGAGCCTAGGTTTTCTGTGCTTCGATCTCCCTGTGGGGAGGAGTGCAATGAGGCAGGTAGAAGAGGTGGGGGCGAGTGCTGTGTCCTCACACATCCGGGGTTAGGGGTTCGACTTCCCTGGCATTCCACCCAGGCTTTGGCCCAGCCCCGTTGCCCTGTGCATTCTGGGATATCCCCTGGCTCTCTATCCCCCCAGTCACCCTGTACTGCCATGGAAACTGGATGATAGATGTTTACTGAAGCCCTTCATTCTCTTAGCAGCATAACAGCGGGGCCCCTCCGGGAGATCTTTCCGGAACCGTGGCACCGCTTGTCATTGAGACGAGAGGCGTGACAGTGTGCAGCAGGACCCCCGACGAAGCTCTCTGCTGCTCCCGAAATTGGAGTGGCAGCTTCCGATTCCGGCGAAGCCGTGTGTGAATTGGGGTTCGGAATACTTAAAAAACAGCATAATCAAAGGACCAGCATAATACCGGCAGTTAAATGAGTATGAAGAACGAGAAGTCATTTTTCGTTATGATTTATGTAGGCGATGCTTTTATGCAAAGCAACATCATTCTGAGAGAGTCGGGTCAAACAATCTCTGCAGCAATTGGAGGTTAATGGCCCCTCAATGGGACTTGAACCAGCAACCTTCTGATCACCGATATAGCATTCCAACCTGCTCAGCCACCCACTGCCCCTGTGTGAAAATGCCCAGGTGTGGATGGCATCAGGCTCCCGGTTGGTCTTCAGGCAGGTGTCCGACCCAGACCATTTCCGTCCCCTGTAAGTGGGAGGAATTGCAAAAAAATGCAGAGGAAGTAAAGATGGCTGCTCTTACAGCAGGGTGCCAGGAAATCTGTGTCTCAGAAGATATTTACCGTGACCCGCTCTGTAACTACCGGAACAGGGCGAATAATACGAGCCGACTATCGTTAATCTTGCGTTTCACTACGTCGCCGTTAAAATAATGCAAATATGCATGACCATGTGAATTGTATTATGATGTATGAAGCACAGATTGCACTGACCTAATTCAGCTGCAATTCCCTCGCATCTGATCTTATAGGGTATTTTTTAAAGCCAAAGGAAGATGAATTTTGAAACGGTGACTTTTTCATTCACTCGCGCACATGTCTAGCGCTCCACTCATGTAGAACGTAATAATTTATTTATGTAAGCCTGTTTTTCATCCTTTCGCGGGGGTGGGGGGCAGGAAAATACCTCAGGGTGGAAACAGGGTAGTGGAGCGAGCCACAGAAACTCGATTAGGCTTGTTAGTGACACGGTCGTTACGAACGGGATGCCACCCCGTCCCCTGTCACTGGGGGGGGGACCCAAGTGGGCCTCCAGCACTGCTGTCACACCGGAACCATTATAGCGGACCGGGCGAGCTCTGCCAGCTGGCCCAGATGCTTGCGGCAGGGTTCCCAACACCGAACCAGCTGTGTCGGATCCGCCCGACCCAGGTCCAGTTTCCTGGGATGTCACCTCCTGTCCTCCTGCTCCATCCATGCGTAAAAAGCAGGCTTTGCCTTCTGCCAGCCCCACACCCAACCCCCCCCCCCCCCAGCCACCTCGCCGTCTGCCTGCGGTCTCCAGGTGGAATAGTGGGGCCCGGGGCCGCTTCTGCTCGGCTTGGCTCAGCGAGGTGTGGGGGTGGGGGGTTGGCCAGATGGGCCGGCTCGTCGGGGCTGGCGGGTACGCCGATTCGTCAGGTACTTCACCCTCCCCCCTTCCCCCGCGATAAAATAATGAAGGGGAAGTCACGCTGTGGTGAAGTTCGTTAATGAAGGCGATGCGTGGCGGAGAGGATAAATGAGAGAGGAAGTTTTTCTGGGGCTCGAGCTGGTTTTGGGCGGTTCTGTGTACAGCATCACTGACGGCCATTACCCACATCGCCCTCCACTTTCATTTCACGTAGCCTCACGTCTTATTCTGCCCTTTTTACACTAATTGATCATGTTCGGCTTCACAAAGAAATGGATTTTTATGCGCTGGTGCCCTCAGCTCCCGAGTCGTGATTGGCTCATTGATTCCGACACGCCCCCCCCACCGCCCCCTTGGAGCCGTGGGCCACTCCAGCGATCGCTTCAGTCTTAATTGTTCCCTTAATTAGGCCGCGCGGCACTCGTGACTGGGGGGTGGGACGTGTGCCATATTGTGCGTGGTCTCTGTCGACTTTTCCTGTATGCACCGGGGGTCGTCCGCGGAGGCCGCGAACTGTCGAGACCCTGCCCACCTGCGCCCATACAACCCACTGCTCCGCCTCCCTCCTCGAGGGCCCCCCCCCGACCCTCCTCCAGAGAACCTACTCCCCTTCTACTCCCCTTCTAAATGTGTTCATTCTCTCCCTGTCTTCCTTTTCCTCCACCCTCTCTGTCTGTCTCCCTCCCTGCCCCCTCACAAGGCCTCCCATGGCACACCGCCCCCTGCTGGAAAATGAGAAAGGTATCTGATGCTGTTCCAGGGACCCACGTTGGTCGTCCCGGCCCTGGCAGCTGTCTCTCATTACAGCCCCCAGCCCTTTGCTTAGCTCCCCCGTGCTGGAGCCGATTAAAGCGGAGTGGAGGAAACGTTACCCCTCCTGTTATACACCCCCGCAGCCCACCCCCGGGCGCCTTCTGTCTGGGATAATCGTCGGCACAGTATCATTTGATAGTCACAGTGGTGGCATTTACCCTGACAGAGAGGGCGTAAGGTGTGCCACCCCCCGGCTATAAAATGCCCCCACTGAGCCACACATGGGCATCCCTGATGCAGTGGACCACGCCATGCGTCAGGTGGTGATGGTGGTCCTGGGGGGGGAGAGCATTAGAGGATGGTTATGTAAACACTCGAGGGGACAAGCTCAGATTTAACGACTAATTAACCATTCTTTTCCTTTATCGGCTCTGCCCCGGTCAACCCCCACCTCCCTGTACTTTTGACGCAAGTGCGGAGATGATAATCGGGTAAGGGTGGTGGAGGCAAGAAACACCTGCTCAGTGTTCGTAGATGAACCGCGTCCATGCCCTCCCCATAGGAGACATTTACGAGATACAGCGGGTATGGCAAGCCGGGAGCCTTGGAAGCTCTTTGGGACACAGCCGGTATCTCCAGGGCGGGCCATTTGCGGTGCTGTGTAATGCCTCGTGGTTACTGTGCTGCTCCATCACCCGGTCACCACTCCTGATTCTCGTCAAGACGCCCACAAGACCTTGCTCAACAGGATTTCATCGTCCAGTAATCCAATGAGCCAGGAAGTCGTGTATGAATGGTGAGACGGATTATGGGGTCCTGCGGACCCTTTCGCCCAGCATCCGGAATGATGGCCGTTGACTCCATAATCGGACCTCGGGTGACTCCCTGTCATCATGCGTGCCTCCCCCCCAGTTCTCTCCATGAAATCCTGAGTCTAAATCCCAACCCTTCAGGAAAAACAATCACTTTGGTAAGAGAGGCGCTTGTAGAGTCAGTAGCCCAGTGGTTCTTCAGAAGTATCACCACCCGCCAGTCTGGACGGCCCAGGCCCCGCCTGCGTCGCTGCAGATGACAGGTTAGCTGGGAGTCCTGCTGGGCTTCCTCTCAACATGAGGTTAGCTCCGATGTACCAGCAATCAGCAGAGAGCACACTAAACCCTGACATGAAACCAGCCCTTGCTGCGCTGGATGGCCACAGCAGTATAAATTTCAGGTGATGACTAATCCTGTACGGATGCCCAGATTGTCTGACTCCCCTGTTCTTCCCACACGTGCTGTTGTTAACGCTGACGGCCACAGATTAACCTCATATTTTTAGCCAATCAGTGTGCCTTCAACTGAATTCCACCATTCCTGCGGCGGCGGCTTCCACCCGGAATATGTAAATGTGGATGCTGGCATCTCATCCTCATTGGTGTCAAGGTCGCTGCAGCAACTGCCGTAATGAGGTAGAGACAGTAAGAGAAATATCTTAGTGGAAATAAATTGATTTTGTCGGTGACGTGTTTACCTCGTCTTGTGTTGCCCTTGCCGTTATCAGGCTTAACCTCTGGAGATACGCTGGTAAATGACGGAGGTGTGTTGTGGGATTACAGCACAATACACCTTGATCAGCCGCGAGCGAACAATGAATTTATCACGCGACGAACAAGCAGGTCCCATTCAGGCTGTAATTATCGAGGCCTCATTTTGGGTTAATTATTGTCATTAGCATTATACGTACTAAGTGAGCACATAATTTAGAAAGGGGGGGGGGCGTGGGGAAAAGTAGAAGAAGAAGGCACAGATGAGCTTTACAGACGAGCAGATCGTTTGGTTTTCAGAAATTGACAGAAAACAGCAGGGAAACAGCCAAAAAGGGAACAATTATTTTAATGATCCGACTCACACAGATGCCACAAATTAGATTTAGCACACAGATCCCCAACCGAAAGCGGTGAGCACTCTTAATGTCATCTCTCTGAACAGAAACGCGACTCGACATCTCCTACATCTCCTACAGTGCCTGTGTGCGCCCACAAAACTTTCCTAGCCGACGTGGAAATCATAAAAGAACTTAATAGCTGCCTTCATTAAGCAGTTATTCTGCTTTTCTAATGGTGGGCATGGATTTCAAGCATCCTCATGAGTTTGTCATGCTGGTGTGGGCATCGTAACGACTGGCTATCAGGAATTTGCATACTGACTTCCAAACTCTGTCGCATATAGTCAGTTATCTTCCGGGGCGGGATGGCGAGTGTGAATTATGCTTCTGCATCCAGGGGAAAGGGAGGGGGCACATTGGGGGAGGGTGGTAGGTCTGTTGGCACTGTTGCGGTTCGATTTCTGCCTTGCGAGGCCATAACATGGACACGTCAATGTAAGTAATAGCTGCACATGGGCGAATGGAGTAAAAGGGAGTAATGGGGGAGAGACCCATTGCTTTGGGGTAGCAAAAACTTGTTAAAATCATAATAGGAGCTATGAAAGATTATTGATCACCCTTCCTGCCTTGTTTGGGTGACAAAGTGAGCATTTATAGGACACATCCACAAGTCCCCAAACTCTCTATAAAACGCTCCCCTGCCCTGCCCACCCCCCCATCAGATGGACGTTGGTACAGGCCCACACTTGCTATTTATCTGAGCAGTAAGTGGATACTTGCTTGGCAAAAGCACTATTGTATCATTAGAAGATACGAAAATAAATGGTAATACAATGAAAGGTAACAAGAATGAATTCTTTTCTCCAAAAGTTACTGATATCAAGTTCTGAACGTCCTGTATGAAGTTCTTGATCTTCTCCTCAGGGGACACCCCAGCCACTCTAAGCATTTGCTAAGTTTCACCACCTACTCACTCAATCAGCTTAATTAGTCAAATAACTTGAGCTATTGATTAGCCAAATACGCTGTGCTATTGGTTAAGTTCCTCAAACACCAGGAGAACAGCAACTACAGTAACTGCAAATACTGGGGCGGCTCGAGGAGAAGTTTCCAGATGGCTAAGCTGACAAACTTGGACAAACATAAAATCATATTTTTACAGCAATATAAAAATATCCCATAAGCATAATTTGCTTTGGCAGCATAAGGCTTTAGCACAGTGCTGTACATGCAGGGAGATCGGCCATTCACTCATCCAGCTCAGGCTGATATTGTCATCTTAGCCCCCCCCGATTGTCACCCTGCGTTTGTGAGCTTATGTCTAAGCCCAGAATTGTTTTTATCTTGCCCCCTCCCTACCTACCGATTTCTTCTTTCTATTCTTTACCTAATGGGGGTGGCTTTCCCGCAAGCTTTGTAACACTAAGTAGTTCGTTATTTTGCAAAATAATGCATATATAAACTTTACTCACTAGTACATATATAAGGTCAATATATACATCCACCATTTTTTGAAGTAAATCTATTATGTAATTACTCATGTTTTGCTAGATTAAATTAGATTCATGTGTTGTATCACCACATTGAATTGAAATGAATTAAATTCTTCTTACCGTCATTTCAATTCGACATCTTACAGCAGGGGTGGCCAATCTTATCTGCAAAGGGCCGGTGTGTGTGCGGGTTTTCGCTACGACTCCCTAATTAGATTACTAATTAGAGGACTGATTGGATGACGAGTCCTCACTTCTGGGTTTGAACAGCTGACCTAAAGGTTTTCCCAAAAACCTGCATACACACTGGCCCTCTGCGGATAAGATTGACAACCCCTGTCTTACAGGGTGTGACCAAGTCAATTCCACATCCAATTCATAAATCCTGAACCCCGGTAGACTATGTGATGAGCAAACCAATCAAACTTGCTATGTGTTCAGTGACATCTTTTGAACTGGGAATGTGAATCCCCCCTCACGACCAGCAATGGCAGAGAATTGTGCAAGTCAACAGAAGACAATTTTGAGACAGCGCTGTCCAGGAAGCCGAGTTGCTTTGGCCAGGAACCACTTGGACCATCTCATTAATGAACAATTAATGGAGAAATACAGGCTGGCCTGGGGTGAAAGAATGAACCTCCTTGGTCTGATGCAGGATAGATTGATAAGAGGAACATGCTGGAATTTTGCCCTCAGTGCACCATGCAGTTTCTGACAGGTAGCTGCATCTACGCCCTTGGTGGATTCCTGCAGACCTACAGATGCACATGGCCTCTGCAAGGCTGCTGTGTCCTGCATCCGTACATTGATCGTATTTCTGTACGATCCAGCAGGAGGGGATGCCTTGCATGACAAAAAGTGGTCTTCATGCCATTGCAGGCATACCCGCCATTGTAGGTGCAGTAGATGGAGCCCTCAGCCCTATTCATATGTGCAGCCCCTTGCATCCCACCTGCACCTGTCGCATAGGGTTCTTGGCCCTAGGCCTAAAGATCCAAGTGATATGCAACCATCAAGGACATTTTACAAACGTTGTTGCCAAGTGGCCTGAGTACACATGATGCTTAAATCTGGTCCCGCTTTGGAGTATCAGTTGGCAAAGGACGGTGTGTTTGCTGATGGCTGGTTATAGGGAGACAGCAAGTGTCCTCTTAGAGAATAACTGCTAATTCCAAGCCATGGCTGAAGAGAGGTTATAACACCACACAGCAAAGAGCACATGCTGCTATAGAGGGTGCATTTGTCTCTGTCTTATTCACCTTATAGTTGAAGACCTCATGGCAAAGATGTAATACATATCAATTATGGCAATGACCTAGAGAAGTGTTCCATGTATCAGAATTTGATCACATTTTTGACTTTTCAAAAAAGCCCCCTTTTGCTTCAACGACAGCATTGCAAACCCTCACCTTCATTTCAACCAGCTCCCAGATGTAGCCACCTGAAATGCTTCTCCAGTCCTGAAGGAGTTTCCACAAGTTCCGGCCACAAGTTGGCTACCTTTCTCTTAGCATTTGACTCAACTCATCTCAAACCAGTTCTATTGGGTTTAGGCTGGGGGGGGGGGGGGAGCTGTGAGGGCCAGGTCATCTGTCACAGAATTCCATCTCTTTCCTTGCTCACAGGATAACACAGTACTTACATAACCTCAAGGTGTGATTAGGGTAGGTTATCTTGTGGGAAAGCAAATGAGTTTTACTAGGTGTGTCCCTACTTTTGACTGCTGCTGTGTCCCACTAATGCCTCTGTCCAACTGTACCTCCTTTTGTCTCCAACATCTTCCCATCTTCTGCTCACTCATTACTACTGCATTACATCTTACATCCCCTTTTGCTTTTCTGCCTTCTGTGGCTACCAGCGTACGTCCGCAAACATCTTCCTTTGCTTGTCATGCTATCTAGCCAGGCAGCTGTTAGCGCCACCCACAGGCCACTGTTAGCGCCACCCACAGGCCACTCCCTCTGCTTCTCTTTCTTGGCTGAACCGAAATTTCCATCTGAAATAATTTTATGTGCGCTACATATTGAACTGATTTTCTATTGCAGTTAATAAAAATCCACTGAGAAGTCACATCAAAAGGTTTTCTTTGTCATTTTCTCCCAGAAAAATCATGCAGTGCTTCTCTAAAACGACTAATCATGAGTTTATTTTTATGTCTTTTGATGTGTGTCTCGGAATGAAACAAAAAAGAACCAAAAACGAAAGCGCGTGGTCAGGAAGAAACAATGTGACATGAGTTGAACTTGCGTCGCATTTCGCACACGTGCAACGTTTCTGAGTGTGCCAGAGTACGTGAGTATGATGCTGTTTCGGGCTACAGGAAGCATGGAAGTGCTCTGTGAATGCGCCTCCCTGCCCTTCGGCTTTCGGCGACGCGCCGGTGCTGTTAGCATAGCATGCGGCTATCACTAGGCTGCAGGACCCACACGCTGCACAACTGGCCGGATACCTAGCTGCCAAATGCACCATAATGGGTTTTTGATGACAGATTCCACTGGAGCCCATCCGTGTTACACAGAATTTCCCCTATGGGTTTTGGGAATACTGTCTGGGATGTGTTTCTCTTTATGCTTACTGGATTATCCCTGAAGAAAATAAACATTCATGACATTAACATGATGTTTAATAAACCACGAATGCTTTTATTAATATTCTTTGTGGATCTTCACTGTTCACTGAGATGGGCCACGAACGTACAGCACTGCTGATGCACAAGGTCAGGAAGATGCATAATGACATGTATTCTTTCGTTTGGAGCAGTGCTTGATACCGTCTCGCTATCCGGCCATGGTCTCTAAAATGTTTAGCCGCGCCGGTGTGACAATCCGAGTGAACTCTGACAAGACAAATACCTATAAATTATTTAATGATGGCTCCACTTTTGTAGAATTATTTAAAGTATCATAATTGCAGCTCTGCTTCCCAGGACCCGTCTCGGTGCTGGTTTCTCTACTGGGAGTGTCGGTAATCACCGAACGGTGTCACGTTCCAGGCTGGGTACAAAAATATCTCCTTAATGACTGGCAAATTGGCCGAAAGCGTTGACCTGGATCTAGACCAAACAGAAGACGGTGTTTTTTCAGACGGGAGTGAAAGCTCCATAAATTGTCACCATATTGCTGCCCCCACATTTAACTCTCCAGTGAGTATAAACACAGGATGACGTGCAGGATGAAATCAAACACCCCTGCAGACCTGCCCCCCCCCCCCATGCTCTTAATGCCTTTATTATTCTTGCACTTGTTTTCACGCCGCAAGATGAGATACGTGCAGTCAGTGTTTACCTTCTTCGTAGCGCGGTACAAAAGGTATAATTAGGATTCATTTAAGTGTATAATGGTACACTAGAGCTGAAAGAAAATGGGGGGGAGGGGGGACCACTGGTGTCTTCTCATGACAGCTCTTCCGTCTCATTTAACGAAGACATTGCCGGCGAGGAATGAGACATCGGTGCCAAACTGCCAGCCTATATTTCTCCTCCTCAGATCCCAAAGAGGGTTACAATTAACCAGCCATTTGCTGAAATCATCTCGGCCCCCTGAAGCTCTTTTTCCCCCCCCCATAAACGCACTGAATTCTCTAGAAAGATTTTTTTTTCTTCCCCTTGCCATGACCCACAAGGCTAGCAGCTCTTAAAAAAAGGGAGCGTTTCAGCGTAGCGTGTTGGACAGCAGGTGGCGCAGTGGTGAAGGAGCTGATCCTGAATAGATGTAACAGTGTGAAGTGAATTTATTTTGGTGATATCTCGTTGGCTGATTCTGGTAAAAAGCTTTCCCTAAATCATGACGAGGTGACCATTCTGATGGCACATGGGCAATTCGTCCTCATGAGAAACCGGGGAGTGGTAAAGGGGCAGGACCGTGATTTGTTTCTTGGTGGAAGTTTGACATCTGACTCGGCGGCCCGTCAGCAGGGATGTTGGCCACTGCCTGTGGCAACATGAGAGCCGGTGGCTGAGTGAGAGATGAGTGCCTTGTGTTTGCCAAGCAAAACATGCTTTTCTCCCTCATCAACACGCCTCGTGCCAAAGCGATCACGTCGTCTGCTTTGCTCACGCTGACTCTTCTTTGGCACATTTTAATATTGTTCTGAGTGTTTGTTATTCTGTTCTGCTTCACATATCCATATGTGCCAAGGTGCCAGGGGTGTATACAGGGGCGGGGCCACAGGGTCACTGACCCCAGCTGAAAGCTGATTGGGCCCCAGAGTGCCCCTCCCCTGTCACTCACCAATTCAAAACATATCATTGGTTGACTCCACTGTATGAATTTTGGCCCCTCTGATGCCACCTTTAAAAAAATTCTAGAATCACATCCAGAATGTTCCATTAATTGCTGGTCTCTTCTAAGCTGCATAAAGAGAAAATCAAAAGCTAAATAAGCAAATCTTGAAATCTTATGCATAAATTGCAGCTTGCCGATCACGGTTACATGTCATGCCTTTATTGCAGACAATTTTTAAGAATCCCTCACTACTGAGATGACATTAAGTGCAATACCTATATCCTCTGTATCTGATTCCCAGAACCTTCTAAGTTATTTAAAAAGAAAGCTGTGGAACCAAAAACGAAAGCGGGTGGTCAGGAAGAAACAATGTGACATGAGTTGAACTTAATGTCGCATTTCGGACACGTGCAGCGTTTCTGAGTGTGCCGCGTTCCTTTTCGGTGAGTGTGGTGCTGTTTCGGGCTACAGGAAGCATGGAAGGGCTCTGTGAATGCGCCTCCCTGCCCTTCGGCTTTCCGTGACGCGCTGGTGCTGTTAGCGTAGCGTGTGTCTATCACTAGGCTGCAGGACCCACACGCTGCACAACTCGCCGGACGCCTAGATGTGGATGGCTTATCAAAATGTGCCGTTCAGCTGCATAAGAGATTAATACTAATGTATGCTTCTATAAAAGAATCACATTGCTAATATCTTCTTATCTGGCATTTCCACGGAAAGCGAGACCTGATTTTTTTCTGTCCATTGGTACAGCTGGGATGACCCGTAAGACTGTAATTATAATCGTCACAGTCTTTATTCTGCATTAAAACACAGACTTAGGAGAAACAGGATGCGTAGCTATGGCAGCACATGTCCTAGATCAGGGCCGCTTCCACGCTGGCAGGGAACCCCCTTAGCTGGACATGCTGACATGCCCTAGTTCTCTGGGAGCTCCCAGGATGGCGAAGCATCGCCCCTGATCCAAGCTGCCACTTGTGGTTTTCGATTGGGCTGGAATGACCGGTGTTGGAGGAGGCCCTAGTCTTTCATGATCGCATGGCTGTGTGGAGGTTTTCAAGCTGCCCAGAGAAGCTGCTGGTGGACCCCACCAAGCCTCCTGTTGCTGGGTCCATCTTGCCCTACCCCTACTGTTTAAATTTGAAATACCTTGTGGTGCTGTGCGCCTACCCCCTCCCATTCAGGAAATCAATTAGAGCGTGACCCAGAAGCCCTGCAAAGAGTGATCCTTCCTGACTCTCATCCTCAAGGCCTGTACTCTGCTTCAGACCCCACCCCCAGGCCCTGGAGCTGATTTCGGAGGGCCCGGTAATCTAGTGGTGTCCAGGGCGGCCTGATCCTGGTGAGGAGACCAACAGTCCCCACCTAGAAGGTTAACTAGCCTTCCAGAGCTGCCCTTTGCTCCCTGTGACCCTAGCCGGAACTTTTAAGGAGGGTGATTTGGTATCTTTAGCTAAGCAATATTCACTGCATGTTCATATGTCATATAAAACCTCTGTTTAACAGTAATAAGCCACTCTGCTGTTGATCAGATTTTCCGTACTTGCAAAGGATTTTGGGTAAATTTAACATCACCTGTGTTTGTTTTTCAGGTGATATTCCCACCCACGATGCATTCTGGCTTTCAGCACTTCTTGATTTCACGGAGGGGTCCTAAGTAAGGTTGGGCATCCTTAGGCCACTCCATTTCCTTGGGGGGGGGGACAAAAAAAATGAGACCCTTTCTTATGGAATGCTCGAGGGAGCAGACCAGGCAGGCCGGGGATGTAATCCTTGGAGGAAGCATTTCAAATTTCCTAATTGCTCGCTAAGGGCTAACGGGGGTGCACACTAGGCCCCAGGGGGGACGGAATGGCGGAGGGGGGGTGGCCCATTTATGCCCGCGTAAAAATAAAAAACAAAAAAACAGCGGATTGAAAAAAGTACGAGAAAGTGAAACAAAAGAAAAGGCCGAGAGGAGTTTTTACATAATGAAATGCTTTTCTTTAAACGAGCCGCTCTCTCGAGGCTTGAATTGCTTGGGTAGTGGCCTGTATCTCTTGTCGTTTAGCAGCTGAGAAAACAGGCACCTCGCGAGGCCCGGCGTTCCAAATTAAACGGATTCCTTTTGTGTCCCAGGCGAAATTCCTTCAGTCGGCGGAGCACATTTGTGTGTCAAATGGACAGCGTGGATCCTTCTATTTTATTTTTTTTTTTTATTCTAAAGTCCAGAGGAGGGTTTGCATCTCCTTTGTTGAGGCCTGAAGGAAAAATCCATTTTTGTGGAGACGGAGATCTGGGGTCTCCCTGACAAAGCCAGCGGCCCCGAGGTCAATGGAGGAGCTGGGTGCGGCAGGGCTCTCCTTTGTCCCGGGGATAATTCAATCGGAAAAGCAAGACAGCGAGGCCCGTCTCTGCATTTACGGCAGCCGGCACCGCCTGTCCGGACCGGTTTCAGCTTCTTCACAGGAGATTTATCCCAACATGGCCGTCTCGCCTTGGAACCTGGCCACTCAAAAGCTCTATTGTCTCCCTCCGCGAAGAGGAAGGGCTATCTGAGCCCCGCCGCTTTTACGATCGCGGGGGGGTGGGGGTTTGAGGAGCCATGTTGGTGGTGGGGGATGTGTGTCTGT
>JAODJX010000065.1:6853536-6871095 GCA_026776945.1 Isichthys henryi | reverse complement strand
CTGCCCAGCCCCCCTCCTCTGGACACCACATGACGTTATAATGAAGTACCCCTGTAAGTCACCCCTTGTCCGCATGGCACTGTGTCAGCCTGAAGTATTACCACTCTCAGGACTGTTCTGGGGACAGTGACCTGTCCTCGGGTAGCAGCCCCGTCTGGCCTGTGGGGGGGGGGGGGGGGGAGTGCTTTGTGAGCATACTGCGGTACCCCGGAGGTGGTCACTTCTTGTTAGACGTAGGGAAGGTCCAAGACTTAATTGTTTATATTTCATTATTAATTTCTTTTGGTTGCATAGAATAAAACATAGAGCTGACAAATTTTACTGCTAGCACAAGTAACATTAGACAAAAGTATATTGGTTATCAATTGAATTTTCTGATGCGAAAATAAAAAGTAAAATATGTATTCATTAAATGTAACTGGAAAAAAAATCCACTTGCTCAATTTTTGCTCTCCTACTTCTCTTTTCCTCGCCCTTCCGTGTAATTTCCCAGCTAGCAGAGATGCTTGTGGTCAAACAATCAGCAAGCTGTGGATGTACGTGCCTCCCCAGGAGTTCGTGTTCAAATGAAAAGTACCTAGTCAGGAATACATACTAAAAAAGGCTTCTGGAACTGGTTCAGAGGAACTACAATCGGACCGAGTTCCTGCGGTGTGAATGCGACAAAAGTTCCTGGTTCTGAAAAAAGGTTCCTTAGGTTCCTGACAAAAGTTCCTGCAGTGTGAAAACGCATAAAATGTAGGCTTTTATATGTGTGAATTGCAACAGGAAATAATATCACAGTGAGGGGAATCCATGTGGAGGGGGGGATAGGAGAGGTTAGGGCTGCAGAAATGCGGCAGGTGGCAGGGAGACCATAAGCTATGTGAATTCAAAGATCAGCTTGAGGATTTTGGAAAGTGGACATGCAGACCCTGGGGAAGACCTGTTAATTCTACTGTTGGGGGGGGGGGGGTTACTGACCCCCTGTTCATAGCCTACAGCTCGGGGGCTCCCTGCCAGTAAGCCTGCTCCCTTTCAGGCTGCCTACTGACTTTGACTTCATGTTCTCAGTCTCCCCCACCCCCCCCCCCACCCTTACCGCTACCACTCTCCACCTGACTGCCGCTGTACAAACTGATGCTGTTAACTGTGATCGGCTCCGAATGAGAATGACCAGCTAGAATGACCAGGCAATGCTTTAGCTACACAGAAAACACTGGGAATTAGAATTTAGTGATTCGCTGTCATTGTTGACACACCACAGCACACAGTGCACAACAACGAAATGTCTCCTCTGCATTTAACCCATATGTGACAATGTGACATAACAGCAGCCTCTCAATTACGAGTGCACTTCCCTAACCATTAAGCCACCACTGCCCACAAAAGTAAGCTGTGTGTGAAGGGCAGTCGCTTGTTGGGGTGTCCAGGGACCTGGGGGTTAAGGGCTTTGCTCACGGAGCCGCAGATGTGTTGAGACTGGGATTTGAACCGGTGACCTTCTGATTACGAGTATATAGGCCTAGCCCACTGAGACATTTTTAGAGGATCCTGTTGTGGGGACCCGACGGGCAGTGGATTCCAACCTGATGAGGCTGAGGTCTACAGCACAGGAGTTTGCGGTCATGGGGATCAATCACTCAGACCGCCCATCATGGTCAAAGCAGTTCAATACTCAACCAGTACCATACCAATAGACAAATCAGTTTATCACCAAACCCCAGTCACGTTTGATGTGGAAACACACTCAGGTTCAACACAGAAACATGATCACACTCGACATGTAAACACGGTCACAATTAACATAGAAACACGTTTATATTTGACATGAAAACATGGTCATGCCTGACAAAGAAATACAGTTAAGTTATAGATGGAAACATGGTTACATTCAAAAGGGAAATATGGTCAGATTTGACACGGTCACATTTGACTTGGAAAAATGGTCCCATTTATTTCCAAGCATGGAAACAGAGTCAGCACGGGGCTTTCTACATTGGTTAGTTAACCGTATAGCGCCATTTGGAATTATGGCGCTCGTTCCCATACTAGTATTTTAAATTAATGATGAGGCTAAGTGGGGCTACTTCCCGACACGGTGGCCCCCCCAGGAGTATGTTGTGGTTTAAAGTTTATAGTCTGATCGTCGGCGTCTGTCGTCACACCAGGCCCGCCAGTCACAGTGAGGACACCTCGGTCTCCATCTCGGTGATGGCTTCGCCCCTCTGTCGTCCTTCAAAGGACGGCGACGGCCCCTCCCAAGCCCCTCGGAGCGCCGTCAACTCCGAGAGGCTTTTGGGGCAATCAGCAGGCCTGGCCAACATCTGCAATCCAACACAATCAGGGCTCAGTTTATCTAAACCAAAGACGTATCGGATTTCACTCGCTCGATGGAAAAGCAAAGAAGTGAAAGGGGAAAAAATATACAAGGATTCCTTTAATGGAGCAAGGGAACATTCTGAAACATGAACATGAAAAGTTAATCATTTAAAAATTGTGATTTACGTTGTTTCAATGGTTCTGCAGAAACTTAAATGTCCAGCTGTCTTTGAAGGCCCCAACTGGATCTCCTGGAAGGCCCCCCCTCTTATACGTGAGGACAGACTCGCCGGTATAAGCTTACCCCAGGGGCCCCGCATGACTGCCAGCGTCAGATCCTATTTACGAATGGTTGATTGGAAGCCCGTAATCAGAAGTGTTGGGTCTTTGGGACAGGACTGCTCCGATCCATGCTAACTGCCCCCCTTCCCCCCCGCCTTGCCCCGGCCCGAAACTAGGCCTGGATTTCCATCCCAGCAGGCAGGGACAACCCGGATCCCTGCGACAGAAAGAATCTGGACTGAATCAGCTGCTTTGTCTTCATTCCACAGTGATGAGGAGCCCAATAAACACGTTATGGGTCCGTAGAGGAAATCTGGGCCCCTTGATTCGCAGATGTCCCCATCCACCAGGGATTCTCCATGCATTGGTGGCCCATACATATTATTTTTAGCGGGTATTTAGCAGTCGAGCCCCCGGCCTTGTTTGCATTGAGATGGCCCAGCATGATGGAGCCCCCCTAGGGTTACCGATACCACCCCTGCCCTCAGAAGCAGGAGACATTTATTATGCACATAAGTGTCAGGGAAAACTCACACTATCGTCCTAGAACCAGACCGTCATTGCAGAATGCCTGGCTGCATTCCCCATCATACCTACCCCCAGTTATCTGCCAGTGGGGGGCGCCGGGCTGCACACGTAACTTGCGGGCGTCCAGGGTGAGGATCTCATTAGTGGAGACGAGAGCGCATCTTCACACTTTGGGTCCAGCTGCCGCCACTCCCCCCAGCCCCTCCCTGCCCTACGGCCCCTCTCCCAAGTGCTAATCAATTCTCAGTGTCCGGAAAGAGGTGCGAGACTCGTCCCCGCACTTTGTGATTGGCCCACGCCTGATGAGGCTTTGTCGACGCCTCCCATCCACACTCTTCCTCCTCAGTTGCTGCCGCTTTTCACCTCTGGGACCCCAGGCCATGCTTTGCCCCTCCCCCTGCGCCGCGGATAGAATCCCCCCAGTCTCTACTCACACCTCCCATGCCATTAGCGCACCTGGCCTAACGGCCTGGGTAATGGGCACTGCCACCCTCCCAAGCCGGTATCTTGGAGCGCAATGTGAGAATTGCCATGTGACTCTACTCACTGAAGGCCAGATGTCACTCTCATGGTTTTTTTATCAGCGTTGTGATGTGCAGTGAAGCTCCACATGATAAAGAAATAACATTCTGCCGAGATCACATTAAGTACAAAAAGGCCTTTAATTTAATCACGCATTTTCTCATTATAAATCCCATTACAGATTATGATTTCTTCCTGTGGCTGTGATCTATTTAATCTGAAGGAGTACCTTAATAAATTCAGATGCTCTTGCGTTGAACAGCCTCTGACTACCATTGTTTTTGGTTACCAGTGCTAGTTATAACGTTCCACTCATCCTTCTTAGAACCTCTTATCTTTGTTAGGGGCCCTGGAGGTCTGGAGCATGGCACAGAGCACAAGGCAGGGGTCCACACTGGAACGGATTACAGTCGTCTGTAGGACAGATGCGATTTAGATGCATCATCTAGCCTAACTGCATGTCTTTGGGTTGTGGGAGAATAACAGTATACCCCGCAGAAACCCACCCAAAATGGGAAGAACATGTCACACACATGTAAACGGTGCGATTCAACCCCCCCAGTGCTGGAGTTGTGAGGTAGTGTCCTGTGAACATCATTAACAGCAATTGTTATAAGATGGAAACATTTGCCATGTAAAAACAATAAAATTACATTGGAACTGTTATAAAATAATTTACTGTGCATTTGTACCCACAAAAGTACTTGTGTGCATTTGTATATATTAGTTGAACATTGATTGATTCTTTTCAAATTGGAATTAATTTTGAAGGAATGTTACCGTTTATGACATTAAATCATGCAATCAACATCTAGCAGTATTTTAATGAGTATGCATGCTTGTGTATCGATATCGTGTAGAAATTTTTAGTTTGGTGATAGACCGTAGAAAATTAAATATACACGCAAATACACGTGTTTCCTAAAAATATGTTATTGATATTACAGGTTTAACGTCTTTTCAAAAACCAGATGGCGCTTCTGTAATGGTGTTTGTACAACTAAAAGGTTATTTTTCCATTGCCTTGTAACTTTCAAATAATGGTTTCAAAAAATTCCTCAAATCTCCAGTAGACGGCGCAAACGATTAAGCAGTTAGACGTCCACGGCGCGTCTGAAACCGACGTTGCTTTTTACATTAATACACCAACAAATAAATTCACCATACGGTACTGCAGTACTTCGGAAATCGGAACTGTAGGTCTATATTTGACAATTCAAAAAAGACAGAAAGAAACAAAAAACATTTATCTCACCCTTTATAATTATCCGATATATATGTTTATTATTATATTTTACATTTTAATTGTGAAGTAATGAATTGTGCGTAAAGAAAAAACAAACTTTTGATAACAATCATAGCGCTTAAATATGTTACTGTTTCACATATACATTCCAGGAACATGTTATGCTAAAGTATGATTTAAAATATCAATATTGTATATATAGGTATATTTCAAAACAGCAAATTAGAAAGTCACTCAAAGTATTTTAACTTAGCTGGGACTTTATTCCAAGATACCATTTTATTATTGCATTACAAACGGGCAACAATAAGCAATCTACTTCTGTTTATTATTAAACAATCACTTTAACTTCTTAAATTCTTAAAATAAATACGTCGTCTTGCCGCAGCAGTCAGTGTGCACATGAACCAGACATTTATCAAATAAAACTAAAGGTCTACAAAGGCCTCGGAGAGTAGGCTCTTTGATATTCGATATATTGTATTGATCATGTACAGTTATTAATGCAAAGTTTTCACGGAGCATCTCTCATCGAGCAGAAATTATCCATCTCTATGTGAAATGGGTTCGCGGTGCGATTCATCAGCGGTCTTCGCTTCAGCTTCGGACGTGTGTATTTCAACAGGTTCTGTCGGAAATTTCTGCCAGGGCTGTGAAAAAGTGACCTCCGCTTGACTTCTGAACCGCAATGTCAGCTGGTCTCAACAGGAGCCCACGAGTGGAGGGGAATCAGTTAAGCTGAAGAAATATTATTTAAAATGATTATAAAGAAAGGAAAAACGATTTTGCAAATTATTAGTATGCCACATGTTTATATAAGCGAAAAGGTGAAAACTGAAAAGTACCATTAAACACATGCACACAAACACGCACATAATATATTAAATATATACAAGCAGGAAAAGAATTTCATTTGAATGGACCTAAGCAATAATGACAGGTTTAAGAAAATAAAGCAATAAAAGAAGCGTGTCCCAGAGAAACATCGGGAATAGACGGAGATCAGAATGGCATACTGAAAATTAATTATTAATTTATCATTACATATTCTGTTAAAAATGTGAAGCTCGTTTCGCTTTTACACTCGGTGCCTGAATTCTAATTAAACAGGCGCAACATATATTTCCATGTTCCATAATGGATGTAATTGCGGCGTTAACACGAGCTCCGTCATATAAAATTGAATTGTCACAACGTACTACAGACTGATTAAATAACCTATATGACCCATAATGTATAATATTAATGAGATCGTGTAAATGGGATATAGATCGTGTTCGCTGGAATAACCGAATTGACTCTATCTGCATACAGTACGGGCACCGGCACCCACGAATACGGCATTGCGAGCTTTAACAGAGTTATTGCTTTTTTCCGTAGTATGTTAGGCTTTATCATACCCCTTTATAGATGTCAATAGGGGCGACTTAATTACTTTATAATGCCATTATAGTGCCGCGTTGCTGTAATTCGCCTTTCAAGTCCGCTTTAACTGGGTCTGTTTTACAGTGTGCAATAGAAACTCTGCCCGTGATCAACCCAAAAGGGGCCATGCGGAAAAAAAACACTAAACAACGCATATTTTTGAATTTAGAATAACATACAAAGTTGTTTATTTGCGCAATATAAAGTGAGTATCACCTATTTTAAAAAGGCTAAACTTTAAGGGCGTGTTCAGCACTAGTATGAAAGCGCAGCTAGAATAAATAAACAGTAATACGATTATAGGAATAAAACAGCATACAGGATAGTTAACGTAAAGATGGTTACTTACAGCTTAAATCTTCAATTTGAAAGCGTTTTTAATACTCACATATGATCGTGTTTTGGGCCGTTCGAGCATTTACTGAAGCCTCCTTAGTGCATATAATCGTCGCTTGTGCGCCTCCCGGCTCACTAGGTCGCTCTGTAAATTCCGCGACGGAGCTGGGCTGTGCATCCGACGCTCCGCTTGGCGGTTTGGGGGTTTGATAGTAATTTCATGCTTGTAAATTTAGACGAAAGATCCCAGCACAGTTCTGACACGGGGATCGTTGAATGTGTGAAGCTTGCATTATCTGATATGACACTTTCACTGGCACCAAACTGTTCTGATCGATGACAGATACTGCGGAGACCAACTCCGCGCACCCTTCACTGGGGTATTTGAATACAAATAACGCGGTTTGCACCTTGGCGTGAGGCTCGGTGTTCGCCAAAAATATTACCGTGAGATGTGAGAATAAAATAACGTTATAAATTAATAAAGACTATTCAGATCAAAACGTCCAGTTGTCCACTTCTCCTTGGAATATTGCAGCATTACATAATTGTTGTTTAATTCAATGGATTGTCAAATCAATTATAGACAATTTTCCTTTAAGTACTGTAAATGCACTTCAACACTCACAATTGGGTTATGCCTATTGATAAATGTACTATAGTTGGGTACTTTTATAATTAATGTTTTAAAATATTGTTATGTTTGCAAACATCCTGCAAATTTGTTCTAAAACACTTTGAACTATTGTGTCTCCTTCAATGAGCTTCCCATTTTGCAAGTCGGCGATAAGGTTTCTTTGAGAACTGGGAGCTGCTTTCTAACAAAGTAACGCCATAATTTGCTTTATCCGAACAATCAACAAAGTTGGAGGAACTTCCAAAGGAATACATAATTCATGGATCACACAAATTATCCAAAAAAATCTATGGAAGTGTAGGCCAAATAATTTATGACTTCAATGCGTATAATAGAAGTTTGGTACATTTCTGAGCAAATGAACTTCACTGATTTTGTTTTCTGTTCACACATCATACAGGGCGGTGATTTAGTACAATTACATTTTTAATTAGCATAAAAAGCCTGCGGAATCGCGCTTACACTTCCCTGGCAATATGCTCTGTTTTTGTTGTGCTTCTTTATATGCAGTATTGCTGCCTAAACATCAGGGCTCAAGTTGATAAATCACTTGATAATTGATAATCTCTGCAGCCAATGAAAGGTCGGAGTCGTTTCGGCAAACTCTCATTGGACGCCGCCTCTGAACACCCCGAAGACTATAGCGACTTGGAGCAGCCCATTTCGTAGGCTTGAGGGGGGTGTGAAATTCGTGCAGAAACAGAAAATTGATACCTCTTTAAGAGCTTCGCTTGATATTGCGCCTTGGGTTCAAAATCTTTTCAGGGCAATGTGGTAAATTGAGCTGTTTTCACGTCTTGTTAAGTGAATTAAATACTTCTGCTCCCTTTTTCAAAAGCTAAATTATGGTGAAATTAACTGTAAACATACAATTTTCCGTAAAAGGCATTTTCTCTAGTGCCAGTCAGTATAATATGTCATATTAGTAAAAGTGGAACTAATAATATACCTTTAAATATTTAAAGAAAGCAATCTATACTGAAGAGAGTTGCCTTTGTTTTGTTCATTTAACAAGGCATTCGGCACAAATTGCGCATCGGCGCGAGTCAAGGATATTTTATACCATTTTCTCGTAAAGTTCTTAAAATATTAGTCTGGCATGACGACTGTATGTGCCATCAATACACGAGGCACTGAACCACTATTGTTTTTTGTTTTCTAGTCGTTGTGTGAGCAAAGTTAACGTAATAATGAGTCCACCTGATCTAACATCTCCTGCCAGTACGTAAACTGCTGTCATATCAGCGACGTACAAAATGCAAGAGTTGTAATTAAACAAGGATAAGACAGAAGAGCACCGAAGTGGCGTTATTCTAAACCATGTGTACTCTGCATATCAGCATACACTCTGACTCTGCTTTCCAAGGTTTCTTTTCCCAGACATTTTGCTCCCCCCCTCCTCTGTGAGCAAGTTCATGCAGCCCATTACATTGTGCAAAACGCGACCTGTTATGGCCACCACTACTTCCGGGTTTCTGCAGTCTGGTCCAGATCCACTTCTTCGCTCCGCTCAAGACGCACGCATCGTGCACACACGGGCAGGCAGCTCGCAGCATCGATCGTGGCTCCTTTAAGAAAAACTAAGCCAGAAATATCACTCCACCTCCTCTTGATCTCATTTAGAGGCTATTGCATACAAAAAATCAGCTCAGGAGGCTGAGAGTGATCAAAGAAAGGAGAGAGCTTGATTTTTTGTGACCAGTCGAGTATTAACATTTAAGGTGTCCCAACCAGTGGAAGCGCACGACGGATCATCATTCATTCAGCACTTTGACAACCTCGCGTTTGATTGACAGCTGGAGTGGCAAAAAGCCATGAGTCACTAGTTTTGTTTGAGGGGTATTTTCATACTTGTTTGGTGAAGAAGATTTGTTCTTTCCCTGCCGTTGTCCTGTGAAAAACGAAGGAACTAATTGCATCGCTTTTAGGCGAACCCGAGCTGAAGCTCCAGTCTCATCGCCTACATAAAGGAAAAATAAGGATTCTCTTTTCCTGCTTTTGGAATTTGCGTGCTTATTCCTCTCCACCCTGGCCTCATAGGGGATATATCTGAAGTTCGAGGAAGAAGAGGGCGCGAGACAGGCCGATGGCGCAAAGGGTACGTACGATGAAAAGTTTCAGCAGCTAAAACGCAGCGGCTATAACGATTTAACGTGGCTGATGACAGACGGTCACAAGGAAAAAAAAACTTTTCTTCGTACGTATAGCATGTTAACCACCTTTTCAAAGTTAGTTTTCACAGGCTGGCTTGCCTATATAGCCAGATACGTAATAATGTTACACCTTCTCAGTGCACACAAATAGTGCGTTTACTTCGGATATTTTCCAATTGAGTCATTACATATTTTTTAGCAGAGAAAGATACACAGTAACTCCGGGAAGCCGGTGCGTGTACTGATCACGAGCGGAGTATTTTTTAGGGATTTAAATCAGGCATTACCTATGAAAATCCTTTACATAACATGTATTTCATATTCATTTCTTTTATTTAATTATATTAAAATTACAATTCTCGCGCAAAACCTAGTTAGTCACAATTTGGTTCATGTTCCAATATTACACAATCCCAATAATTCATCATGCACCTAAATAATTAAAGAAGAATTTTTTTCAGCGTTCCATCCGTGAGTAATTATTATTTTAATCACTGCTTGTTGGACAGCTTTCATTTCTTAGAGATTTGCAAATTATGGCCGGGATCTTAATTTAAATTTAAAGTATGAACATTAAAAAGAAGTTACCGAAAACTTACCAAAACCTTTTGCTACTCAAGGTGTGAGCACGACAACACCCTGGTGGCTATTGACACCTTTACGGTTTTAGGGCATAAATGTGTTAATTCCTTTTATCACACTTTCACTGTAATTGCTTTGGCTCTTAGTACATCATCATGAATAATTAACCCCACACGTTAAACGTAAAGTAAAAGGAGGACTGTTTGTTTGTTTACAAAATTCCGTTTAAACTGCAATTCATTTAGTTCTTTTTTTTACCTGTACATATATGCGGTTAACAAGTTAAGTTACAAGTATATACGAACTACACTGCATCACAATAAGAAGAAACATTTAAGCGGGCGCAGTGCATTAAAAAATCGCAGGCGAAGTCGCTTTTGCTCGGCTTGCACGTTCAAGCTTGTTTTATATTTCATTTTCGTGGTATAATTTTTAAAATAATTGTAGGTTGTCTTTGTGAACCGAGCCTGCCCTGTTTTTGTTGTTGTGCAGTACGAAGATCTGCCCCATTACGGCATGGAGGGCGTAGGAATCCCGACCACGATGTACGCGGATCCTCACGCCGCCAGATCCATGCAGGCTGTCCATCTGAATCACGGTCCCCAGCTGCACTCGCACCAGTACCCGCACGCGGCCCACACCAACGCCATGCCCCCCAATATGGGTTCCTCCGTCAACGACGCGCTAAAAAGAGATAAAGATGCCATTTACGGGTAGGTTTAGGTGGCTACCGTGTTCATATTTTATTATTAGAGGACTGGCCGTAAAATTTAACAAATTATTTGTTTCGGTGCGCCATAAAATCGGAATAGATCCGGAGAAACAAAAAAAAGTTTAGCTGAGGCAGGGAAAGTCGTTCTTTGAACACAACTTTGTATGTGATTTTAGTAAACCTTCGTTACTTTTCTCAGATAATAATTTAGTTTTTTTTTGTTTTACTGTATACCTGTTTTCTTGAAAATAATATCTGTTACATTAAACAATATACCAAACACCAATTTGTTGCATTAAACGATACCAATGTGTGTCACTGACTGAGAAATATTTAAGGAAATTGAAAAACGACATTCCCTTAATTATAAGAAGGTCAAACACATACTGGATACTTTGAGCAAATGCAAAGAACATTTGAATTCACAACTTGACGTTTACAGTAACTAATGCAGTGTGGTTGTAAATATGTGAACCGCTCTTCTAAAAATAAGCATAGCAGTAACAAATGGTGCACTGCTATAATAATTATTATAATTAATATCTCCAGGCACATACAGAACTAAGCCTGTTTCTACTTTGGAAACAGGGTGGGAATAACTTAACAAATCCATATTTTAGTAATACAACAACTCGTCGAAAACAATACGTGGCTATATACGAATTAGATTATTTAATGGAAGTGATGTATATCGAGAATGTCTAGATAAACCTGATTTGTGTAATCAGATTGCAACTCTCCTACGTAAACTTAATACACAATGCTAGTTAGTACAGCAAAGCTAAAAAGCATGCATTGATTTTGACAGCCGCACTTAAATCTCGCTAGCTTTTGTTTCTAGTTCTTAAAATATCATTTTAGCTCTTTTATAACGGCGATTTATAAGTGGCCCTCTGTGTAAAACTAAGTATTTCATTATCTAAGACGTGAAAGGAGGAAAGATGAGTAAACGGGCACTAGAGGACCGTGAAGTACTTGATGCCGTGTACGTCCTTATTTGGTGTGAAACTATTTGGCTTTAGATTGTTTAGTGCAGAAAAAAGGGACCGTCGTTTATTGATATTCCCGCCGTGCTGCCTTGACTGTTGTTTACCGCGGTTTATGAAGCATTGCGGAGTAGTAGACAGAGATTAAAAATATATATAAAGTTGACTTCAGTGTCGTCTGGAGACGCTTACGATTTTACTTTATTGCAGGCACCCCCTCTTTCCTCTCCTAGCACTGATTTTTGAGAAATGTGAATTAGCGACTTGCACACCGAGAGAACCCGGCGTTGCTGGAGGCGACGTTTGCTCCTCCGAATCCTTCAATGAAGATATAGCCGTGTTTGCAAAACAGGTCAGAGTGCGGCACGTTATGCTCGCACGTTTTGCATTCAATAAAGTTGCTCGCATAGTGCATTATTTATAACCCACGTTGTACATCACATCTTACATGTGTAATGTTATGCCATTGTTTCAAGTTGTGAGCACATTATTATATTGCTTGTATTAATGCATGTTCAAGACACAAACATGCAGTCAGTTAAAACTGTGTAGATTTTAATTATAACATGAAGAATATGCGTGATTTTATGATAATATATGGTAACTCCGCGAGACTTTTACCTCGTGACTTCCGTAACTTTTATAATAACGGAGATTTTTTTCCCCCTTGATTTAGGTTCGAGCAGAAAAGCCTTTATTTTCATCGAACCCTGAACTGGATAATCTGGTAATTATACATCTAGGTGTTTTTTTTTCTCGAGGCAGAGTATTTTATATTTTGTAAATTGCATTTTTTAAATTCCCCCTAATGTATCAATGCTTGATGTGCACAGGCGATGTCACAGGCGTAACCCATTGCTGAAGTTTAGGGTTATGCGTGGTGCAGCAGGTTTCAAATCCGTTTGCATGATTTTCTGTTGCCACCACTTTTCATGACAAATAGCCGCCCTTCTTGCTGGTACTGGAAAGCTGGCCCAAGTGCTGAACGATTTTTTCTGAGTAAAAAAGTATTCTGTGAAATTCATTTAATTCTAGTACTCTCTTCTCATCAACAAGGCAGTTAATTATTTTTTTTAACGCGATTAATTTCCGACGTCTTGATCGCGTGCCTGAGATTTGAATGTTACAATATTTCAACATCAGGACATAATAATAACAGAATAGTCCAAAAAGTAAACTGGTAACTTAGGAAACAGCCGTATTGCCGTAAATCTTGCGTTTGGATAATAGTGGGAGAATGGCAAGAGATTCATAGATCATTGTGTTTTATCATGGTACATTAAAAAACATATTTTATTTTTTTTTCCAGATGATACAAGCAATTCAAGTATTACGATTTCATCTCCTGGAGCTAGAGAAGGTAATTTTGTCTTACTCTCTATGGCCGGTGTTACAGTGCAGGCCTACAGGGTACATTTGCATAAATGTCTTTTTTTCTGGTCTGTTGTAATTAGTGTCAAAATCAATCTTGGCTCCTATTTCTCTTTCGTGTTTAATTACAATTCAAGCCACTTAAAGGGGAGCAAACACCCCATAGTGGAAATCTCGGTTTTAATTCCGCACTGTCACCTATTGTGCAGTATTTGGGCTGTAGTAAAAATCACACGACGGGCTGACCCTGCGCATCGGCGGTCGCTGCATTGCCGAAAGGTCCACAGAAGGATTTGATTAACTCCCAAAAGTATTACTTAAGGTTGCAAGTTTAATTGCTGCAGACAATTCCGTGTTTTCTACGTCGGGGCGTGGACTGGCGCGCTGTTTCAACAAGAGAGACTGAAAACTTGAAATATATGTGTTAATTTTGCGCTGGGAACTCTCGGGGAACTTGCCGTACATTAGCGAAACATTAGCGGATACGATAACGCTTCTGTTAGGTATCTGTGATAGAGTAATGGCCGATCTTAAAGACCTGAAGGATGTGGGACAAGTGTTGGAAACGCGGTTGTTTAACGCCCCGCTTGATATCCTGAATGGCGAGATTGCATAGAAAGCGCTGGTAATGAAATAACCAGACGAAATTAAACAGTTTACCTTAAATGTCACTCAAGAAGGTCGCCGATGTAATAGGCACAGCCTCGGGAGCAGATGAATTTCGCACGGGTGTTGAATATGTTGTAGCCCGTGAGTCGTCTTGTCACTGTCAATTTTCTGCGATATCTCAATTTTGGAAGAAAAAAGTTATCCGAAATTCTGGATTCGTCTGAGCCATGGACGGGGTTGCGACATCGCTCCCATTCCTTGGCTCGCCCTGCGTGTGAAAAAGTCGCACGTGTCCATCCCCCCGTTTTGTCCCTCTGCGGTTTTTTTATTCATACCGTTTCATTTTCTATATATTAGGTACACGAGCTTTGTGACAATTTCTGCCATCGCTATATCAGCTGCTTGAAGGGGAAGATGCCCATCGATTTGGTTATAGACGACAGAGAAGGTGGATCAAAATCGGACAGTGAAGAAATCACAAGATCATCCGGAACCCTAGATCAGGTATGCGGTCTTTTCCTTCATTTACTGTGTAAAAAGTAGGATATTCAGAATGTCTTCTGGGTCAGCGCACTGCCTCTCCGCTATTTGCATACGATTAAGGCTCTTTTAAATTCCATCGGAATGAAAAAAAATTTTGAATAATGTGGCTATTATTGCTTCATTAAGGTTTGATCCCGGAACCGACCCACGGAGATTAGCTTGTGAAAGCATCGCCATAAACTTGACCTGTTTCGTGTCTATTTTAATTTAGTCTTTTCTTTTTCCTCGTCTTCTTTTTTAATCAGAACGAAATTCCATCGGTGTAATTTTCAAATAAGCAAATGGACTAAAGTACTTAGTGTTTTATTGAAAATCGCCCTGATGAGCCGAGAGATTTAGTAAGGGGGAAAGAGGGAGGTTAGGTGCCTGAGACTGTCTCCTGCTGTTCACGGTTCATTAGTTGCCTTGTCAGTATTTTTCCTTAAGACACGAGCCCACGTTGCTTACGCCTATGGTTTCTGATCGGTGTTGATATGCATGCATATCGTAATTTCTAAAAACGGCTCACAGACCTGTTTACCTTGCTTCGTTTTAGGCTGCGTGATTTGTTCATAGTTAAAGAATATTTAGGGTTTATCTTGTGTAGTCAATGCGCCCCCCTCCCTTCATGCAGCTCGCGGCTGGTGAATTGTTTATTGCGCGCTGAGGAAATGACTGGTTTCTGGGAGCTCGGTGCTCCACTGCTCTCTATCTGTTCCCTGCGCACATGTGTGATGCGTGGAAGGCCGCTGCCGTAGCTATACCGACCATTTAGGGGAATTATAAACGTGTGATGGCGGTAGAATGGGTAAGACCATCAACGGTTAGCAAAGGGGACTAGTGACTGCACCCGCATAAAATTAATGGACCGATCAGGCAAAAATAATATAAATTTGTCAGTCACCGGCTTTTATTTTTAAATAGCCGGGCAAAGTGAAAATCTTGGTCCCACTCTCCATTCAGCTGAGATAGTGATGACACGACTAACAGCTACTTCGGTTTTCTCAAGGGGTATGCTCACCAGAAAATTAACGATTGTGAGACATTTAATTGTTCGGGAATTGAATTAACTTAAACATTGAATTAAAAACGCAAATCATCCGTGTTTTCTTAATATTCTTGTAGCGATGCTTTTTTTGTAGAAGTTTACAATTTTATATGTCAAATTTAAGATAGCAAAGATGGAATCTCGAGAGACAGAAATAGACTTTTTTTAACACCCTTGGGTTCCAAGGTATATAGAGCTATTTGAACAAATTATGTTGTGCTTTGGGGCACGGAATCGGATCTTTAATTGACTTTAAGATGAAGCCATGCCCTAATTTTACCTAATGATAGGCCTGCACGTAGCCTAAAATGGGAGGCCGATGTATGTACATTTATAAAATAAAAATATAAACTAAATATCATTGGTAAGTGAGCGATCACGTACGTAAGTATTCTCGCGGTCAACGGGAATCTAGCGTTTCAGTGGTCAGTATGGTAAAGTGCTGATTTAATATGCTCTCTAATGATCGTTTTGGGTGAGTGGTGTGTGTGTGTGTGTGTGTATCCAGATATGCACTCAGTGGCCTCTGGAATTAATTGATTTATCTTATTTTCGCTTTATCACCGGTATGAGCGATATATATACCCTTTTGCTTATCATTTCTCTTTTGTGGCTTCAGTGTGCGGTTGTTAAGGGGTGACATCGCTAACGAATTTGTGTCGTGTGTGCATTATCTCGTTCCATATGTATTTTTAATACATGCCCTCAGGCATAAAGTTGAATTGGACTGGAAAAAATTTCTTTGTGCAAATTCTCAGCAATGTTAACAAGAGGGAGAAGGAAGACTCATTTATTCATAAACCAATTTATTCAAGCTAGAGGACTGCACCAAAAATATTACAACAATATAAAAGCGGGAAAAAAACTCTGAAAAATACTTTGAATTTATTAAACTGATGCCAAGCGTTATACCCTGTTTTTTCCTGCATTCTCTACCCTGACATCCCCTCCTCAGTTTTATTTATTTATTTTTTAATCGTCAGTAACCTTCTTTTTGCTGGGGTGGTGAGGGAGAAGGGGGGGGGGGCACCCCCGACGCAAAAACCACCGCATAGCTGAGAGGTGAAGAAGTCACGGGCTCTCTGCTTGCTAGCGAAAAGCGACCAAGCCAGTTTAAAATCAGGTTGTGTACTTCGGGCAGCGATGATAAACGCCAAAGTCCCCCAGGTGCCGCTTCAGCCGGAGTGACTGGTTGCTGCTTTAACCCCTTCGCTCCGAATTAACTTCCACTGCTCTCTCGACGCACGAAATAATTCCGCATTTTAATCGGCGCGATCGCGGTTTAAAAACACACTTGTTTTCTGGAAACGGCCGGTGACTGCATATACGCGAGGACTTCAGTAGGTCTGATAGGTCTAGATAAAATATCCCGAAATGCAGTGCGATGTTTTCGACCACTTTTCTCTGGTGAAGCATCACCCGGAATGTCAATGATGATAATCATAGCCTTCTGCTTGGTGTCAAGCTTATGCATTGTTACATTTTTCCAGTGAGGAAAAAAAAAACGTAATTACTTTAAAGGGTGGGTTCATTTAGGTTCTTACCAACTCTGAATTTGCTTGGTACTCGTGATCAACACTTCAGGATTGAGTTAAAGGGGTCTGAGACACAAATAGGATTTGCACAGCGGCTTGTATTCCTGAAGAGGGCAGGGAGTGGCTCAAGCATTCGCTCATTAGGTAAAGGACTTTAAAATCCGCACAACAGACCCCAGGATGGGGGCAGTGAACCGCTGTCTACTTCAAGAGCCTCGATGACTCTACCATGGTTGCTGGAGTGGGCTTTAAAACAGTTAAAAGGGCTAATGATTGTGTTTGCCTTTTTGTGTGTGTGGATATGTGCGCATGTGTGTGTCTTCATGACAGAAAAGGTTTTAAACACAGAGGCTGTATAATTGCTTTCACACTTTAAATTGGGGCAAGGGGCTGTCAGTGATCACTTGCTGTCCTCCCCCCTCCCCCACTGTCAGCGGAAGTGGACCATAGCTTGCTGTCTGTTGACAGTGTGTAATGGGGGAGGGGGGGTTGGGGGGGGGGTTGTCGAGAGTTGCTGTACAGTAAGAGGCAGGTTGTTGGGGGCTCTGATTTCATTACGTTTCCGCACAGGACTCGTCTCAGTGTTACTGACCCCTGCCACCTCCTAACAATCCCTGCCATGACATTTCCGCGGCCAGGGGTCAGAAATTGAATCTTTATTTGTGGACGCCTGGCCCCCTGCTGTTTGTACAGCATGTTGTGGCTATCTCGGGGGTTGGTGAGGGGGGGGGGGGGGGTGGTTTGGGCCCACGGCCTGGGCCGGG
>JAODJX010000065.1:6774867-6785512 GCA_026776945.1 Isichthys henryi | reverse complement strand
TGCCCTGGTGAGGGGCATCTCAAAACGAAATGCAGGTGAGCCACCCTAGTGAGGGGGAGGGTGGAGGTTGACAGGGCTGATACCTGCCATGTGCATTCCCTGCTGGTCCTGGTGACGTTCAGGGTCACTCAGGGTCACCGGCACAGGGGTGTCATCAGTGACAGCTCAGTGAACAGTCCAGGACTCTCAGACTGCTATCGATACGCTCATTCCTCCCCATAAACCACCTTACAAGCTCTAATATAAAAACAGTTTCTGGAAATTCGTGCATTTTAGCAGATGAATATGCAGATTGAAATGCTGGGAGGGGGGCTGACACGTTTATGATGTTGTTTATGGGGAGGGAAATCCAGGCATTATAATCAGCTGCATAATTGTCCGGTTTTAATGTATTTATTCATCGTGTGACTAATTTTCAGACAGTAAAAAGCATAGTTAAAAAAATTGAGTTTTGTTGTGGGAACCAGTCTAGGGACCAACATGGAAAAAATAAAGAATTTATGTGTGTATGTGTGTGTGTCTGGATTATGTTTGCATTTCATTAAGGGGACCAAATAAAAACCTGTTATTTTGACCATTTTTATGCTCACCACAAAGATCAATCAATGCAATCAAAAAACGAAAAATGCCAAAAGTCTCGTATTTTCTTTGGTTACTTATGGTTCAGGTTTGGGCTGGGTAGGAGTTAAGGTCGTCGTGTTGGGATTAGCGTTTTCCCCATAGAAATGGAGAGTCCCTACAAATATATAATTACAAACATTTGTGTGTGTGTGTATGAACGAGTGGGGTGATGGGGGGGTAGGGGTACGTTCTCGACCCCTCTCCCTCACCCTGGAACCGCGGGTGCTGTGCTCGGGTCATGAGACTGTAAATATACATGCAGAGGCCCCCAGTCCATAAATCTCCATCCTCTGGGTTTGGTCCCAGCTCATGCTGCACACCCCCCGCCCCCCTCCGCTTTCCGGCACAGCCTTCAACTCCAAAACAGGGTCCCGCCACCACAGACAAACGCGTAAGCAGTCTCGCAATGGTTTGTGGTTTTCTCAAGAAAATCAATAAAAGCAAAACTCTTTCTTTTTTAAAGCGCTTTGGCTCTCGATACATGCCAGTCAGGCGGACTCTGGCCAGCCTTGGGGTGAGGTGAGGGGTCCTTTACCAGAGAAAAGCATTTGTTTACATGCATAAAGGACCAGACTGGGGTGAATGTACATGTACAGAGGGGTGAATGGCCAAGGGTCTGTAGATCTGAACCTTAATTTGTCACCATTCTCCTTTGTGTAACTTTCTCATATTCATGCAAAAAAATCGCCCATGTTCACAAATCTGCTAACTGGAATCTTTTCATCTGCGTGGAATTGGGGATCAGCTCAGAGGCAGGATATGGTTTGTTATTTGGACACATTCGTCTGCCTGATAAAACTTCAAGGCCTCAATTATTTCTTTTGTGTTATTTTTCTCCTTCCCAAGGGGAAGAGGGGAGGAAACGAAATAGTTTTGTATCATAACAATTTGGGAAATTAACATTTTTGACAGGGGTTTCCAACAGTAGATTACATCTTCAGGACATTTTAGTGACGAGACGCTGTTTCCGTGACAGATGTTATTGTTTTATTGTGATAGTGGAAATTCATCTTTCATTAGAATTGAATATAAATATCAAATAAGGAAAATTATTGCATTGTTTCCCATAACAGTTGCCTGTAGATTTGCTCACTGGGTTTAATTTTCTGTTTCGCTTTTATGAAACACAAAGCTTAATTCCTTTGTTTGTGTGTTTTGTGTGATGGCAGTATTGTTGTTCTAATTGGTTTTGTCATTGTTCTGTTCTTTGGATCGATTTGTTTTGTCTTGAGATGGACGACACCTGGTTCTTTTCCCAGAATGCCTTTCTCAAGGGTGTTCACTCTCTCTCTGTTTGTTTGTGTCCACCTCCATAGTAATACCTGGTAATTTTTTTATAAATATTATCCATTATATTTGGATTAGCATCCTATCGAGAGAGCATCCCAGCCGTGTGCCTTATGCTACCTGGAATGAGCTCCAGGCCCCATATAACCAGTGGTTAGACGACGGATGGGTGAATCCAGAAGACTGAGGGTCAATAACATAACAGCGAAAACGTTAATCAAATTCCATCTGAAATGGAAAGGGAACTAAAGAATTATTTTATAATATCTATAAGCATGCTTGTTTGGATAAAACCTGGACATGCTGTGATATCATTCCTGTTGTATATGTAAGTAAGGTCAGTAACTGCATTTAGGCATGAAACGCATCAGTCTGTAAATTGCTTCAGATTACCGGCAGCCCCCAAAGGATTAAGTGTAAATGAGTTGAGCGACGTCAGATGTAATTTGCAAACACAGATACATTAGATAAACGATGTATTCTGGCTGGCTTTGATCTCTTTGGTAATGCACACTGGAGGTTCCTTGCGTTCGCAATTAATGTTGCCAAGTAAGACGCGAGGGGGTGGGGGTTCTGTCAGGTGTAACATGAGGGAACAGGCAAGCCCTTCAGGCCTGCGAGTGTCGCCTTAAGTAGCCAAGGTTCTCATTATAACCGCCATTGTCCTGGGACAGAGTCCACTTCTCTGTTGAAAGCTTTCAAAGTACTTAGTACAATTACTGCTGTCTGCTACGTAGGAGGTGGTTAAACTGTGCCCCCCCCCCCCCACACCCCCAGATTGGGTTCCAGCGACTCTGTGACATCACATCAGTTACCTCCTTCCAGTGTATGATCAAAAGAATGAGCAGCGTGCATGTTTTTCAGCTATTTACATTAATTGTTTCCTTTTTTCCCAGCCATGTTAAATTGTGTGGTTCACTAACAGTCCGCAAAAGATCTTAACAACATCACTGTTGGGTCGGTTCAGGGGTAATCCTTCCTTTTTGGTGCCCACTGGGCATCCCGGGGCTGGCCGAGGTGTGCCTGTTCCAGTTTTGGCATTGAGGTGTTATACATAGGTGACCCAGAGTTGGACGTCTTGCATGCCAAGCCAAGCAGCCCCTCTCCCAAAATCCAGCGTGCCTCGGCCCATCCCTGTCAGGTAAACAACCAAAAAAAATCTCATATTCCAGTCAGGCACGTCACAGAGTGACCCTAACAGCTTGGGGTCCTGCACTCACAGTCTGAGTACGGGGCCTCGGGCAACTTCTGTTGTCTCCCCAAGAAGAGCCAGACTGGCATGTGTGGAAAACATCGACAGATACTGATGTATTTTTACAGACATGACCGCATGAACGCATAGAACAAGCAGCAAACTCATTATTAAAGGGAGGTGTACAAAAAGCGAGTTGGGGTTGGGAGGTGGATTGATTGTGAGAAACACTGCATGATGGGATGGGGTGTGGGGGGCAGCGGAGATGTGATTTACTCCAGCTGCTCGACCCCACGCTTAATCCCAACCTCTCCGCAGTGCATTGTGGGCCGCGGACACGAGACCAGACGCCGGGTGATTAAAAGCCAGTCCTCTGAATCGGAACCCGCCCGTCAGTGATCTCCATTCACATTTATGTCAGCTGCCCCCCCCGGCTCTCTCTGACCATGCGGGAGGTTTTGGTAGACGGTAGAGCACCGTGGTCTTCACTGCGCCGCTGCCTTCATTCTCTGTGCCCAGCCAGTCAGCAGCGACCTGCGGGATACTGGCTGGCTTCCTCCTCCACAACAATTTCCATTCCTCCAGCTTTTCTTTTCAGTATTACTGTACGTCGATGACAGCGTCCAAATTATGCCCCAACCCACTCCCCCCTGAAAATGTTCAGTCTTCCGTGTCCGCACATTTATGGTTGGTTTTTTCCCCCAATGTCTATTAAAAGGGTTCCCTCCATTTGAATGAAATCATAGCTTTGGTACCCCACCCCCCTCCATGCAGTTCACGTTTGCTGCCCCCCAGCACCCGGTGATGCGACTGTACGGGCAGAGGAGAGACTCTGGCTGTGAGCAGGTCTGCTTTCCCACGATGTTACCCTCAGGGCTGGTTTCACAGGCCAGTGCCTAGGCGATGGTGGGGTCGGTGGGGTCGGTGGGGTTTGATGCCCAGGACCCTCGCTGTGCGTGAGGAAAGGGGGGGGGGGGGTGAGCATGGCGGCGTGGGTCTGTGCTGTCGGAATCACTGTTTTTGTCACAATTCAGCTCCTCGGTTGGCCCTCGTAAGGGCAATGGGTGGCCAGACTCACCCCTCGCACCCCAAGTGCATGAGCTCGAAACCACTTCAAACTGTGTCTCTCCATGTGTGAAATGGCAAGGAAAAGGCTCTAGAGGTAACCGTCCACTGAGGCAGCCCCGGGGTTCACGTCCTGCGCCGTGATCCATCCGTACCCCTGCTCCAGCATTCCGGAAACCTCCGCCAAGTGTCACTGTGTGATTATCAGCTGATTATTCAAAATAAACAATGAGAATGATAATAATGAAATATTATACGTAACACTGTTTCTTAGTTCTTTACTTCTCCTGAGAAATGGTAATTGTAATTACATAATGTAATTGTAATGTAATTGGATTCCACAATGTTAAAGGCAGAGGAAGGGCAATTCCATTTAACGCCTAACAATCTCAAAACATTGTATCAGTTAGCCATATACTAATGGAATATCAATTAATGTGCTAACGTGTTTTTTTTAAAGAGGGATTTAAAAGGAATTCATTTTTTTTCCCTTCAGAAAATATTTAAATGAATTGAATGACTTAAATGTATTGAATAGAATAATTACTGGATTCAAATTGATTAAAATAGATTATAATACAGAATCAAAGGCAATGAGATTCTGGCCAGGATCCCTAGTGAGAAGGAGACAGTTCCCTCTTGACGGCAGTGGATACGTGTCAGTGCTTTGCGGGGAGATGCAATCTTTCCCTAACCCAAGCAAATTTACAGTACTGCAAAAATGTCTAATTAGGCAGTCAAAAATGTTTAAGGCTATTTATCTGGGTAGTAAGTGTACATTTGCTCAGAAAAAAACACAGTTTTACAGTAGAACATGCAAATTAGCAGTAACACAATTAAAAAGTAAAGAAGAATTTGTTCTGTTCTCCAAAAAGTTACTTACATCATGCTGGATAGCTAGATGAAGACCACTTTGGTTCCCAAAACGGGGCAGCCCCGCCGTTCTCAGCATTTGTTGCATTTCACAGCCTGCTCACTTAATTAATTGTTCAAATTAGTTTAAAAAGTCAGTGAGAAGCGTGAGGTGGGGTGCTGGTTGAGTCAAAAAATACATCAACAAATTTATTTTTGTATAGCGCATTATCACAACATTACATCGTCTCAAAGCGCTTTGCAGCATCCCCACCCAAAGCCCCCAGTCAGTAAGCCATAGACGACATGTGCGTATTGGACGGTTGCTGCAGTTGCCGAGGTGACTTAAGGAGAGGTTTTGAAATGGCTAAGCAGCCACACTTTGACAGACATAATGTCATAGTTTTATACTCGACACTGATGATCATTTCAACATCGTTCTCTTTGACTGCCTAAGACTCTTGTACAGTACTGTACATCTGTGGCTTTCTCCCCAGGGGATAAAAGTTATAATTACAAAGTGGCCCTTTTCTGTAGGCCTCGCAGGACGGACATCCCTCACTGCCCCTGGCGGGCTTCTCGTGGGTACTAGCCACTAAGGAACGGCTTGGCAGCGGCCATCAAAAACTATGTCCTGCCAAGGCTAGCGTTCTAGAAAACCCTGTCAGCCTGGAGATGAAACAATTGTCAGCAAAGGGCAGGACTTTTATTTAGGTACGGTGTAACAAGGCACAAGTCCTGGGCACGGGCCCCAGCTGACAGCTGATTGGCCCCCAGAGTACCCCCTCACCTGTCACTCACTGAATCAAAACACATCATTGGCTAATGATGAGGTTGGCCACTCTGTATCAAATATGGCCCGTGTTATGCCCTCCTCCATAAAAAACCCTAGAATCGCCTCTGCACTAGCGACCTTGAAAGGCGAAACACGCCAGCATCACATGACCCACACATGTGTCGAGCCGGCTGACGCAGGTGGTCAGGAGGAGGCGAAGCACGGAGCAATTCTGTGTGTTTGTAAAGAATGGAATTTGGGAAGCCAGCATTGTGGGGCCAAGCAGCAGCTGGTTTTGCATCCTAATGCCAGTCAACCAAAATTTGTTTGAGCGGGCGTGAGCCGGCCAGGTACGGTGGTATGACAACTAACACGAGCAAAGCTCACATCTGCAGGGCCTTGCCCAAGCCTGGACTTGCAAGACGGGTGGGTCCAAAAGCGCTGTCCTTTTCCAGTGGGCACTGGTGTTGGACAACTAACAAACTTCCAACGAAGGGTCCTTAGACGTATACCTTTTTCACAGCATCCAAGTGCCATTAATATTGTTCAGCATCTTCTTCTCTCTTTGTCTAAAAGAACTCAGTTTCTCATTCAGGCCTCCGCTTCCCCTGTTTGGACCAGTGTTCACATTAAGAACAATAAATCTTGCATGGGTGAACACTTCAGATCTGCCCCTATGTCACATTGGTTCGTCTTAACCAAACACTGCAGCTCTGAACTATAATGCTATCTGAAGCTTTGCCCCCAGCCTGAATTAGTCACACATAAATTAATAAACAACCACCATTAATACAACAGATCTGAATATGTGAAACAGTTGAAAAATAAAATGTGTTTTACTAAACCTGTCAACGCCAATGTTTTTCTCTGGGTGCTACCTGGTCTAAAACGTTTCTGAAAAACAGATACATTAAAAAGAAACATTTTCAATTACTTCCCGCTATGTTCCTGGCACACAACTGTTAAACGGTTAATCACGGCGTGGCTAATTTTTATAACAGGCGAAATGCAGGCCAGCACTGCCAATGCGGTCCGTGTGCCCGAAGACAGCAAACGGGCAGCCTACCTGCACCCCAACGCCAGGCTGCTGTCGGACAACCCAAGCGAGAACACCGGCAAGTAAGCGTGAGAAAGAAGATAATATTAACGTCATTTATCCCCCCCCTCCCTCATTTACTTCTCCCTGGTCTGTTTCATCTCAGCCTGCTTCATTCCTTTGGCGGGGCAACAGATCTATGCAATCCAAAGGTGACAGGTCAGCTGGGGTGCGGGCAGGGGTGGGGGGTGTGTGTTACTATATGGATAATGGAAGGTATACCAGCGACGGGAGTAGTACGTAGGGTGGGGGTGGGGAGGGTAGGTTGTTCAACACATGCTAATCCACTCTCATGACAGGATTACTGTCTGGGTGTTAAGCAATTAATATTTCCAATACGCAACCTTTTGCAAAATGTACAATTATTTTACAATACAGTATATATTAATGCATATGTATATAATATATATGATATTAATCTGGTATTTTTTATTGCTCTCTTTGTGTCATTCATAACTTACTACTATATTACAAATAATAATAATGATGATAATAATATGATTTCCATAAGAGCTTTTACATATTATTAAAATTCATAATGAATAATAAATCATGAATTTAGACATAATAGTAAAAGTAATAGTATTAAAAAACTTTTGTCTCTGGAACATTCTGTGTCTTCTGCTCTAATATCTTCGAATTCACTTTAACCATAAATTAAAAGTTTCTCTCTCACTGAAGTGGTAACGGGTTTTCCTTATATCCATAGCTATCTTCTGGCTCGGGCATTACGTACAAATTCCAGAAGATTTCTCAGCCAGAGATACGCGCTGCGGCCGATGGCTGATGTCTAAAGCAGAGAGACGCGCAACAATAAAAACAACATGTGGATGTTTAAAACGGAGCTCTAATGCAGGTTTAAGGACTTAATCTGTCACTGTGAATTAGCAGCGAGCCGCACGCAAAACGTCACGTTTGCTGTGCGACAAAGCTAGACAAGACCCAGACTAAACCTGTCCGTTTTAGTTAGGGCCGCGCTGGGATCCAGGGGCTGCCTTCACCCTATTTTGCAAATAAAACCATAATTATACGCAAAATGCGTCCTGTCATGTCACAACATACCCTGTTTTCTCCCGAAATGATTAATCCAGGCACATCACATGGGATTGCTTCAGTTTCTTTGCTCCGTTGCTGTGTGACGCGCTGCCAGTTCAGCGTGCGGCTACGCCCAGCCCATGGCGAGCGGCGGGGCAAGAGGAAGCGCGCCGACGTGATCCGAGCACCACGTCGCCCTGGGAGCCTCGCCATGCATGACCTTTCACCCTCCCTCACTCACCCTGGGGTTGAGGCTACGGCCGCGGCCTGGTCTCTCTCAGCTCACGCCTGGCCTGATGACATGCCCAGGACAGGGGTTGGGGGGTGGAGGAGGGTTGGGGTGGCAGACATAGGCACCCCTAGGGCTGGCCTCTAACCGCCAGGGGTGTGAGGGCAACGGCACTGCAGTTTTATTGGCCACCCAGCCCATCAGCATCACTGCACACCTTTCTGTGATGAATCTGTCTGTTCAAGATACGTACTGAAGAGATATACACCCCCGGTGTGATCTTCCCCGAACTCAACATGGGGAGGGCGTGGCATGTCTTCTCCTGGGGTGGTGGGAGCAGCAGATAGGCTCTTAATTAAAGATGAGAACCCTAGTGTTCCTCTGCCCCTTTGCCACATAATGCAAGGCTGAGTGTTAGTAACATTCAGCATCTTTCATTTAATTTCATTTGTGATGTTGTGATGTCCTGCTCGTCACTGAACGAAGCCTGATTAGCACGTCATATACAGCATACATCTACAGTGTTTAGTGGGCTGTCAATCCACCCGCAGTCCTGTTACATGCAACTTGCATGTAAAAAAAAAAACTTAAAAAAAAAAAATTCTAAGTCGTTTGTGGCCAGTTCAAAATATTACAGGATACACACTCGACTCACCCTAAATGCTAAAGCATGACAGTAATTTAATTTAATTTAATTGCATTTAATTTAATTTAATTTCATGTGTGACTGAAATGATTGTTATGTTGGTATGTAAAACTGATATTGTGTTAGTCAGCATAGCCATTTCAAAACCTCTCCTATTATAATATTCTCTATAATATTTCTACATCTTTGTTGCAATAAATGACGTTCTACATCTTTTTAGTAATCACTCAGATCCCATATATTATATATAAAGTTGATTTTTCACAAAATGAAATTAACTTCTCAATATATATAAGTTGCTATAATTTTGTTGTTTAAATTGAACTAAATACTTTTAATCTTTCCAGCCGAAACTGTTAATCAAAAGGTATGCAATACCAAAGCCATTGTATTAAATTTAATTACCGTAATTTTCTTTTACGGTTTAAGCTGAAAATATATATTTTAAAAACCTGCACCGTGACTGCGCCCCCCCAGGCATCAGCGAAGCTGCACGTACGTGTCTGTCTGTTTACTGTCTCCCCAGTAAATTCCTCCGGCCTGAGAAATTAAGGAAGCCATCATTAACGGCACCCCCAGTGGCAATGGGGACTGGCTTTTTTTGTTATTCCTTTTTTCTTTTTTACATTTTCCACAGGGAAAATTGTGAGACAGGGTCGGGGGGTGGGAGCAGTGGTGTTCGAATATATTTCGGGAAAATAAAACAGAAGCCGGCGCTTCTCCTGCAGCTCCACTGAGGCGGCTGTGGGTCCAAAATGGTGCTTTGATGAACATTTTAAAACGGGCTGAACCACGACCTGCGGAGTGTGGCCCTTTGTTCCTGGCTGCTGGGAAGTCAGTCACCCCGAAACAATGGGTGGATTTAGGATTCATTAGGTCCGTGTTGTGAGTCCAGCACACGGTTGGCAAATGCGCCCCCCCTGCTGAGAGAAGGCCTGGGGGGGGCGGGGGCTGCATCACGGTGGGAAGGTCTAGGCTTCGTCGTGCGTCGCGACTGTGCCATTTACGCTTCGAGGAAAGGTCCACCAAAGAAAAAGAAACAAAAAAACAATAGTGGCTTGGGAAATGAGACAGAGAGGAGGGAGGCGTGATTAATTTGGGGAATACCTGCCATGAGAACGACGCCAGATGCCAGATGATGGGCGACGCTCATAATTACCCATCAACCCCCGGAGTGTGGGCAATGGAGCTGGCTGTCACTGACTGAGCTGAGAGGAGTGGCTTGTTACTTCAAAGATGACTGACGGTCCTCAGAACCAATCACGTCTGCAGGAATTCAGTGTCTTATTCTTACTGTCACTTTCTGCTTTTGTGGTTGGTTGCGAGGCAGACAACCTTTAAGTACAAAAACAAGGACAGCCATTAATTTTCACCTCAATCTCATATTTATAAAGACATTTAAAATAATGTTTTCCACAAAATAGTTCGTTTAGCATGTTTTTGGATTTCACCTTTTTTTTGGATCACGTATTAATCTGTGAATAAAACTTGCCAATGGTTCATTTGAGAAAGGCTTTTCCTTGGGCACACGTGCCCCCCCCCCCACCCCCCTGCACTCTCAGCACAGCCCACATAAACACAGATGACAAGTTGAGATTAATGAACGTCCCGCAGTGACAGAACTATTTAATTGTGGGGAATGACGGCAGCTGACTTCGGAGGGTATGTTTACACAAGGCTGACAGCGGCTGAGAACGGCTGTAATTGATCACGATTGGCCGGTAATTAGAAAGGTGACGAGGACTTTCGGGGGGGTGTCGATATTTCGTGGCAGTGCCCCGTGGTGCACTGACACGTGGTGATCAGAATGGGGTTGGTGAGGAAGAGGGCAGAGAGAGTCTGAGGTG
>JAODJX010000065.1:6764451-6774767 GCA_026776945.1 Isichthys henryi | reverse complement strand
CCCCCCCCCCCCCCCCCCCGCCCCCCCCCCCCCCCCCCCCCCCCCCCCGCCCCCCCCCCCCCCCCCCCCCCCCCCCCTCTCTTTTTTTGATGGAAAAAAAGGCATTAGTGGGAAAGAGAATTTGGCATCATAGGCCAACAGGTTGTCCTGAACTCCCAGATCATACCACATGGCTACCAAGGGCTGGCAGTGTAGATTTCCTTTTAAAATCTCCAAAGCGATCGCCACGTTTCAAGAGCACTGAGGCCGGCTGCACTGTCCCCCCCCCCCCAACCGCCCCAAGCCAAACCCTAACCCAGGCCAAGCCTATAAACACATACCATTGCATGGTGAAGAGAGTGAAGGTCTCTGCGTGACGTAGAGTAAGAGTGACATACAGGTATAGCCATAAACTCCCAGAAACCCTGTGACTGCAAGTTGTATGACATTGGGACACTAGGGCCTGGGATGATTAATGAGTGGGGGGGGGGGAGTCCTTTCCATTTTCTACATTCTCGGCAGAAAACAGAGATTTCCACAGATGAAGTTTGCAGGAGCTGTCAAAACATCATTAATGTGGATGGTCTCTCTAGCAGTTATGCTGTTTAGCCGTGCATTTGAGGTGGGGGAGAGGAGTCGTATTTCGTACACCACATAAAGTAGGAGTGCAATTTGTCAGGCATACATAATCAGGGCTTGGGAAAGCGCATCACTGGCTTGTGCATAGTGAACCCCTTTCTACTTAAAGCGCCTTCCTGCATTTTTTTTGTTGCTTTTCTTAAAGGACCACGTTCCAGTAAACTGCCAAGCATTTTCTCTCCATAGGTTGACACTGACCCCGCCTCCCCAACTGTTCACCTCCCCCACCCAGGAGAAATTCACTCAACTGGGAAAGAATGTGTGCGACACCCTGGGGTAAAAATGCACACGGAATGGCCAGGGAGCGGGCGGTGTCATGAAAATAAAAAAGGTTTTTAAATGATTCCTTATTTGGACTTGTACTGACGTGTTTGAGCAGGACAGAAAACTAGGAGGAAGTTTCTCATTCTTGGCCTAATACCATTAATAGTTGTGTTAAAACAGCATTCACACTGGCTTCATTTGTTTGCCTTGAAATCTTACAAAACGTCCCAGAATATAGAATAATAGTGATGCCCCCCAAAATAAAATGGATGGTATTTTCATTAAGATAAACATGATAAGCTAGTCTGTCTTTAAAAGGACCAAGGCCTGCAGTTATTGGTTGTGGTCCTTGTGTTTTTGGTCGTCACCATCTGATGTGTGTACCCAAGCCTGACACCACTGACACTGGCTGCTATATGTTATGATTAACAGAAATAGCCCCCCCAAATCTGGGATGATGTCCTTATGGGGAGATATTGGGGTTTAGCTGTAACTGAACCATAACATTATAGGGTAACCAAAATCTCAAGGACTTCAAGTAAGTGGCTTTTGTGTTTTTAAGGATGGAAAAGTAGACCAATTGGGAAAGCCTGAAGGGTGTCCCTGCCATTCAGCCAATAGGCCTTTTCTTGTAGATGCTGTTGTTTGGAATGAACCAGAACTGCTCTGCTCAATATGTTAGCATAAGGCTAAAGAGCTAATTGACATGCTAGTCACAGCCCTGCGAAGAGACCATAGAGGGGCCGAGTCAACACCAGCATGCTGGTTTGAGGCCTTTGTGTTTTGCTGTGCATATCAGGACCGCCGCAATATTTCCTCTGCCATGATAACAGATGTATTCATGTAAGCAGAAAGTGCGCAAAACACAATTTAGCATGCGCCGCTAAAACACCAGCTCGAGGTGTCGCGTCAGCACGCAGCCCTTCTTTGCTAAGCCGTCTCGAAAGTCGCAGATGTATGTGTCGGCATGTTATGGTGGTGGTGGTGGGGGGGGGGTCATGGATTGAGAATGATGGGTCTTCCGTCACCTGCTGTTCTGCTAACCAGTCTGCAAACGGGGTAGGATGGGGAAAGGGTGCTGATGGGGGTGAGGGGGAGGGTAGTGTTGAGTTCACACCAGCAGTACCATGACTGGGAGACTTGCGTCTTGTGCTCCCCCCCCCCCCCCAACAAAACTGCCCACCTGCCTGTCTCTGGTTCAAATGTTCCACCGCTCCCGCCAACTGTGGTAGAGTCAGCTTGATGGCAGCGATAACACCACTAGAGATAACGTTGCAGGTCGGCTGTATCAGCAAGACGTTAAAAAAAAATCAAGGAGGAAATGATTATGTTCGGGCTGGTGTAAATAATACATAAAGTCATTTACTACTTGAGACAGACCAATTAGTAACCACACCAAGGGAAGAAAGGCAACAGGAACTCCCTTCTTCTCCACTGTGGCTGTAGCACCCCCTGTCAATCAGAATGGCAGTGTGTTTGACAGATGAAAATGCATATCTTTGATTTTACGCTTTCACTTAGATCCATGTCACACGAACACAAAGGTTGGCCCTTGAAAGTGGTGTTTCCATGTCTAGTCTGAGTCTGTGGAGTTTGTTTTCCTCCAGAGGAATCCCTGCTGTCCCATTCCAGGTGAACTCGCTTGTTCTCTTGCGTCACCGATCACCTAATACCCCTCAGCCGCAGGGCTGCTTTGGACTGCCGCCGTGTTTGTCCTCAGATCTGACGTGAACTTACCAGAAACCCAACCCCTGGAACTCTGTCCAAACCCCCCCTCACCACTCAACACCATTCCACTGCCATGTCTTATCGTAGAGGATTATACCTGCTCTGCTGTGAACAAAACTTTCTCAACTATCTCAAGGAGAGAAAATATGATCCCAGCCGGTGAGCTGGGACAGAACCAGCCTGACGTAGAGGCATGAGGTTCTCGATGTCAGCGTAAACATACACAACTTAATTACAAACTTCGCTGGCTTGCTGCTGTATTTGGAGAGAGAACGTCAGGTCTGTGTGTTTCTGTTTTCCGTCTGGAGCCCCAGCCAAGCACTCCCTCACAATTTTGCTGATCGGGTTTCCCGCCGGTTTACCAGTTTCTAATTCTTGGATTCTTTTTGACCAGTCGTTAAAAATACTACTGTTCTGTGAGCCAATCTTTATTTCTTCTGCCATGCTGAGGTTAACATCCTTTTCAGAAATTGTCCCTGGAATGTTGTGCATCACTGCGCAAGTTTCATTGTGGCTGGCTTAACTGTGCCTAGCTTAATTGTTAAATGCGCGCACGGTTCATGAAAAGAGCCATCTGGTTGCTTAAACCCTTGAAAAACTTGTGAGACATCTAGAGTGAATCGTGGTTAAAGGCGTGGGAAAGAAGGATATTTTTAGATGTTGTTACTCATATTGAGTCTTATGGGTCTCTTCCAAAGAGGTGGGCGGCCTGCATGGCTGCTGCAAACATGGCCTCCGCCGTAACCGAAGCCTGGCAACAAGGTGGCACTAGAACCGGGTGTCTGGTGAATAATGGATACCGCCAATATCGGATGAAGGAGTTTTTATGGCTTGCCGACATACTTGGACGGCGGAATGTTGGCGGGACACTAGGCTTGAATTATGCCTGGCGTCCCAGTCTATCGTTTCAAGATTTCAAATGAAAACGGTTAATTAGGAATTAATAAAATATGCGTCCCTATCGGTGCCGGAGGACGGCAGATCGGGTAGCTGACAGAGGATCCACCGGCACGGGGAGTGGCAGATCAAGGTTACCCCGGTGAGGTCAAGTTACCCGGCGGGGAGACGGTGGCCTGGTGGGCAGGAAGTGGCCCTCATTAAAGAGACAATTACGGAAGCTTAATGAAGGGATGCAAACGGAGCCCCTGCCCCCCAAAGACGTCCCTGTCAAGCCTGCACAGGCACGTAGCAGGACAGCTATGCTAACATAAGGTGTGGCTAAGAGATGCTAATGTACCGTTTGCTGAAGGAAGCACTTTTTAGCATGACATATGCAATAGCGGCCTTAGATAATGTTAGTCAGCGATTACCAAGGTTTAATAACTGAGCAACTGCTACTTTGGTTTGCAAATGACCTCCACTGGTACCAAACAAATGAACAACAGAAGCAACAAGCTATACTGCCCTACAAAGCTAAAGCAAATCTACACTTGCCTGAGTTTTAGTGTGGATTTTGTTGTTACTGTGATTTTCACACTGTTTTCTTCTAAACTGAGCGTAGGTGAACTACAATATTTTGCAACTGTCACACCCTGTCCCTGATTTACCAATGAGGTAATTGAGACTGGTGGCAATTAGAGGCCAACTTTGTTTAAGCAGGGCAGTGTGCAGTTCTCACCACTCAGTCATTGTCATTGGCATTGGCGCACAGGGTTCCTTCAGTTGGCTCTCACTTAGAGATTTGTTTTATGGGGCTAGCTGGAGTGGGTCTGTTTCCCCTCTGTTGTGCCAGAGGTAGTGGGTTGGTGGTTCAGATGGCTTGGGGGGGATTATGATTCTTGTTGACTGGTATCTGGTTATCCAGTTTCAGGCCATTAGCTGGCATTTCACAGCTGGATTGCTGTGCTACTGCTGTCCTGTCTTGGGGGTGTTCTAGCCCCTCTTAAAGTTCTCAATTTCTTTGTCTGGGACCTTTAGTCCTCTGTGTTTGAGTTCACCTCATCCTGGGGCCATCGCCATGGTTACCCGTTTCCAGCAGTGTTTAGACTATTGGTCTCAGGGGCCAGGGGTAGAAGACCTGGCGTGATAGATGGACGGATGGCCCATTTGTAGACCTTGTTTGTGAAGGCCAGTAAAGGCTTTTAACTAGTAAGCACTGAATCCAAGTCACGACAATCATAAGATATAATCGAGCATAAGAAACCTGATTTCAGCCATTACTGAGTTTCGATAAAATATGCAGTTACAGTATTTTGCTTTTGTACAGCCATAGAGAATGTACAGGCTTCCTTGCTGTCATTTCTATCTCAATTTGTTTTGTTGTAAAATGGATCATATGTCCCCAGGGTCCTGCCCAAACGGGATTCTCCCATGTGACCCGCACGTTCTCGGAGCGTGATAGTCTCGAGCCACAGGAAACAGTGAGGCAGGATTCCAGAATAGCTATTTCAATTAGGGGGCATCAGTGCATGTCATTTGTTAACAACTTTGATAAGTTAAAACCTTTATGTCTTATTTAAATGCGGTGCTCATTTTGCAGAGCATAGAAGTAGGTATGGGACCTTAATTGATTTTTCTGAAAAGCTAATTTAGTTCAGCCTTCTGCTTTGAAATCTGTCAGCAAATGAGGTAAAACACGAGAGAATTGAGGGAGAACTTGTGTAGCTGTGTAGAAATGGGGTCAGGATCCTAGATTATTCATGGAATATAATAGCAGAAAGAAAAAGCTCATTCAGTATATTCAGCAGCAATAAGTTTAAGGATTTGTATGAGATTATTAAAAATGTTATATTAAAAGTAATAGATTCATAAGAATATGAACATGAGTGTAGGATCTGCACATTCTCTCACTTAAAAAACTAATCTTGAAAACTCATCAATTCCCCCCCAAAAAAACAGCAAAATGCTATAATTTATAATATCCTTGAATTTTTAACAACCCCTTAATTTTTGCTATTCAGAAGTAATTTGCTAGCTTATGTTTCAAACGAGCTCCTTCTCCTATTTGGGTTTGTCTAAACACCTCCACTTGTAATGGATGGACAGTTTATTTTTCAGGCTAAAAGCCCCATTGAAGCAGGACATGACCTCTTCTAAAACACACAGATGTGTCCATTCCTACCCCATCACTGCTTCTAGCACAGAATCACCTCACTTACTACTAGTAAGTAAAAAAACCACATAGGGGTGTTGGGGTGAGGGAGACCTGCCCCCCCCCCCTCAATATTTTATTGAATTCATTAATCTTCTCTCTCCAATAAACACACAAAATTATTAAGTTGTGCCCCCCCAATATCAAACTGTTTCCTACGCTGTGAAAACACATAACAGTAAATCTGCAAGCAGCATTATTTTATAATTAAGGCACAGATAGTTGGTTAAACACACACTAAATGTTCATTTAGCAAATGTTTAGGTATCACCAGGGGCAAAGACATTGGCGAAATTACTTGGGGAACTGGGTGCGGGGGTCTTCACCCCCCCAATAATCAGAATCTGGCAATATCCCCCCCCCCCAAATAATCTCAAAATGGGTGGAGACCTCAATCCCCCCAATGTTTAACCCAAAGTTACATCCTTGAGCATGGATACCTTCCATCAAAGGCAACCCCCCCCCAACCAATTATTTGCTGGCTTTCAATATTCTTACTATTTTTCCTCTCAGGGTCACAAGGGGGTGGCTGGAGTCCCTGGACATTGCAGGACACATACTCACCCACACATGGGCACACACTACGTGCCAGTTAGCCAAGATACATGCCTTTCGGCGGTGGGAGGAATTTTGCACGACGCAGGGAGATCATACAAACTCCAACCATGCAGATCGGAGGTGGGATTCAAAGGCGCCGCAGGTGTGACGCAGTAGATTTACCCACCGAGCCGCCATGCTGCCATCCACAATGCGAACCATCTTTTTTAATTAAAAGGTGGTACGTTTCACTTATTTGCAGATTCATGCAGTAAATTGGGACCTGCTTGTTTCTGGGTGTGCGTAAGAATCATCCAGGCACATTTCATACTATATTTCACCTGAAAAAGTGCGAGGTTTATCACCAGAGAAACACATACACAATCACCGAGTCTGGCACTGGTTGCTTTAGGAACTCGTTAAAAAAAAGCAGATTAACCCTAATTACACGTGTCTTGTTTGTTAACTTGTCACTGGGTGTTGGTGCTGTAAACGAACAGTTCCCTATGAAAAAAATAACTTGAGTTTCCCCCCAGCAGAAGTTTTTCCTACTTAATTCCTAGTTATGTTGTGCCTGGGGAGAAGGATGTGGAAGGAGGAGGGAAATCTCTCTCTGCACTGTATCTATTTACACTCAACCCCCCCCCCAAAAAAAAAAAACCATGGGGTTTTTTGGCCTGGGCTGGGGGGGCTGCTAGCAGAGGACCTTTCCCAGGTGCTTTGAGTGTGGTGGTTTTCGGCAGATGCCTGGCAGGACTGTCCAGAGTAAACCGTAAACCACCCATCTGTCCCTGACTGTGGGTCACTGTTAGGTCTGGCTGCTCCCTATCTTGGAGAATCTTGGTGCTCAGGTTATAGTACAGGGGGTGGGCTGGGGGTAAGCGGAGTAAATAAAGAGGACTTATCGAGTTCATAGTGCCCATCGCCGCCGCGATTGTCTGGCGGACCTCGCGGTACACAGCCCCGGGGAAACTCAAGCCCCGCGGGATTCAGCAAGGGGGGGGGGGCAGTCCTACACTGAGACAGTAGTATCATCCTCCTCCCCCCCCTCCCAGCGTGGTGGGGTAAAGACCCAAGCCGGGATGGCTCGGGCCCAAATCACAGTGCAGAACCCTCGCCCCCCCCATCCTGGGTCCAGAGTCATGTACTTCCAGTCTGAAAGTCACCCAACTGACAGCCTTTTGTTGCAGACCATTTGCCTTTTGTAATTTATTACATTTAGATTAAATCTGGCGAAACTCAATATTTTAATTGAATGTTTAGAGCTAAACCCCTCTGAGTAATAAATTTCCTCTGGCACCCTGCATCTCACTATCGTGTTTCTTCCCTAATTACATTTACATAAATGATGTTCTGTGAAATTATCATCGGGACTGTACAGGCAAAGAGAGAGAGCGGGGTTGGGGGAGCGGGGGGGGGAGTATGGACTCACGATAGGAGGTGGAGTTGGGGTGGCACCCCAAGAGGACGGGAAAGACGGTCAGATAATACGACACTGGGATTCAACGGAGTCAACAGAAATTTACAAAAAAATGTTTTTTCTCTGTATTTCATTGCTTAAGTTGAATGCCGACTGAATGCATGAGAAAATTTCAAACGAGGATTGCGTTGGTGTCCGGACAGCTTCTGCTTCTGTCCTCCCAGAAGCTTATCGGCATGTGTGGCTCTTTCCGCGGGTCGTAAATACACACGACTCCAATCTACATAAGTATCTTCAGATGCGCGAGGGAGGGGGGTGTCACTTTTATAAATGTAATGGGTATTGAGATGGTGACCTGAATGGACATCAATCAGGATGCTGTAGGACTGCTGCCTCACCTGTCCTTGCTGGAAATGTCAGGAGGGCATGACGGGCGAGTGAAATGTCCCGGGGGGGGGCGGGGGTAGGGGGCTCACCTACCTTCCAGTCCTGTAGTCAAGGCGGCAGGATTCAACACAAGGGCAAATAGCAGTCAATGAGGGCTGGGCTGCTCAGGGAAATGGTAAGATAATTAAAGCAGCACTACCCAGCATTACCCAGGTAACTATCCACTTCCTGTCACATGACTCCGTGACACTTTGCTGATTGTCACCATCAGCCCATTGTGGGGTCTGTCAGGCTGCTGAATAATGGCTCCCGGCGTGGCGTCGACGTTGTGCTCGAGGCAGGTATACGCAGCACTTCGACAGCTTCAAGTGGGTGTCAGCATGAAGGCCAACTTGGGGCGCCTGGCGGCAAGGGGTGGGGGGCAGCGTCGGGGCCACCCGGAGTACGATCCTTCTCCCAAGAGGATCGCACTACTTGATGCTTTCACTTTTCCATTAGTCTTGTGCCATTCTTGTGTGAAAGCTTAGTAGGGGAAGCAGGCCTTCAAGGAGACTGGGATGGGATTCCCTCCCATGGCACTAAACACTACACCACCGCCCCCCCCACCTTATTAGTAGTTGCCTTTCTAAGGAGACTTTTTAAAAGAGAAATCATTGGAAGCTCATCTGATCTGTTTTTCCATCATGTCTTCTAGAGGGAAGTCTTCCAACCACATCCTAGTCGAGTTTTTCTGGAGTGGGCTGGAGCCAATCCCTGGCAGCAGAAGGGGGGCACAAGGCTGTGGTACGTCCTGGACATGATGTTGATCCATGACAGCGCACACACACGCATGCACACACAACAGGCAATTTGAAGATCTACCTGTGCGTGTTTGGACTGCAGGATGCAGAGCCAGCAGGCAAACTCCATCCACACAGAGAGGAGGCGCGATTTAAACCACAACTGCTGCAGGTTTGAGGTGACTGTGCTGCCCGCTCACCATGCCGCACTTTATATCGAATAACGTTTTTTTTTTCTGCGTTACAGATTTGGACTCTTCTCCCGTTCTCCGGCGAGCGGACCTGGTGGAACCGTTAGCAGATTGACACAATTTCCAAGGAGCCATTAGCTCTCATCTGAACCGCTTTCTACATCATAAAAGCACCAAGGATCCATGGGTAACTTGAGAATTAAATTACATGCAAAGCTGGAGGTGGGGTGCTTTTCCTGAGCATTAGTACTGCGTATCCCTGAATGCGGTTTCAGTAAGTGGGGCATACTGAGAATACAGGTGGCTGGTGGCCATCCATTCATCCATCTTCCATAACCGGTAAAGAGTCGTGGTGTTCCTGGAGCCTATCCCAGAAATCCCAGGATGCAAGGAGGCCGACGCCCAAGACAGGATGTCAGCACATTGTTGGGTGACTGGTGTTGATATTAAGATTTAAAATGTATTCAACACCTCTTTGGCTTCCAATAAACATTGCAAATGTCTCTTACAGTGATATCTTCCAAAAAAAATTTACAGCCAGATTTAGACTTATGATCCATGGATTTTAACTCTTCTTTGATATATCTGAGATCGACCAAGGATGGACAAAACATAGAATTTCTGTTGCTATGGGTGAGATGCACTGGCATCAGTGCACAGGACAGGCGATGTCCTCAGGCAGACAATGGAAGAGCCGTCTATATGGTCATGACGTGCTGTGGGGGGGGGGCTGGGGGAGGTGACTTCCCATTCCACCAATGAGCTTTTGCAAAGGGCAGGGCCTGAGGCAGTGGTAAATCATAACTAACCGGGCCTTTGGTATGGCTTAGGATAGGTGTGAGCCCCGGCGAAATCATGTCGAGATGAAATATCAAGAGTTTACAAAATTGATATTGGTGTTATTTTAGATCAATGTTCTCCTTCATATATATATATGAAATTCCCTTAGTGTGTGTTTGTTTTTTTGCATGTTTGTTTTTTTGCATGTTTGTTTTTTTGCATGTTTGTTTTTTTGCTTGTTTGTTTTTTTGCTTGTTTGTTTTTTTGCTTGTTTGTTTTTTTGCTTGTTTGTTTTTGTTTCTTTGCTTGCTTATTTGTTTTTGTTTTTGCTTGCTTGTTTGTTTTTTTGCTTTTGTTTAAGATAAAGCCTAAGATTTATCATGTCTAACAGGAGCTTGGCTCCTGTGAGGTCTGTCCTGCTGGCATTTGGAGTAGAGTTTGGCTCCCATGCTGAGAGAATAAGTGGGGAGGAGAAAAATGATTAAACCATTACCTGTTTTTTTTTACTGGGGGGGGGGGGA
>JAODJX010000065.1:6702619-6715444 GCA_026776945.1 Isichthys henryi | reverse complement strand
CTCCCCAATAGCGGTGGCTAATGAGTGAATCTGTTGCTATCAGTTCATCTGGCTTTCATTAAACGCGCCCCCCAGCTCCGAAGCGGCAAACTATGGCTTTAACATGTGTGTCTGTGTGTTTTATTGTAAAAAAAATAAATAAAAAATTAAATCCTTCAGTTGCCATTAGATGTATTCATCCAAACATGAAAAGGAATTCACTTGGGAATCAGAATCAAAGGTCTGGATGGTGAAACCATGAAACCGCAGCACAATAATTACCCCAGAGCACATTAATCTTCAGTGTGGGGAATATCATAATTGCATATTTTAGGATTTGGCTGTATAGTACTCAACTGCACAAATGTGTCCTTGCAGACATATATAGCGACACAAACTGTAGTCTATAGTTGTTTTGTCAATCCAAACTTAGTCTGCAGCCATGATCTCTTCTTATTGCTATTGGCTATTGTCAGTAGTTTTGCTTCCTTGGTGTTGGTGATGAGTATTGGCCAGCATAGTCCAGAGAAGCTTATTAGAAATGCATATATGGCCAACAGCATAGCCAATGGGAGTAAGGGGGAAGGGGTGCATGGTCACATGACCAGGCAAATTAGCAGTTCTGGGTTAAGTTACACAAGACACGGATAGATGCAAATAGGCTTCAGTGGGCCAAAGCGAAACTCCATAATGCAAATCTATTGATATGAGTAGCGCTGAAATGGGAGATGCGACTCCATAGTTATGAGGCTTTAGAATTTTCACAAGCGTCCGACAGTCCTGACATCTGGAGTATTTTGGAAATGGTAGTAAAATGTGTTCACACGCAAGGTTACGTGATCTAAATGTGTGAATCCAGGTGAGCAGAACAGGTGTGGGTGAGATAAAAACCCTAGCCAAATGTCTTGCCGCAGAAGAGAACATTGTTTGTAGAACAACGTACATAGCAACTTATTACAGAAATAAGAAGTTAGGTAACCAGCCCCCCATGTTCCGGGCATGAGATGCTCATATTTAAAATTTGGAGTTTCGAACTGATGCGTTGTTTCCAATAAGAAGTCGTTCTTAAAATGTATTGCCAGTCAAACTATTTATGGCGTATTTTTCATTATCTGTAAATAATAAAATTGAAAATGCTGAGTACTTGTTAGCTGAGAACATAGATCGTTTAGGTATGAATTTGCATACAGAATGGAGATGAAAAATGGAGTCTTTTCTCCACATGCATCAGTGTAGATTGAAGTTATCATTGTGCAGAGTGTTAATATTATTTAATAATATTATTTAATAATTAATTTTCCACCACTTTGTTGATATTCCCGACAAACGCTGTTGACTCCGGTGAGGTAGCCGGAGGAGCATATTGGCAAACGTGAGGGAATGACTTGTGTTTCAACATCTCAAATCGTCCAAAAATAAACACTCTGTGAGTCAGGAAGGGTAGGCAAGCATGTACACACACGTCCGATGACAAGGGGGGCTGGGGGGGCGGTGAGTGTGTGAAATGCCTGTCATGCACGCGCCTGCTTGCATGTGTGTGTGTGTGTGTGTGTGTGTGTGTGTGTGTGTGGGGTCTAGGTGTACATTACATTGTGGGGACCTAATGACGCAACAATGTGATGAAAACCTGCTATTGTGATGTTGTGGGGACCATTTCTTCAGTCCGCATAAGGAGAAATTTTATAAAAAAAATTGTCACTGCAAACAAAAAACTAAACATGTCTTGTATTTAGTTCGGTTACTTATGGTTAAGGTTAGCACTGGGTTGGAGTTAAGGTTGTCATGTTGGGATTAGAGCGTTAGCCATAGAAATGAATGGAGAGTCCCCACAAAGATATGAGTACAGGTCTCTCTCTGTCTCTCTCTCTCTGTGTGTGTGTGTGTGTGTGTAAACACACAGAGCTATTAAAATGCATTGTGTTTACTGTGCCCTCTAGCTATTATGGAAATGACAGAGTTTAATTGGCAGCTGTAAGCGATAGCACCTGCAGACAGCTCCAGTCCTGTTCCTGCGGACTGGCCACATTCCTGCTTTATGTTTTAAATAAAGACTGCTCATTCAGCTGGAAAAAAAAACAGTCGGACGTGGGAGGGGGGGGGGGGGGCACTGACAGCGAGTGATTGATGATTACCCATCAGCCCGCGCCCGACACTCGCTGCTCGGCCGCCCGGTGTGCAACAAAGTGACCCCTGTTTAGCTCCTGCTCTGTCGGCCCTCTGGCCCCGCCCTCCTGGCCCCGCCCTCGCATGGCCCAGCCCCATGTTTCCGAGGAGGGGCTCCCCACGTCCCTGGGGCAAGCCGGGCACGCCTGATGGGGACAGTCTGGGCCTCTGTGACCCTTAGGCCCATAACTGCTTTCATGCAAGCAGGATCTTCAGAAAACACGACGAAGAATGATAAACGGCAGTACGAAGTATCAACAAAGTACGCTGAAAGTGATCAGTGGAGAGAAAATTATGGAGCTTGGAACTCTGGACTGCAAAGAAGGGACCCTGTATCTCATCAGCTACACACACAGAAGCACTAAAGTTCCAGCAACTTGGCATCAGCATGAATTATGATGTTTACATTATTCTCTGCTGCAAAAAAAATGTACAAAAAGAAATCACTTTTGTTGTGTTTAATCCCCATCCTGCTCTTTGCTCTTTGTTGTTCTCCCTTTGTTGTCAGCCCCGCCCAACGTGATCGGAGATGCTCTGTGTGTTGCAGCTGTGCTGTACTTCACACTGGAGTATCTCCTTCCGATTTGCTACTGCGGTTTTGACTGATAGTGTGATACGCAGAGTTGAATGTTAGATCCATGTCAGTCTTTACGTGTGAGTCCCTCCGCGTGATCAAGACCTAGTGCCCCTGACTAACCCCCATTCCTCAGCATCCTCTCCTTGGAGTTATTACCCCGGCCGCCCCGTGCCGAGGTGAAAATGTCTGACTCGGTTTTGAAGCCCGTCGGAAAGGGGGGGTGCACCACTCATCCATGATGAGCCGTGGAATCCCACATTGCCCCCGAAGTTCTTTCCAGCAGCCTGTCAGCCTTGGGAACCGTGATTTAGCGATGATTTCGTGTCAAGCCCAGCAGTAATGACAGGTTCATTTCCGTCCTGGCGGGGTTGGTACAGTTCAGAATATTCAGAGAGGCCCAAACTCATCAGCGGGGAGTTAAATCAATACCCCTGTTCCGTCTGGTTGCCAGGACAAAACCCGTGCAGTAAGATAGGATGTGTCAAAGGTTCATGGCAATTATTATGGGCTACTAATATAGTCATCGTCATTCTCCCACTCTTATTTAATTACTTTTAATAATTCCTAATCGATTTCCTGATATTATGCATTTTTGTGTATCAGTTACAATATCATGCAATGTTTTTTTTTTTCTTTTTTAAACTTTAAACTCTAGACATGCCGAGGTGGCAGCGGGATACGGTGGAGTTTAGTGAAAGATTCATAGCTCCGAGTCGCGGGGAAACGAGGAGCAACTCAGAGGTGTGTAGCGTCTGAATTATGAATGAGCCCTTTTTCAATGTTGAACTCAACAACGTATCGGAGGGAAGGATTTGGGCTTCTTTAATCCCCCCGTTACTCCTTTTATAACTTCACGTTCTTTTGAACTGCATTGAACAAAACATACGTAATGTATAAAACAAACCGGCAAGTTTCTACTTTTCTTGGGGGGGGGGGGGAGTCTGAAATCTGAAAGGGGCGCGTTCCGACCCCTTGGCTCGGTGACGTACCTGTCTCGATGTGTTCAGATGGTTTCTCTTTGCAAGGAAAGTAAAAATAAAACAAACAGGCTTGGGCCTGTGAAGACCCCCCCCCCCCATCCATGTTTCGGGGTAGGGTGTTATGTTATTGTCTCAGGCCCCAGGGAAGGCTGGCAATGCAGGTCCTCTCCGCAGCTCAGGAACACAGCCCTCGATTGTTAACTCTGTGAAAAGCCCCGTTCGCAGCCTCCCTGTTTCCTCTCCATTGTAAATGAGCCTCCAGTTGGTTCGCTCGTTATACAAATGCTATACTGGGGTGAAGTTTTCTTTTTTGGGGTCCGTGTTGCCCGAGGCTGCGCTTCCCGGTCGGGGTTCCCATGTTGACGTTCTCCAAAAATGTGTACGTTCATGTGCCCTGTAACGCGGGCTGACTTCACTTTCCGTGAGGCCGAAGTTACTTTCCTCGAGTCAAACTTGCGGGGAGAAGAACGAAAACTTCAACGCACTTTACCAAACAATAATTAATGATTGAAAAGATGTGTGGGAACACCGATCGATATTGTAGGCTCGAGGCTTTTCAGAGAGCGAATATATTTCCATGTCTGTAGTATCATTAACCAAACACAAATGCTGGGATGTACATTACTGGACACTTTGACAAACTGGACTGTGACTATAAACCCTAGTGCTTTGCAGCCGAAGGGCTATAGAATGCATGGAATTGTAATAAGCACCTAATTGGCTAGAAAGAACTAAGATAGGGTCACTTATAAATAATAAGAAATTAACATTTAAACAAGTACCAGTAATGATCATTAATGCCCAGGGGTGTTTTGTGTCCAAATGGTTTGATGTAGGGTTATATATACTGCAGTGTGATTTTGTGGTGTCAGAAAGAAAACTTTAGATTTATATTTATGTAATTCTTTGCTTCCTTCTTCATGTCTCCGCCCCCTTTCTGGTTTCTCATCTTCGATCCCTTGTTCCGCTGCTGGAGAAGCTCCTCACAGAGCTGCAATAGTGACATCTAGTGTGTGTGCTGTTCCTGGGTGCCTGTACCGGCGGGTGGAAGATCCCGGCCTTTTGAGAAGCCCAGGCGCGTTGCTTTTGGCCCCTCCCCCTCTTGGCCAGCATCAACCGGACGTGCGTTACCACGGATACTGGTCTTCCGACTGCTGCGGGCACAGGGCGGGAAAAAAAAAAGATATTGCCAGAGGTTGTGTATCTTTTCTGTTTTCTTGGCTTGTGGTCTTGTCTAAAAATAAATATAGGAACTGCAATTTTTCAAGATAAAAAAGAATGACTAATCTATCTTGACATGGTTCCTTTCAGGATCTCTGTGTAATATGGCAATAAGGCTACCTGATTTATGGCTGAACAAAACCGTTTGCACAGGACTGTTCATGTCGCAGTTTGATATATGCTTGCTTAATGGAATAATATCCTAATTTATGTGTGTTTTGAAACCCGCAAAATAAACTCCGTTCAGATAAGTCGCGGGCTTTTGGCACCGGATTGGTGGATGAATGACAAGTAGCCAATCAAGCGCGAGGTTGCAGCCGCGGCTTGGAAACGTGCACCGCAGGACGTGGACACTTGCAGCGTTATCATCAGGGCCGTTACGTTTAGTGCAGCTCCAGCCCTGCAGCTCAAGCCGCATTGACAAGTGAGACTTTTTGTTGGGTTGAGGTTTGCCTGAGAGAACTTCAAGAAGATCTTAAGGGTGGCTGTGAGAGGACTTTTGGGAACATCGGTCTACTGCAGAGACCTTGAGTGGGTATTACGCGGTGCCATTTGTTTCAGTGAGAAATGGCTCATTGGGGTTGAGAGATGGGGATGAGAGGATGCTTTCATTACTTGCAGTATTTAATGTCTAAAGTCGTTTTTTTATGATTAATTTGAGCATGGGTGCATTCATAAGCAGTGTTCTGTGTCAGGTCCACCTGACCAACTGTCAAGAAGACAGCTAGTAGATGTGACCCCAGAAACCATGTGAGCGAGGAGGCTGTAGGATTGTGTTGGAAGTGCTCATGAGCCGGGGTCGGGGCCGGGGGGGGAATGTTTCTGAGTGTCTCGCAAACTTTCACAACAGTACGAAAAGATGCAGGCGATGACAGCTGCTCTCGTCGGCTGTGTATTCCGCTTGCTTTAAGATAACGCTAATCTCTGCTGTCAGGGTGTTTGGGGATATGCCCGTCTCTCTCTTTCACTCTCATACTTCTGTGATAGACCCGTGGCTTTGTTCAAACACACCGTTCAGGGTGTCCTCTTGTTGTTTGCTTTGGGAAGACGTAAGGGGCCAGACCTGGCCAATCGGATCTGTGGCGTGGGAAAACAGACACTGGTTCTTGTCCTTCCAATGTCGTTCAAAGAGCCAGGCTGCAGGGTCTGAAGGTACCAATCCTCAGTATCCTGGCATCGGTGAACAGTGCAATCCAACGTCGACTTCCACACAGGAGGTGGGGTGAGGAATGTGAGAAGAAGCAGGAGTACAGGTGCTTCAGAAGGTTCCCCTTGTTAAGCCCGACAGAGATGCTGCAGGCTGGCCTCTGCAATAGTCTAACAGCTGGCAGGTTCAGATTTGAAACGTGTCAAAGATGCCTGTAGGATCCTGCTGCTCATAGAGGAAGCCAGTGATGTGTGACCCCCAACAGTGGAGCCAACCTGTTTGGAAAACTTCTACATACAAGTTTCGAAAAAGTTACTCTCGGTACTTTTGAGAGCAAACTGGCTCGCAGCAGAAGATCCTCACTGCAAGCAGGCAGAGAAGCGTTGAGGAAGACAGGGAGAAACACTTATTGATATTTCAAATGCGTGATCACTACACGAGCCGAATGTAGTTCTAGCCCTTGTTACACAGTGATTTTAGCCTCTCGTAACGGTGCCTTTTAGCAGACGGTCTTTTCATCCGCCATTAAGCAGAAGCTGGGATAGTTGTGGGTTGATTTACCTGCGGAGAGGGAAGCCTTACGTGTGAACACACAGGCGTGCAAAATGGACAAAAACACACAAACACACGGTCCCTCGAGGTTTTCCATCCGGAATGCGAACAAGCATATCATATATATATATATGTGTGTGAAATGTCTATATTTCAGTTTGGACAGTCAGTGTTCATGTCCTACTGTTTTTGGAATTTATGCGGCATTTGCACAGGGGACGTTTTGCATGAAACTTGACATGTGTCTGGTTTATTATTATCTTATACTGGTTTATCACTCAATATAATGAGTCTTGTACAACCACTCCCCATTTAGCAACCGAGTTCCAGCAACTAGATCATTAAGTGACATGTTTGCTGAAGTGAAAATCAGGGTGGCCTGGGTGAGACCCTGATCGCACTTACGACTTTACATTAGCCTTCCATACTCGACTTCTTTTATCCTTCATGAACTGGACATTTTTAACAATATTTTTTACACTCTACTTTAAAGACCTCTCTCTCTCTCTCTCTCTGCAGCGAACGTTGTTGTCAGGCTTATGAGATTTTGTCGTAAATGCGTGCATTGGTCGGAAAAAGAATTTTTTATTACATTCATATTTGCGAATGCTCGCTGACTGAGGTAATTGCTAGATGAGAAGCGATGTACTAAAAAAAAAAACATACTGGCCACTAGAGGTGAAAAAGGCTGAGAGGGTCCCAGGTTTGAAGGGACCCACCTGCCCATCAGATCCTAGGATGAGCTACTTTTCCATTTTCACCACAGAAGGGGACATTTCTGGATGCCACCAAAGCGATGGCAACATATTGTACCTTATATAAGTTTGCTAATATTTAGAATGGTGACACCTTTGCATGGTGCTGCTCGAAGAGGCCAAAGGAAAAAAAATCCAGTAGAACTTCCCGGTCAAGGGTAAACTCACAAGTGAGAGATGTGCTGGTCTTGCAGAGAGCCAAAACACACTCCTGTGCAGAGTACCAAACATGGCGGGGAAGATGTTGCAGCATCACGTCACAGATAGATGTTAGCATAGCCTTTCAGAGACACCTTTTAATTTTCTCCCCTCCGTTTTTGGGGGATGGAAACTCAACACTCCCTCTACGTGTCTTTTTTTTCCCACCTGGTTGTCGTGGCAACCCACCAAAAACAGGGGAGTCAGTGAATGACATTCCAGCCGTCATTGATCGCTCCTCACAAAAGGGTGTCTGTTGTGGTGCGTCTGGCCTGGGGAGGCCTAGGCGTGCCATGGGGGTGGGGGGGAAGGGGGCTCTAAGACCTGTCCGCACCTCCACCCCCAGCGCTAAGCCTTATTTAACACTAGTTGCTATAGATAAAGTTTAAAGTAAAGATTAGTCAGTCAGTCCCCCGGAGGAAGATCCTCAAACTAATTGGTTCCAGGATAACTAAAAATCATATTATGTGACCCCCCCCCCTCCCCCCGCGTGTGCTATGCCGTAATGGGAATGAAATGTAACGGACATGTAGGTTTTCTCGGCGCAACTGGGGGAGACCTCCCCCTTGCAGGCAATAAGACTCTCCATAATCCCCTTATTTGCATACATAAATGTTAATGAAGCGTGCAGGAATATGGCTGCCTGCCATAAGGACCTGAGCACCAGTGTCCCAAATTTTAGGGGTCTGGTTCAGATTTGTGCCCCACGTTCGCTCAGCGCTGAGGCTTGGGGTTCACGGGATGACCCGTGGGGAGGTGGGATTGCGGAACCGCCCCCCCCGAAGGAACGCATCAGTCCGTAATGTGGGTCATTGGTGATGAAATGTCAATGACCCCGGCAAGAAAGATCATTTCGAAAACCTTTTTTTTTTTTCCCTTAGTATATAATTTTTTCCCCTCATCCTCCTGTGTTTGGGTTTTACTGAACCATGTCATAATATCAGTCCATTAGTTTGTGTGGTGTAACTTCGGTAAGGTACCATCGCCAACCAATAGGGTTCGAGATAAGGCGACTGGTCGGATCTGGCGAGGCGTGAGGATTGACGCGAATGAAGCGGATATATCAGCTAATTTGCAGGGAATGTGAACCGGCGTTGGAGGTGGCTGATCCATTTGCTCGCCATGTCCTGCCCCCCCATCCAAATTCCAGCCCTTCCTCATCTGTCAGCCCCCCATAATTTGGGCCACCACTCCGCTCTGATGTTCGGCTTGACTTGTGAAACCTGTTGACGGGGAATGAGGTGACTGGGGGGTAAGAAGGAAGCCGAGGTGGGAAATTAGACTGGAGCGGGAGGCGGAGCTTACCACCTGTTCGACAATGACTAAGTCTGTCTCGCTCGAATCATTGGTGGTAATGGCTTCCTGGCAGAGCTCGTCCATGCCCACCAGCCCGAGGTGCTAATCCATTCCAGGGCAGGCATATTTATACACTGCTATGTCTGTAATTTTAAAGATACCTGCCTTGAGGGGTTGTGCCCCCCCCCCCCCCCGTTTCCAGTTTCCCTGATTTACCATAAGCAATATGTTATGACTTCCTTATTTTCTCCTGTGGGACGGCTGCTGACAGTAAATCTCTATTACCAATATTCCTCCATATGGTTGCATGAAAATTTTATTGCGCAGAGCCTGAGGCTGAAGGTCACAACTGAGGAGCTGGTGGTTTAACTGCAGCAGGTTTTCAAGTTTCTTTTTTCTGGGGCAGGGGTGGGGAGATGGCATCTGGTCTCGGATCCTCGGGAAATGCGACTTCGCTGATTCCAGGGGTCCCAGGACAGTGAGATGGCTGGTGCCTGATTGTGTACGTTGGATGCAGGGACACACGAATGATCTTCCATCCAGAATATTGGTCGGTAAAGCGAGGGAGGGGGGAATGTTGGGAAAGCGGCTGTTCGGGCCAGATGTGGGTGTCTGAGCCATCATCCAGTAATCACTATCTTACCCTAAGCCTGTTGTTTAAAGACGAACCAAAGTCATGAACACGAGTAGTTGTAATATTACTGTGTGTTGCTTAGTGGGTTTGGATGATGTTCTTGTGATCGGAAGGCTGTTGGTTCTAGTCCCAGACTCGGCAGAGTGAGGCCCTTAGTTGTTTGAACCTGCAGTTCTCAAAAAAAAAGTACATTTGTACATTAAGTATGAAGATAGTAGTAGTAACAGGAGTAGCAATAATAATAATATAAGGGAATATTCATCGTATTGAGCACAGGCTAGATGAGGGAGGAGCTCTCTTGGTTCGATGCCGTCCTGTTGGCGCATGTGCCAGGCTTCCAGATCTGTAAGCTTCCTGGCCACCCTTCAGTTACAGTGTGATGCGACCTCCTGAGCGAAGCAAAAACTGGACAACATCCTGGTTACTTGGGAAGAAATCCGTCTGTTTGGGATTCTGCCATTCGCAGGCCTCTGTTTAACTCTTTGTGGGGAAACAGAGAGTCTCCGTCTCCTGTAGTCCCTACCCCCCCCCCCCCCTCCTACCACAGTCGCCATCTGTGTCACACATTAGTCACCAGGTGATCAGCGTGTGCTCCGTGAAGAAATACTTTGCACGTAATAAACACCTCGAAACGCCACTGTGTCCAACAGTAGCTGAGGGCTCTTTGCCGCAAAGAGGAGAATGGGGGCGACAGGACCAGTGAGGTTTCCCACTTTGTGGTCTGAGGCACGAACTCACATGATTTGATGGTGGAAAGTGAAAAAAGGACTGAGATTTATGATATGTCAGCCCTGCATTTATGAGGATCTTGCATATATGTTTTTGGGACTGTCTGGGTTTAAGTGCAAGAGAAGACCAACCGGCAGTCGACACAGCAGAGGGAAAAGGCGGGGAAACCACATCCGAGCGCAAACGCTGTAACTCAACTCGGACTCGTCGGCGAACTGTATCGTTCCCCGGAAAATGAGATCGGCGCGGATCCGAAAACACAAACATGCCATGAAAGATGCATGCAATTAACAGATCCGCCTTCCCGGACATCTCGCTCGCAGTCTCCTCTGTCGCTTGGAAACCGAATCAGTGGTTGACGTGCGTCCTAGATGATGGGTAAAATGTGACCCCGCTAGTGTGATTCACAAAAGAAATTCACATATATATCATGTATCTGTTTATTTTACCTGTTTATTAAGTTTAGCAAATCTCATAGGTAGTAATCTCCAGTGTGGTCATATTTTGAACAGAAGCATGCGCAAATAATTTGAAGTAAGAACGATTCTTGGGTGTCGCAGCAGTGCAGTGGGTATTAATGTGACCTCACAAATCCGGGTTTGAATCCCACTGCCACGTCGCATGTGGAGTTTGCCTTTTCCCTATTTTCTGAGCAGGATTCCTCCAGGTTCTCCACATTCATCTTATATTGCAAAGACATACAGGTGGTGTTTCCAAATTGCCAGTGGCTTAGTGTGTGTATGGATTATGTTTATATTACATCGTGGGGACCAAATGTACCAAATGTATTTTTCAGGTCCCCACAAAGATCTGTGAATGCAATCAAAAAACGAAAAATGCCAAAAGTCTCGTATTTTATTTGGTTACTTTTGGTTATGGTTAGGGCTGGGTAAGGGTTAAGGTCGTCATGCTGGGATTAGAGTTTTCCCCATAGAGATAAATGGAGAGTCCCCACGAAGATATTATAACCTGTGTGTGTGTGTGTGTGTGTGTGTGTCTTCTCCAACACTGGCTGATGGATGCTGTGACTGTTTGCCAGTAGTATATGTATGCACCAGGTATTTATGAAGGACCTGCTTCTGAACATGTCCCTCCACCCCTAGACAAGGGATACATGGTCGCAACTTTCAAACATGGTGGCCAGTTAGCACAATTTTATCCCAGGGGGCCGTGCAGCTAGCTGACATGCTAACCCTGACATGTTGTCATGTGCTAGCCGGGGACAGGCTCCTTAATGCACTGATGCCAGCGATTACTGATATTATAGAAGGCGGAGTGGGCAACATCTCAATCTGGCGCCGGAGGACTGAGCGTAGATGCTTGGGTTTGACAATAATGAGCTTTATTTGAGTCAGAGATTGAGCTAGGTTACGCTGAATGGGAAAAGCACTGTCCATACAGGCTTTTCATTTAGCATGGATCAATGGCGAGGCCAGCCCCCTCGCCTGGTGACTCGTTGACTTTCAGGAATGATGACCCCTGGAGTTTACTTCATTAGCTGCCTGGCAGAGGGACTGAGATACCTGCTGGCTGGGGTGCCGGGCAGAGGACCAAAAAGGTGAGCAGGCCGATTGGGAGAGGGGGCAGCAGGGAAACTGTAGCCATCCCACGTTGCTGCAAGTCAGTGGTGGCGAAACGTTACCTATTTAAGCTTCACCATGTTCCCCGGCGGCCTCACACCAGCTGTTTGTTTTCTCCATCTCCTCTGTCCCACGGGGACACTTTCTTGCATAATATGGAGAAAGACAGACAAAGAGCCTGCACCCTTTAGGAGAACCAACCCGTGGGCTGGAATATCTATATCCAGCCCAGTCATTTTATTTTTTTAAAACTGTCTTTACTTAATAGGAGGTTTGCCCTCCTCTGTGCTCTAAATCCATGCATACTGTACAGCCACATTTTGTATACCCAGCCATTTCATAAGAGTAACCTGTTTATGGCGATACGTCGGGGCTTCCTTTCATCTGCAGGATCCCTCGGCCCTTAACCAGCTTCGACACGCGAGTTCTCACAGGCAGCTATTTAATGGTCCACCTGACCCTTTTAAATAGGATGTCTGAATGTGTTATTGAGGATATTGTTTCCTATAAACATCTCGAACTCTGGCAATAACAATCGCATCAGGCGAAACGAAGTTATCTGAGAATAGAATTAAACTCAGAATGACCCTTCGCGCAGCCCCACAGAGCTCCATTAATAATTCCTAATCTAATCAGGGAGGATAAATGCACCATTGCTGGCCACGCCAGGCACCTTGCCAGAGACGGCCCATTCAGGCTGGGGTTCTTCTCCGGCTGCGGGCCGCGGGGGGAGCAAAGGAAACATCTTTTCAGTGTGGAACCGCAGCTCGACTTCCTCTTTCGTTATCTCTTCCTCGGCAAAGTCATGTCCTTGTAACTGATAGACACATTTCTTTGTAAATAACCCTCGGGTGGCTGATAATGGTCCAGCTGAATGGGGGAACTGGGAGTTAGGGGGTGTCTGGGTGGGGGGGGGGGGGGTGTGGGGTGGCCACGGGTGCAAATACCCACACAAAACAAAAAATAAAACACAAAAAAACACTGTAAAATCAAAAACTGATATAAATATATTTA